>JAWNOM010000040.1:40000-610000 GCA_035045965.1 Drosophila aldrichi
TGCACTCATACATATGTACATGCGCTGATGCCACGGCAACGGTAACTGCCAGCTAGGAACGTACTACCTGTGCTCCACGCTTTTATGCACAAATTACCTGTCACTTGCGCTTATGCATGCGTGTTGTAGTGCAGCGTAAAAGTGTGTGTGTGTGTGTGTGTGTGAGGGTGTGTGTGTGTGGTGCACTCTACTGCCCATACTAGAAAAAGTTTTGAAGGCGCAAAGTGGCAACTCCTACAAAGACATGCACGCTTTTACCACACGTACAACGATGTAAGTGGTGGGGCGGGGGAGTGGGGGTGGCATGTATGTATGTATGTCTGGGCAGGTAGCAGTCGTGCCACAAATCTGCACGAGCTACGCAGCCAGGTTGGGTCAAGTGAAAATTTATGGCCCACATATGCTGTACCGTGAGCTATTGTGAACTGTCTGCCCGAGTATATATGTATACACACACACACATACATGCATACATACATACATATCTGCATCAGTTTAACAGTTCAACTACTCAACTGTTGAACTGTGCGTGCGAGCACTTAATTAACCCACAATCATTAGATTATGAAGGGCACGACTAAGGGCTAAGCAACATCAAGTGAAATTCACACAGTTATTTGCCAATTAAGTGGCATAAATGGCCAAGCATTTGCCTGGTCAATAGAGCGGCCATCAGTCAGCATTCAGACCACAATAACTGTTTCTGCTGGCATTGCGTGCCACTTGACAGGTGGAAATATATTCATTAATTAGGCTCTTCGTTTCGTTTCGTTATTATAATGAGAAAAGTTGCCCTTTAAACTAGATTGAAGGAGTTACCGAAGGCGAGCAAGAACTATCTGGAGTCAGTCTGAATCCGGTTTTTAATATGAATAATCAAATAGATTTTTAGTAAAGCAGAATATTCAGCACATCAAACAAATCAAATTTTTAAGTTTTTAATATTCCAGCTCTATCTATTTCTTTCATCCTCATATATTTTGTCATGCCCCACAGCTATTGAGCTGCAGCACTTCAACCCTTATTGGAAAATATGCATTGTAATCGAATTTTGCTTGAAAATAATGGAGAATAAGAAAAAAAAGGAGTTGGCCTCTGGGTATAAAAGTTGCAACTGGGCATTCAATGCAGTTACATATAATACGTATATATATAATTCAATTAAAAAGTTCACAGTGTAAACGAGGGGAGGAACTGTCACAGCAGAATGTCAACACAATTTAATTAAACGTTGCTTATACGCCATGTGGACAGCATAGGGAAAAAAATTCTATTCATGGCACAAAGCACAGCATAGAACAATTTGCATGTTAATTAAAGTGCATCAAAGTTTGACACATTGCAACAATAAAATAAGCATGCTGTTTCCTGCCACAGCAGGAGCAGGAGCAGGTGCCAGCTGGCGACCGCACAATAAATAAACGTATATGAATATTAATGATGGGCTCGACGTGCTTCGGCAAGTGTGGCCCAAAATTGCGTGACCACAGCAACTTTGTTTGGCCAACTCTATTTAGCCAAAAATATGTGATTCAATGTGAGCCAAAATCGAATCAGGAATTATATATGACTAAACAAAGCCAACAGTACTCTCGCTTGTCCAATTAGTTTATTTTTGCCCTCACTCTGTACGGAGAATATGCCAGAGGTAAAAGGGGTTTGGGCCCAGTCATTTAGGTAAAAGCAAAGCTGAAGAAATTGTTTTTGAAGAAAATCAATGATGGCGTCAAACTTTTTGCAGCAAGCCAAATGCGAATTGTCGACGAATTTTTTACTCTGACCAATTTCGTTTTTGTCCTTGCAATTGGCATAATGAAATCCGGCTGGAGTGCAGCGGCAGCAAAAATATGTTCAGCCATTGGAAGAAGGCCAAGAATTTGCATTACCCATTGCAAATGTCTAGCTTGGGGTGTGATGTATGTATTATATATATGTATATTGCATAATAATCAGCAGATGTTTGATCTAGCGCTGCTTATTCTCATATATAAGCAAGTTGATCTCAGCAAGAGCTGCAGAGCTGTGATTTTCAGGGTATCTTCTAGTCGGGCAGACTCAACATACTTACACTACAAGCTATTTTAGTGGGTAAGGGCTATTTTAATTAGACTTTTAAGTAATCGACTTGTATATAATATGATACAAATACTAAGTAAAACAACATGAATTTATTCTGACTGAGTGCAACGCACAGAAAAATAATAAAAATGAATAACAAGGCATAGCCAAAAACTTGATGAGTAATTCAAAACTTGTGTCGAAATTGTAAATCAGAACGAAAGTACGACAGTTACTCTAGATTCAGCGAGTGCTCTGAAATGATTTAATAGCAAGGAATAAAGGCATAAGCATGCGATTGCAGTCAGCCAAATGACTGGGAAAAGGTTATGGCCAAGTTGTTACCATGGCACTAGAATCTCAACTTGTGGAATGTCTTTTGGCATATAGCAATTTGAGCATGAATTATTTGTGTGCATTCGACTGTCAATTGGAAAACACATCAGTGACCCGTAGTGGAAAATGGGATTATAAAATATATATATTTTTTTTTCTTTTTCTGCATGGTAAACGGATGCAAATAACGGTAATATTCTAGGTAATAAAACTGTGTGTGTACAGAAAATAGTTTTTAATATGAGAATCTTATGGAAATTTGATAAGTTTAGAGAGAAATGTGACGTGCTAACTAAATGGCTTTCAAGCTACTCTTAAAATCTTGGTGAATTGCTTTTAATTAATAAATACGACACAGGAAGCAATTACAAATATTTGTCAGTCAAAGTAGTGAACGAATGTCAGGGACATTGCTCGGCACTCGAGTAGCGCCACATTCGCTTCGATGCCATTTACAGATACGCTCAAAGTCTCGCCAAAGAGCTGAGCTTATCAATAAAAAAGCAAAGGTTCGCATAAAAAAACAAGCTTAAGCGTGAGATTCGGCAATAGCTAACGGCATGATACCCTATCGAAATATATGACAAAAACTGAATTTTTAATTTTTAAAATACATTTTTGCTTAATAATAGAACTTAATAGTAGAAATACAAAATGAAGTTTATATATTTTTAATTGAAAATTTAATATGTTATACACACACAACTCTATGCCCATAACGGATATAGGGTATACCAAATGTTATGGATAGATAGCTAGCAAAAGTGATAAGCGTAAAAGGCAATGTGAGACACATAGACAAACTTTAGTTCACATACTTTATATATACCATTGCTTGATTCCCCATACAGTTGGCCAAATTATAACCGTCTGCCAATTCGACAGGCATATCAATTGAATTACTTACGTATTTGGCATCGCCGACATTATATTTATTTACTGTGACTGTCGCTCGCCTTGTGGACATTGAACTTTCACACTTGCCATAGCTCCAGACTAACTGGCTGACCCACGGCTGCGTGTGACGCCCAAATGGGGATAGGCCTGCAAATTGTGTGTATTGTCATTGACGGGGAATGCGATTCGCCTTGCCCAAGCAGTTTGCTGATTGTGGTGCTTGCGCCTATGAAATTGACACAAATGATAGCCCTGAAGAATGGGCTGATTGTCTGCTAATTGGATGGCAAGTATCTTGAGTAGTTATTGTTATGATTTCCGCAGGCATAAACAACTATTTATGTCCAATCAAATGTCGACGGCTGTCGGCGGCTGACGTCGGCGTTAATCAATGATACTTGTCAAGCACGTGCTCCTTAAAATGATTAACGGACTAACGATGAATAATTTATAATGGAAATTGTATTAGCTTGTAAATAAATCATAGTTTGTGTACAATTTTAGGGCATATTTATGTTGGGTATATGAGATTTGGACTACCTAAATAATTTTACTTTAAAATTGTTTAATAGATTTTAATGGAACTTAAGACTTTTCTATGATACCTTGTTTTTTTTTTTTTAATTTATTATTTATTTTATATTATTATTTTTATTAATTTTTTTTTTTGTATTTAAGTTTTTCGGTAAAAAATATATACACACATAAATTTAATTTAAAATAAATATATAATGTTAATACAAATTGACAGCTGAACTGTTTATCTTTTATTTTACTTATAAATAATAAAAAACTTAATAACTTTTACATATTATCATTATTATATCAGACAACATAGTTTACCAATTTTACTTTCAGTAAATGGAAATGTTTCGAAGAGAGTTGTTGGCCAAGTTGGCAACGTTTGGCTCTCTTAAATACTGGTTTTCCGCATTGTAACTGGGAAATTTATTACGCGGATTCCATTGACTTGTTAATTTTACTACTTTGGCGAATGTACTGCAAGCAATTTAGTTTTATGTCAAATGTAATCAGTTTCTTCTAATTTTTGTTAAATAGATTCTTTAACTGCGCTTTTAAAATAAGAACTAAAGCTTTAATTGGATAAAAAGAGCAATATGGAAACGGAAATGAAAATTAAACTTATGCGCTACGTGATTTCAAAGGAGAAATAACTGGGAGGGCAACAAGTTGGTGAGTTATTTGTCGCCTGCCTAATGGGTCGGCTCTCTACAGTCACTTGCAAATTGCAACGAGCAAAACAAATTCCGTCACGCAGCCGAGCGAAAACTTCAGGAATGACTCGCAAAAGGCGGCGCATGATTCAGTCAAGCCAAAATGTTGGCTTAACTGTCGACAGCCGTGAGGGAGCATGAATTTTCATTTTTTACATAAATAAAAGTGAGTATAAAAATGCTTTTCACTTGTTTGAAAAATAAATGGGGAAAAAAATGGTATAATTTGTTGTATTATTATTATTCTCTTTTAATAAAAGCAAATGTAATAATCCCTGGTTTAACCAAATTTAATAATTTAATAAAATAATAAAGAAATATAGTTAAGTTAATGGTAAACGTGAATATTTTGCTTTTCTTTTTATTTTTCTGTTCTTCTGCCATATTTATTGCCCCTAAGTACTTCCTTTATTTAAATTTGTCGCACTTACGTTGATGTCAGTGTGGAAAATTAGGGATTGTTGAATTGATGCTGCTGTTATATGTAGTAAACTATTGTGGCCAATGGGACGTGTCGGAATTCAACGGAAAGTTCTCCACTTGCACCCCTTTATAATAGCCACGCACAACGTGGCGAATGCGCAATTACGTATACGACATGTTGTTGTCCATGGTTTAGTCTAGAGCAGAAGCTGGACGTGCGCCACACCATTGTTGGCCGTCCACTTCACACTTATTTCCGGCCTAATAACGACCAACGTCAACTGTTTCGGACGCTCATAAAAATTCCACACTGCTGATTTTAATATATTCTTAATGGCAGCCATAAAACGAAATGAATGCAACAGCCAAAGCAGACACAATATGAAAGTGTGCGACATGTGGTGCAAGGGCAGTAAATATAACTTAAATACACGCCGCACCATGTAAATTAAAATGCAAAGTTCAAATAATTTAGAGTTGATTGAACAGCTGATGCAGTCGAAAGTCATTATTCAATTTTCTTTAACAGTTATTTGAATGATTTGAGCAGTCCATTAAACCACTAAATTTTTCTTCTGGGAATGAAATTTCTCATTAGTGAAATTTTTGGCATGCACCGCATAAGCATAAGTTTCATTGGAAAAGTTTGCCAATCAGAGAGTCGAAAAACTGAAATCAGGAAATACACCTGCTCAAAGCGAGTGGCAGACATTGAGACTCTTTTTTTTTTTATACAAATCCTTAAAGTGAGCTCGGAATGAATAAGCATTGAGCATCGAAACTTTGTGTATATAAGTATATAATATTTATATATGTATATACATATATATACATACAAAAAGTTGCCGTGTTCGGTTTTAAGCCCACAGCAGGCTGTTCAAAATGAGTTATGTGCCTGGCATGCAAAGACAATGCCACTGATATGGGCTAAAAAGGAAGCTGGCCCAAACTTTGCAACTGGAACAGGATGTAAGTGCTGCTGGTTCAATAAGTAGAAACATGTTCGATTCTCAGCTGTTGCAAGCTTAGCCAACTTTGAGGCTCTAAGCTCTTGCTTTCGGCCAAAGCCCACATATTCCGTGAATCAGGCCATTTAATTAGATTCGCTTTCTGGCGGTAAACAAATTTCAATTTATTTAAGCGTTATCTGCGCCACACCTGTAACCTGTAACCATAGCCACAAAGCAAGAGAGCTGCGCCGAACTGCAGGCGGCAGTAGCCATTGATCGAATGAAATTTAATCAAGCAGATGGCTGCGATTTTTTCCGCATTGTTTTAAAAGGTATTGCGAAAAAAATTTGTGGTCAATCAATGGTGAAAAATTAAGTAGATTCTTAAGCATTTTCAGCCCAGCTGAATAAGTTGCAAACTTTGAGGTCGGGGTGGTTAACCCGAAGCCCTTTAACAACAGCATTCGATTTTTGAAAGGGTTCGTAAAACGTTCCTTTATATAAATTTGGTTTCTCTGCTTTATTGCGTGGCATGCACAAAATGCGGGCGGCCACAGCCACGCCCCAGAAAAGAAGTTGTCATATATGTTTGGCAAAATATTTTGCTTGACCTGTGTAAACTTTGTGGGCATTCCTAGGGCTACCCAAAGGTCAGCCAGCTGCTAAAAGGCTTCGTGTCAGAAAGTTAAGCAATAAAATTTACACTGGACAAACAAAAATACAAATTAAGTGACGTCAAATAAAGGTTTACAGCGCTTACAGAGCTTTGCTCAATACAATTTGTTGACGTAGCCAAGAAAGAAAGAGGATTTTTTGTTTGAATTTTTGTATATACTAAACATATTGAAAATGGAAGAATTAGGGTATACCGATTTGGCTAGAATGCCTATAGGTTTGCGTGGCAGAGCCCATAAATTATATATTTTTGATTAGTATTAAATTCTTTACTATAGATATCAATCCATTTCTTCAAAGAGTCCTGAGGACCTTGCAGTCGAACAGTCTCACCTAGAAGACTTTTATTGGCTTGACATTAAAAAGCCGTTGTACATCGAATATTTCAAATATGTTTACGAGTAGAAATTTAATGTGATCAGGTGAACCAATAATAAAGATATGAATTGGATATTGGGCAGGTGCTGTGAGGCTTATAAAGCCGTGATATTCCTCTGTTTCGATTTTGCACTAAAAGTGAGAACTTTTATGGAGTAAAGAGTGAAGATTGGTGGAATGCAATGTGCAATGAGAGCACTGAGCTGCCATTACGCTCATAGTCAGTTTATAATAGGATTAAGATAATGTGATTAAAATACATATTAATTGTAGATATGAAACCCACATAAAGTAATATGAAGCATTTTTTATTATAATTTATGCAATGGGAAATAACTAGATTACTTACTCTATAAATCTGGTGTGGTATGTCCAGAAAGGCATATATTGTATGTATGAATATAACATATACACAATATATGTCTTTCTAGACATTATGCACATTTTAACAAAACTGTACTTTTATGGAAGATAAACTTGAAGGGGCGCTGAATCAGCTAAAGTTTGTTAAGCTCCCATAAATCGCTGAGCAAGGACATGTTTCTATTGTGAACTAAAAGCTGAAGCTGCGACCGATTCTAAGCTCTTAAGCTTTTACCACTATTAAGCTTACGCATATAAGCTTTAGACGCGTCCTTGTCTTCAACCAACTGAAATATTTTAAATTTTATATGTAACGAAATAGTTATAACATATTTTCCTATTAGCAATCAAACTCAAAATTACTTTGCCAAGTTATAAATAAATAAAAAAATATATAAAGCTAATAATTAAAGTTTACAAAGTCATTAATTGTATGACTATTTTAAATACATTTTTATATACATAATTTATTACATCATGACAACTCACTATGGCTCAAAAAATTGGGTAAAAGAATACGGAGTAAATGATATCGAATAATGTATAGAGCTCGAATAGTGCTAATCGAAAGATAGGTAAGTCAAAAAGTCTAAGTATATATACTTTACAGTTCTGAACAATCAAATGCTAAACGAAATTCCCCAAATATACTAATGGATATCTCTGCATTATTTATTAAATATATATATACATACAATAATCAATGCTCATATTTATGTAAGTGCTCAATTTCCATACGAAAAGCTTACGAATTTAATGGCTGACAATGCTCTATTATTACAATAGTCTAGTACTTAACTATCAAAACAATAAATTACCTAATCCTTTGCAAACAAATCTGGGCATAAACAAGGCTTGTCAATACATAAACAAAGCAGAACAACAACAACAACAAACAAGAAAGAGAAGAACGAGGCACAGCCGGCAAATGGCCCAATAACAAAAATCAGCTGTTTGCTTGTCGCTCTCCGAAAGCTCATCTCGTTTACTTCAAAAGCTGCCGCGCATCCCAACTTAGCAAGCGGGTCAACGTTGCGTATGCGTTACATTTCACTTTCGTTGCGAACAGAGCCGACCGTAGGCACGCGAACGAGGACGAGGACGAGGGCAGGAAGGACGATTGGCGGCCGCATGTAAAGCGCTGCCTTTTCAATTTCAATTTCAGTTCCCGTGACAACCTCGACGCGTTCAGTTCTGTGCCACTCGGTGAAAAAATACAGCTACAACGTGCGCAACTCGCGGACTCGTGCGGACTTCAGCTAAGGTACTTCTTGTGTTTGTTGTTGTTGTTGTTGTCGTTCTCATACTGGGCGGCCCGGCCCAGATAAGTACGCAACGCGGCTTCTGCAAGCAACGGTCCAAGTCAACTGCTCGATGTTAAGTGGCAGTCGCAGCCACAACTTAAAGTTACCCAACTTGTACGTGTGGGTGTGTGTGCCAGTGTGTCTGGGTGAGAGAGTTTGTGTGTCTGCAGCTTGCGTGTTATTGTCTAAGCTTAAGGCTTCAACACTGCACAGCCGAGCAAGCGTAAGATTTTTATGAATGAATTCAAGGCAGCAAAAGCAACTGCCACAAAGTCTGTGGCCAATGTGGGCTGCGGTCCGAAAAAGCCAATGGCGTGCCTGGAATATCGATATTGATTCCACGGTCCGTTTCCGCTCGCATCGACAACGCCGTGGACATCAGCTGGTGTTTGCCTTAATGAGCCATAATTGCCGCCAAAGAATCCGACGCGTCCCCATCGACAGCTCAAATGGAGCCTGTGATATTAATGATGACACAAATTCAATTAAATATATTGTTTCTAGGCATAATGAACTATTATAGGAAAGTGAAAAAAAGAAAGAAATATCGTATTCTCTTATCCCTCATGCTAATGAAATTTCTTTCATCTTTTGGGCTCCTTCACAGTTCAAAGTTCCTAGAAATTATTTATGCTAGCAAGCTTTGTCATTTCGCCTATGACATTTTTTACATTGTTGCTTTGTTCAGCGAAAAATAAATGAAACACCAGTGGAAATTTCTCAGTCGGGTGTGCACGACTTGGAGACACCTTGAACCCCAACTTCTTTCTGCTTCATTGACTAACGTTGACAAAAGTATATATAGTCACGCACGTCAGTGGGCGTGAATTTTTTCTTGTCCCTCTCATATTATTTTAGTCAAATTCTAAGGTCATCTCTATGGCACTCTGAAATTCGAAGAAATATATGCTTACTTCACGACTTCTTAAATGTCAAATTTGTATGTCACTTAATAGCGGCAATTTCAATCTCTATTTCGAATTTAATCGACTTGACGTAAGTGACATACTTTTCACAAAGCCATGCTCACCCCATCTGAAATGGATTGAGGGTATACAAAATTGAGTTTGTAAAGAATGCCACATTCTTAAAATTTCTTTGGAGTAAGCCCTTTACTTTGACATCTTTAGGATAATATACTTACCAAGTATTTATTACTTGAGTTTCACTCAGGCTTCACAGCTTTGTCAGATTGATCTAAGGAAATTGTTACATGACATTATTAAACTGCCTTAGACTGCCTTCATATACAGAATAATATTTCGAATAAATTTCACAATTTATGTCAGTAATAAAAAAAAAAAAGTAAACAACAACATTCATCAATTATGTTGAAATTTATACAATAATATTATCATATCAATGGAAATGTCGAGTCTGAATTTATGCCAACTCTTTAGGGTCTAAATCACAAATTATGCAGACCAGCTACAAAATATAATATATTTATTGCAATTGTAGCAATTGTAATTGGTGTTTTACAAAAACTGCAGTTCATGGATAATAAAAATATAAAATAATAAAGGAGATTATTATTCTCAAATAATAATTCAGTTGTGCATAGTAACAGAAGAGAGAGAGAGAGAGAGAGAGAGAGAAAGAGAGACTCATTATGCATTCCATTTAAAATTATGTTGTAGATAAACAAAGGTAAATTTAATCAACATTAAATTAAAGGCATTCCATTAAAAGAGCAACTTCTATTGAGATTCAATAGCTTGCTTCTGTTGGGAATCAAAGAACCACAGATATATTACAGTTATTGGAGTAGGTAATAGAATGGAAGTCAAAGCTTAGACGGAGGCTAAAGCAAAGCCACACATAATCTCAGGCTACAAAAGTGTTGACAACCTAGATGGGGACACGACATGAGCACCTTCCAAACCCAGCCCAGCCCAGCCCCGCAATGGGCCCGCAGCAGTGGCATTAACAAGAATGACATACCTCTGGGCGTTGTGGGGGCGGGGGTGGCATAGGTTCTATTGATATGGCAGTGTCGTGTCGCTGGCAGTGCTGCCGTCGCCATGGCTGCCATTAAAGACGGCACACGCCAGCCAACTGACGCCTGCTTACATTAAGGAATTCCGTTGGCAGCATCGCGTATACGCGCCGTGAGCAGACGCCGGGGCGCATCTTAATTGCCGAAATATTTGTGCCGCTGTCGATGTTTAAAATTTTTACAGGCCTATTTCGCAAATTGCAGCGCGCCGTGGAACGCAACGTGCGGGCATTAGGGACTGAAACCCAAACTCAAACCGATCCGAGCCGAACCGTACCGAACCGCACCGAAACCGAAAATCAAGTAGAGAAGCGTTCAAATCATAGCATCAGCTCGACTTTCACAGCCAAAACGTGTTTGCCTGGCATTAGAAAGCTCATTTCGAAGGGCACTTGACACGAACCGTAAGTCAAACGGTCAAAAGGCCACAGCAAAACGTTTTAATTGCGTCTGGCTAAAGGGATTTACTGCGTGCCCTCAAAGGGCTCCGTTTTTGTGCGTTCGACTAAGCGGTTTAAGTGAATTGTGCGTGTATCACAAGTCGGCCCAGAGACAT
Organism: Drosophila aldrichi; assembly: GCA_035045965.1. Lineage (NCBI taxonomy): Eukaryota > Metazoa > Arthropoda > Insecta > Diptera > Drosophilidae > Drosophila > Drosophila aldrichi. Next base: position 51,175 of record JAWNOM010000040.1, read on the forward strand.
CACCCAATTGAGCTTTGTACTGGACTGGACTCATCTGGCTGTCTGTCTAGCCGACAGACTGGATAGACAGATCACACCTAAAGCAGCGGGCAACTGACCTCCATCTGTGCAGCAATCAACAGAATTCTCACTCCGTGACAACTCTGGTAAGAGCGCTACACACACACACACACATACATACATTACGTATACGTAACGTGGACTCTTGAGGCACAAACATTTTTATAATATTTTTTGAAAATTAAACAATTTTTATTAAAAGCATTTAACATAAAGATAAATAATATTCAAACAAAATTTTAAAAAAATATATATAAAAAAAAATTAAATAAATAAAAAATTAAGAAAAAATAGAAAAATAAAAATAAAAACAAAAATCATAAAATATACAAGAAACTCTAAAGCAGCTCTTAAATTACTTAAAAAATAAATGGCTTTAAATAAAATTTTTTTATGCCAATCCCATTTGCTGTTTTAATTGTTGACTATTTAGACTCAACAACGTTCAAAACCAAATCGAAACAAGTATGAATAACCTGAGAGTGCACAAATACCCAGAGAGTTCATAACGAGCTTATGCATACTCTGAGTGTTTATGCGAATATTCCAGCTTTGCTTATTCACACACACACACACACATACATAAACAAATATGCACTGGCACTTGCTGCAGCCACTCTTTGGCATTCATTAGCCACAATGCTGCAGCAATTGTGTTTTGCAATCATCGCCAGGTATTTATTGTTGAAACTCTATGAAAATATTGGAAATATTTATGAAAGATATTTGTTTATAAATACCAGAAAGCCAACTAGCTAAGCTTGAATAGGAATTGATATCCAAAATACACTAAATAAATAAACAAAAGATCAGCTTAACTTAGTTATAGTCGATAAAGTCATCTGATTCGTTTCATGCTAACTTTAGACACTATTATTAACTACAAGCTATTTGACAAATTTATCAAGTCAAATGGATAGATGGAATATTTTATTATATTAATCTACTTGACTGATGCTGCGAACTTGGGAACCCCTGAAAAATACCATCGATTTAAATATGAAAACACACACACACACACACACACACACACATACACACATGTTCTTTGATTGGGCGTTGAAACTTATAAATTGCAAGCATGCTGACACCTGGCGCTGTCTTTCTTGTTAGCCAAAGATGTCGCACTTGTTATGACAATCGTGTGCCACCCACATCACGCCACCTCCAACACACAATGCTCCAAACAGAATCCACTTGATGAACAAAATAAAACCCAGAGCGCAGAAAAATGAAAGACACGCGCGAGATGGAGACAGAAAGTCACACGAAAGTCGTGCTGACAAATTTCTGAACAAATAACAAATGTGAGTCGCTCACCCCATCCCCTGACAAAATATACAAAGCCCAGCGCTATATATAAGTCAAATATGTATGTATGTATATACACTGTGAGAGCCTCTGATGAACTCGAACAGCAATGACCAACACCTACAGACATTGTTGTCAACACGCTGTGCGGCGAGCTGCTAAGAATGAGTTAGAATAAGAATATATCTGATTTGCATGCTATTTGATACTTAGCACGGTGGGCCAGCATTTTAATTAGCTGATGTTCGTAAATTCGAAGCAAATAAATAACTCGAGTAGACAGAATGGGTGCGACAAGAGCGATATGAAAACGTTACCTGACTGAAATTTATAATTAAAAATGCATAAATATGTATATTTGTAACAATAAGCAGTGGAATACAGATAAAAGATATTGTTTAGCTGCTTCTCTCATTATTTGAAAGATCAGCTTTTATCAGACACGATAATCGATTGCAGCCAAACATTATCTAAAGCCGCCCTAAGCACATAGGTCTTTGGCGGAGTGCCAAGAATTATCTGGCAAAACTTACAAATTAAGTTGTTTCTTTCAACTCTTCAACTCCAATATTTCTAACTTATCTCTTGGCCTGGCTTTCAGGCCACCATCTCGGCCGCAGTGAATTTAAACAGAACTATGTTTCAACTTCTTTAGCAAACTTTTGCCTTACATACACACATATATTCCGCTTGGGCTTTTCAACTTGTCACATACAGAGCATAAATCTAACACACACACACAGATACAGAGATACACACACACACACACACACTATTACGCGGCAATCAGCATGCGACAGCAACAAACTTTTGTTCTATATTTTTTTTTTATTTGCACTTTGGAGTTGAGGCCACAACTAGTTGGCTGCCATGGGGGGCGGGAGGTGCGGGCGGTCAACAAGGCAAGTGAAACATTTGTTTTCGCTGCCGCTTACAACTTCCGGCTCGACTTTAAGCGTTCTCAGCGACAGTTTTGCATGGGGCCGCCCCAAAGTATGCAACAAAATGCAGAGCTTTAATAAAATACACACACACAGCGGGTAATCCGCCGAGGGGCCCTCACGGCTGCCTCAATTTCAGTTTCGACATGGCAAATAAAGTTTGTTGTTGCTCGGGGATCTGGTGGCTGGAATGAGAAAGCGTCAGAGCTTGTAGTCATTAAGCTTGAAGATGAGATGTACATGCGTGCATGCCAAACGCCATTGTGATCAGCACAATTCCTTTTCGATTTCCTTTGTCTGTGCCACTGAAAGTGCCTCGCCCGCCCGTGCGGCACAAATGTGCTGAAATGTTAATCAAATCACTCATCGAGCAACAGCAGCGAGCCCTGCCAACAACAATATGCCAATTCGTTGGCCATTGTTCTAAACTGCAATTGTGCTAACTGTGATGGATATGCCATAATATAGATATTCGAATAAAGCCAAATTGGCAGCAGCTGCGATTCAATTTTCCAGCAAAATAAATAAATATGTGTCATTTCCTATTCATACTAAATAAATTTCATGTTCAAAAAACACATTGTTTTGTTTCATTTGAAGTAAATTGTTAATATTTTATCAAAATATTTAAGGTTTTTATTGCGGTAGGTTTTTAGTATGGAATACTTTTAAATTTGCAATGTTTTTCAATATTATTTTCATCATTGGCGTTACCCAGCTGAATTTTTTATATATATATATACATATATATATATATATATATAAAAAAAAAAAAAAATTAGAAAATATTGCTGGCTCGTCTCTTGAGAGATTTTGCAATAACTCAAATGTAACTGAAACTACGGATGAAACAATTTTTTTTTTTTTTCAATAATATTATTATTTATGAATTGCAACATTGTCAGTATGCCCGTCCATATAACTTAAAATTTTGAACAGGGTATAAATAATAACAATAGGAACAACAAGGACAGTGAGCATCATAATATTCATAATCGATACACTCTCTTCACTTTTTGTGTGAGTGTAAAAAAAAAACAAAAGCTCAACTTTTTTATGACGGCAAAAAATTGTTGTTTGTTTTAAATATTTATTTATTATTTACGCTTGCCATAAATGCATCAATTTTGTGTCAAAAACATTTGATTGTTTTCTTTTGTTAAAACTGCGAACGATTTTTTTATCACGCCCCAAATAAGAAGTGTAAACAAGAGAGGGAAATAAATTGAAATTAAATTTAACAGTGAGGAACCCATCAACTTATATGCATATATAAAGGATATTTTTATATATACATATATTACACATTAAAGAGATGGTTCCATAGATTAGAGTCGTTTTAAGCGTTCTGCTCATGAAAAATAAAAGTTTCCAACATAAAAGTTATTGTTAAAGCTTATTAAAAGAAAAGAAAGCAGCGATTAGAATTCTTAGCAAAGGTCTAAGAAGTTGTTTAATCTCCAACAAAAATAGCTAAAGTTAATGAGAATAAAATATAGCATTTTTTTAGATATTTAATAAAAATTTCATATTTATATTAAATTTCAGATTTTTCATTTAAAATTTATAAATTATTTATGCTGACTTGTTTACTGCTTGCCCAATAGCTTGATCTAATTGAATGACCAGCACTGTGCTGTTTGTTTACTTCTGGCACACATTGACGCTATGCCACACACACATGCACTCACACACATTGTGACACACACACACACACATACTTCATCGCTCTCAATCTGCTTTAATGCCACATTAAGGCAACTGAATGGAATTGAATACGAAAAAGGCGTATATACAGCCTCCCATACGCACACACACACGCACTCTCACACACACACGCACAACCTATATGAATACCAGCGCGGGGCGAATGCGTAAACAGCGCGTCGCATACATTGACGAGGGAATGCGGTGCGAGCAACGAACGCCGAACGCCGAACGGAAGCAGAGCAAAATTTTAAAAATAAAATGACGCTGTAAATAGACAAAAGAAAAACACGAAGAGAAACGCCAGGGCTGAGCTAAAAGCAGCAGATGACAGGGCACACACGCACACACAACACACGCACACAAGAACAAAACAAAGGAAAATGAAGAAACAAAATAAAGTGAAATGAAATAAAATAAAGTAAAAAGCACAACGGAAAACTTGCTGCGAATTTTGAGCAGAGCTTTGTTTGGGTGAGCAAACAAAGTGGGCAAATGTTCGGCTGTGTGGGTTATTTTTACCGTATTTATGTCTTTTTGAATTTGCCAGTTGTTTTTTTTTTTTTTATTTCGTTTTTACTGCTATTCACGTTTGCTTGCTGTGTGCTAATTTATCTTGTCGTCGTGTATGATTTAATGGTCCGCCACACCCGTAGATGCGTATGCACGCCCCCCCCCCCCCCCTTGCTCGCTCCGGCTGCACAATTGTCTGGCTCCATATATTTATGAAGTCACTAACGGGCAGCTACTCTCGATGCACTTCCTTGCGGCAACAAATTATCTCAGCGAAAATTGCAACACCAGCAAACAGCGGCCACAGCATCATCATTTATGCAACGTCCCCCTCCCCCCAGTACCCCTACCCCAGGGAATTCCAAGCGAAGCAACGCCGCCAGCGAACGACCCACACAATTTTTGCAATTTAAAGCAAATTTGTTTTACCAAGTGATAAACGATGCTATTCATTGCATTTGAAATGCACTTACCGATTGCATATGAATTACAAATATACGCGAAAACGAAATACTCGAATCGATTTCGTTGCTAGACAGACAAATTGGTTCAAGTGAGCTTCAGTCAGCTCTAATGAAAACAAATCAAATTCAAATTTGTATACAAATATTTACTTGGCTTTGCATTAAACATTTAATATTTTAAATTTGGCTTTTTATTGAAATAAACATGGGAAATGTCGGAAAATAGCTCTAATAATCTATAATATATGCTGTTAGAATGAGATCAGAAATAGGAAAACATAAACAAAATTATTAACTTATTTGTTTTTTGTATATGAGAAATATATTTCGAATTTAATTTCTATACTTTGTTGTTTGCCAAAACAGATAAACAAATAAATATGGCTAGATCAAATCAAACATTTCTTATATATATATATATATCGTGCAAGCACGAAAAATTATATATCTATTAAAATTGTTTATTATGCAATAAATAATAATTGTGTTTGTTAAACAGCTAATAATAAATTGCAGCTAATGACAAATAAATTAAAATAAAATAAAATTATAATTAATTTTTAATTTTAGCAGTTAGTAAACAAATTTTAAATATTTTCTATATTATTAATAGTAAATGTGATTCACACATTTTTAATAAACATACATTTTAAAATGCTTTTATATTGACAATATATGTATATGAATTTCATATAGACCTTGTGGATATTTTGATAATTTAATTCTTGACACATATTGAAATACGCCGGTGGCGTATACGTAATATGCTTCATAATTGCCGCTAACAATTTCACTTGTTGGCAACTGCAAATATTTAAATTAACTCTCATTTCATTTGCATTTTAAAAAGTCATTCAAATCATTTATTAAATTTGATGATGTGTGTTTAACTGTGCAGAAGTAGACTCAAAGCCTTTTCAATCCAGCTAAATTAAATATTTTTAGGTGCCACTGGCATAGTCAAATACATATAAATATTAAACAAATTAAATATGTGTTAAGTATTTGAATATGTCATAAATATATTTAATACTTATTGTGATTACCTTAAAATGTAATAGGCTCCAAATATTTAATATTTATTTTATTAGTATACATATATATTTAAAAAATTTACTTAAATATAAAAAATTCATTTCGTAATTTGTAATTATTAAATTTATATAAATTTTTAATTTTTAATTATTAAATAATATATTTTTGTATCCATATATTCAATTCGTTTATATTTTATTGCAAATGCATTGAATTTTTAACAGTTTAAGTTTAAGATAATCTTTAAAGTATTTTCTAATTAATAAAAACTTTTCCAAAATTATTGTCATCTATTCGCTTATCTGCCACAAATTCCATTTAACTCTCAGATGATGAACCCAATTTGATTGAAAATGAAACGCATCTGCAAAGATCTAAAAGAGAGAAAAAAAAAAATATTAGCAATTAACACAGATTGCGATGTGCAAACATTTTTCTATCAGTGCAAAGTGAATGAGTCTTCCACGATAAAGAGCCGCTGCAATTAGAGACATTCAGAGAAATTAAACTCAGCCAAGGAGCAAATTAATGAGGACAAATCACTGCAGAGCCAGAGCCGTGATTTATGTGGTTTGCGGCCAGGCGAAGAGTGTGGCGGAGTCAGGTGTCAGGCATCGCAGCGGGCTGCATTCGTGAGCCATGGAAACTGTTGACGGCTGGCCGTGGTAATGGCAAAGCGACTATCATTATACTTCTCGATGGTGGTCACTAATTTGTGTCACGGCTTTGTGACCACGGCAGCCGACTCGACGGGCATCTCATTAGTTGCTTCTAATTAGCGAATGCTCTCGCTCACAAAATAATCTAACGCTGCAAATTCAAAGCCATACAACACCTTTTTCCTTAAGTCTCTAAGAAAGAAATGTGTTGTGTAAGAGAACTCTAGCTCGGACTGCTCGACTAAGAGAAGTCTTTGAAGAACTGAAACAACAATCAACAGTACTCAAAATATTTTAGCAGAGTTAGAAAAATCACTGTATTTTCAGGTCCAATTAGCCATGCCCCCAAGGGGCGGCAACACTTAATTTTTCTTCAAATACTCATTTCACTTTCGTATACAAGAACAAGAAGAGCAATAAAAATTGTATAAAACTCTTGGCGAAACCTTAACCCTAGCGCCAAAACAGAGCAAGGCTAAAGTCAAAATCAAGACAGGCTAAATCGGGGCACAATTTTCCAACAATTACAAGCCGTTGCAAGGCGGAAGGAGGCAAACGACGAAATCGCCCAATGAATGAAAAACGCAAAAGGGGAAGCAGAATAACGGAAGGAATTTGGGAAAGTCTGTAAATATGGCAGCGCAAGCTGCGTTTCGCCTTATACCCAGTACCAAGACGGCGGGTTTTCTCACTTTACGAAACGTACAACAGATGGCGCTGATGGTTTTTCATTTATTATCGAATAAAATTCTCTTTTCTCCTGTAATTTTCTTAATATCAATCAGCTCAAGTGTAGGCTATACTCCTTAGATGAATTACCATAGCACACAGAAAATATTAGAAAACAAAAGTGTAGTTAGGGTATCCGCTAGTCAATCACACGCAGCTTTGGCTACACTTGCTTGAATTGATTTTTGTGGAAAAAGAAAATTCGTAAACTTGAGAGATTTGCGTATGCCGGTATACACAGAGGAAGCTGGAAGATTGCTCAGCGAGAACAAACCGTGAAAGCTGAGGGCAAAAGGGTTAAGTGGTAGCTGCGAGGTAGGTGAGGCTATTTGCTGAGTTGCTGTGACATTTGCTAAGGCCAAAGCACTTTTGGTAGTCAAATGAGTTTTCCAAGTGAAGTGCTAAGATAAAAGCCGAATGAAAAGCGATCACAATTGAAAATCGCAAAGTTATGTTTGATTATAAAGCGTAAATTGTTTTATCATGTCGAAATCAAGTGCATAGAACAAAAAGTCTAAAGCAAAGCGTTTGCTTGCCTGTAATTAGGGTTCCCCCATCTCTCTAAAGACTCTATGCCCGCTTAGATGACTACATTTAAAGAGCAGAAATTGTGTGCCCACATAATGTTTATCAGAGTCACGCAAGCAAGTTCAGTGAACTCATTATAACGCTCGGTAAACCGCAAAACTTCAACGCTCGGCGAACGTGAAATTTGAACGGGTGACATCTCATGACATACGACAGCGAAGGCCTTAACCACATACAGACTAATCCGATGTGCCGTCAAAAAGCCATAAACTTGTCACACACTTTGCAATCTACAAATGCTCTCTCTCTCCCGTTCCCCTGCTTCCCCTTTGGCTAGCTGCCAGCACGTAGAGCGCGGAATTGAGCGGAGCTCAAGATCCTGGCCAAGACTAACATTCCACTTGGCCAGCAGCCATCTTGTTAAGCACTCGATTTCCTGGCAATGCGCGTATGTGAATAATTAAAGTCGCGTGTAGTTTGTCAATGCTCACGCAGCTCGAATTAATTCGTTTAGCTCATTAGCACGAACTGACGGACTGGCACCTGGACATAGACGCCACACGCGCTGCCTAGATCGCGGCAAACTGTTAATTGGGCGTGCATAATACAAGTTTTCGCACAACATTTTGCAACCGGACAGCAGCCAATGGCCAACGGGCTGAAGGATTATTTCCGCCTTTCACGATGCGCGTTTCGCGCGCCGTAATCCTTTTCAATTTGAATGTAAATGAGTTAACTCAACGGCCACACAGGTGCGAATGTGGCAATTTGTGTGGGCAAAAGACACGTGCCACCGCAGCAGCGATACACCAACAGATGCCACTCCTGCGGCTGAACTCTGTCAGACAGTGTTGCCAGTTTAGCCTGTTTCTAGCTAGTTCTAGTCTATTCACTCTATTGATACTCTATGGAAAATGAATATGGAATGAAATAGCCAGAAATCGGTGTAGACTAGGCAGGAGTTCTAGTTCTTAAGAGAACTGTACAATAAGAGACTGCTGTCTATGCCCTCTAATAATTATACATATTAATGTACCTAAGCATTATTATGTTTAGCTTTAATACATATATGTATATGTATATAAGCCGTGTAATTTGGTTATCCGATTTAAATATGCGTATCTATATATGTATCTGTTGGTATGTCTGTCTGCATATCTGACTCTTCGTCTGTCTCTCTGTCTGTCTCTCAATCTGTCTCCCAATCTGTCCCTCAGTCTGCCTCTCAGTCTGTCTGCCTAACAAGACCAATTGGCGCTGAAGAACTACAAGAGATCATTTAAGTTGTCTGTATGTATGCAGCAGTATTCATTTGGCATTTATATTTGAGTAAAACGAAGCTAGAATGCTCACAGCAGCAGAGAGTGTTCCCATACGTCAATTAAAATTCGACTGCAACGACGCCTACCTGACCTGGGGCTCAACATTTGAGCGCCTCTTAGTGCTAGTGACTTAGTGAGAGTCTTCGTATATAAAAGGGCAGCTGCTGCAGAATTTCTTCAGTCGCCCAGGCCTTGTCAGTGGAGTCAGTCGTGCAGTGCAGTAAAGTGAAGTGAAGTGCGTGAATCTATTTAACGATCGTTCAGCTCAGCATTATAGACATGGAGGAAATATTTAAAGGAAATAGGTAAGGGAATTACTTAGAAGAAACACTTGGAGCAGACACTTTGAGGAAATAATTAGTGGAAATTGTTAGAGGAAATACTTAAAGGAAATACTTGAAGGAAATATTTAGAGCAAATACGTAGAGGAAATACTTAGCAAGATCATTGCAAATAATTTCTTAAACATATTTGATAATTTGTTTATGTTTTCTTCCATTCTGCACTTGGGCCGCCTTTCCAGCATTTGGCCTGTTTTATTCTACTTTCATTTACAATTCAACTTAGTTCAGACTGCGAAGGTGCCAACACTGCTGTCAGATACCCTGCCTGCTGAGTCTTGCATACAAATGCATGCATGCACATCAGCTTAAAGGACTTTTGTAACGCATGGCAACCATATGTGCGGCATATGCAACCAGTAGACATATTTATGTATTTTTTCTTATTCGCAATAAAACGAAAAAAGTTGTTCAAGTCAAATATGAATATCAAATATTAAATGAGCAATAATTCTCAAGTCTTAAACTTGAACAATTACAAATCATAATTTTAATTTATTCAAAAATTCATATTTTATATATTGTATTCCATGTTTCGTTGGAAAAGCACATATTGTTTATTCCCGTATAAGTATATAATCTGCAAAGCTACTTAACAGAAATAATTACTGGCATAATTTTTAAACATCCTTTAGCGTCTATGAAAAACTGAAATTTGCAATAAAAAAATTTAGTGGCGGCGGTTAAATAATCTGAATGAAAATCATGTGCACAGATAATTTTTATTTTTTTTTAATTGGCTATATTAAGGCTATTAGTGTGTATTTTTGTGTTTATGCACATAGACAATCACTGCATGTGTGTTTATCTCTGTGCAAACAGTTTTAATTCTATTTGTGCAGCAACTTTTTTGCATGAGTTTTACGCATAGTTTCCCTGTATTTCAATAAAGAAAAAAAACGCAAGCAGCCGCAGAGCCAACACATTTTCTGCTTTTGGCTGGGAATCGTTTCATGGCGGCTGCATCAAAGGATATTCGCGCATTTTGCAGTTCGGGCTGGTAATGCGGCAGAGATAAATAACGGAAATTGTGTCAGCTTAGAAACTAGAAATTGGACCAAAATGTCAACCAGGAATAATGCGAGTTGCGTATTAAAGACCTGCCATAATATAATCAATATTAAGTACAAGTATGAATTATGCAAAAATTTTATTCTTTTATGCAGAGCAAAGTTAATTAAGACTTTTAAAAAAAAGTGCACTTTTGTATGCATAAATAAAATAATATATTTATAATAGCATTCATTATCTCTCTTATTTTTTTCGCATAACCATTTTGGCCTGGTTATTTTTTTCACATTTAAGAGAACTTGAAAACACAACCGTAAATAGCAAGCTGTATACTTCATCCCATAATCCGGCTGGTGCCAAAAACTGGGACATGCCGACAATATGGCCATGGACCAGGGCCGAAATAGAATTAGTTGACAGCCCGAATGTCCCCAAGCTGATTTGAGTTGGTGAAGTGTCTCAGCTGAAGCTATGTAGCTGCGGCTGTAGCTCAACTGGAAATTCAATTAACCCAATTGGTGGACTTGAACGACGTCTCCGGTTAGACCAACCACTCGTTCGTCGTCGCAATTCCCCCGAAAATATGCTCTTCATTATTATGAAAGCCCAGGGTGGAGCAACGACAGCAGCGCGCAAGGTCAAAGCGTATTAAATGGGCTTAGGATAGGCAGAGCCCCGACAAAAAAAAAAAAAAAGGGTTCTGCTGACCTACCAAAGCTGAGTAAAACAAATTCCTGCAATGCAATAAAAATCGCAGCACAAAAAGAGACGAAAAAAATACAAAAAAAAATCAAGTCAAAAAGGGGAAAAAGAAAATTCACTACATAATTAAATTTTTGTATATGTGTGAGTAGCAACTCGAATGCGAGACTATTTGTTAGTCTCTTTGGCAGCCATTGAAATATAATGGCGAATGTTTATGCTGAACCCAAGCAAGCCGCAGTGCCTAAACTGGACTGGTCAAATTTATGGACGGGCTTTGCTCTACAAATATGTCTGCATACATTTACTAAAGGCAACTCATTTCGTATAGCTTTTGTGCTTACTATGGCCGGGGCTACGTGGCTAAGTGTGTGTGAGTTTGTCTGTGGTATTTGTATTATAGAAGCTGTCAACACATTAGTGTTATATTAGAAGAGTACACAGGATATATTTTGATACCCAAAGGATAAATTTGTCATATTTGTTCTTTTAACAAACTAGCCCAAATTTCAACAGTCAGATTTTCTGATTTTTGCTATGTTAAATTGATGCATATCATTATTATTTATCTTGATTGCCCCTTGGGGCAATATTATCTCTATCCAAGTTGACGGAAGTTATTTAAGTTGAAATATAGAAAAAACCGCGCTTGTGTGCTTTCTTTGCAATGGTTTATTCGTGAATAAAAACTTAGAGGTGGTACCAATGATACACGCGTTTATCGATATATCGATAAGCTAACTATTTAACTAGCATACTCTTCTAGCTACACTTATCTTATCTAGATATATTTCCCTTACCATACGATTATTATACGCACAACATCTTATTACTCTTTTTCAGCTGCTTCTCATACTTCTTTCAACCCCCTCTGTCCTCTCTAACCGAGTCCGCTCGTATTCCATCAGTGTGGAACGAGCGTTACATTATTCGCTTTAAAAGACATTAAAGTAAGTAGATTTAGCTTTTACAATCCAGTTAATCTGATAGCTCTGTTCCCTGATGGCAATGTGATATGCCCAAATGCCAGGCCAAAGCACTTGGATTTGTAAAGGAAACAAATTCGAAGCCGTGCTAGGCCTCAGGCTTAACCTCTGATGGCTGAAATTAGACATCTGTAGGTTATTTCGCCCACGCCACGAGGGCACTTAATTAATATTTATAACACATACTTCAACATATGTATGTATCTGCACGACATAACACAATTAATGTAATTGGCTGACACAGTGCGCAAATAGTCGTAAATCATTTATCATCACAATCTTTGCTAGAGTGTTGCCAATACATATACACACACATTTGATTGTATGTGTGTGTGTGTGTAGTATATCGATCTAGCTGGAGAGAAGTGAAAGTGGCTCTCGACAAACGAATTTTCTGAGATTTTTGCTTTATTACCCTTACACAACTTAAGTGCTGAGCGAAACGTCTCCAAGTGGGGTAAGCGATACAGCGCCAGGCGCTCAAGCTCAGGTAGAGAAGGCTTTGAGCTCAGCGTAAATCAAATAAAATTCGAATAAAAATGTTAAGTGGAAAGCGCTCAGAATTTTCGTTTGCTCGAATATGCAAATTGCTTTTAGCTCTGATTCTTGCCTCGCATAAAACGTGTGCCCAACGCCGATTTAAATGCAGGTGTATTAGTACATATACATACGTACTTGTAAATAAATTTATTATGTATATACATATATCTATATATTTATATATGTATGCGTGCACTTATATGTTTGTATGTATGTATATACCAGCAGAAAGTTCTATACCCGCAAGTGTTTTTCATTAAAATGTCTGAGATTCTCCTTCAAGCAGCGGACAGAATTCATAAACATTTCTATATGCATAAATGTACATACTTACATATATTTATGCATGTATATGTATATATATTATATATTTATATATATGTATATGCTGTTTGGTATAGAAAATATGACATTATGCGCAGATTTTTTGCTGGAATATTTTGCTGCTAGCCGCTGGTTGAGAGTCTCATCTCTGCTGTTTCTCTTTCTCTTTGTCTCACTCTGTTTCTCTCCACTCTCGCGCTCCCTCACGCTACCCCAGCCAGCAGCTGCTTGCCCCTCTAGTTCTTTAAATCGCTCTCTCTCTTTCTCTTTCTCTCTTTATATTTATTTTTATTTTCTATATTTTTGGCAGAATTTTAATGATGAATGGGCCTGAAAATGCGGCGTTTGTGTGTATATATGTATATGTATATGTATGTACATATATGCTCTTATTTATGTGTGTGGATGATGTTTGCAAGTGCTTCAACAAAAATCTGCATAAATTTGCGCAAATAATGTAATGTAAATTATTTTTATAAAAATTTTCCATCAGTGCTTTTGGGAAATTTAATTACTTAGCATTGCGGCAAGGAAATAAATTTCAGTTAAAGCTGTTACAGCATAAATTGCTTTATAAATAATGTCACATGATTTAAAATGTTTTACAGCTTTAGCAACATTGTGTTTCTCTATGGTATTTTAATAATAATAAATAATAAAGTTGACTAAGGCAAAAGTTTTCATCAATTTTAATATACTTATTTATTCATATTTATATACATAAATTGCAGTTAAAAGCTTGCTCAAATCAATTGTAAGAACTATTTTGATTTAGTTTGGGGCACGTATGCTCTTAATATTGTTAATGTTAGCTATTTGCCTACATTATATACTTTATGAGGTAAACAAAATATGCCTTTTCAAAGGATGAAAATGGCCTGTTTTCTCTTAGTTCTGATTGAAGACAAGGTCAACAGAAAAGTCATTATAGTCAATTGACATTTAAGGCAATCAAATAGCTCAAGCGCAAGCACAAAATCGAATTACTCGAAGGCCAACAATAACAACAATAAGTAAATCAACTGGCAGCAACAACAACAACAACAGTAGCACAACACAACTTTAACAACTACAATAACGACACAAAACTTTTTGAATACAATTACAACAATCAACGGCACATCGGCAACAAAATCAAAGATAACTAGAAAATCAGTTTAGTTTGTATGAGTGTACTCTTCTTATGTAGAATGGAAAACTTTCATGTATGCGAGTGTGAATATATTTGTGAGTGTGTGTGCGTATGTACGGATATTGCGCCAACAAATTCAAGTTCATATTGAGTCTTTGCTTTGCTTGCCACTAATTTGTGCACAAACAAAAAGACGAGGACGATGTTTTCACTCAAAGCCCAAACACACACGCACACACACACACATTCGCAAAAAAGCACTCACACACACATAGAGTAAGACATCAACATAACATGACCAACAGCTGGAACGGTAATAAACAACAAGCAGTTAAGGCAACAACAACAACAACAACAACAAACAACTGAACCATTGAAAATCCTTCGCTTTGCGTGTGTTGCGCAAGAGATTTTTGTCGCCAAGTGTAGGCGGAGCAGGCGTGATGGAAAAAAGAGTAACAAAAAAAAAAAAACACACACACACACACACACAAAGAACAAGCGAAACTTTGTGCGATGCTGCAAGCACTGCACACAAGCATACAACCCAACACACACACACACACACACACACACACACACATTGGGGCTTCTGTTGGTTATCGAGAAAAAGCAAATCACGCGGCGTATACTTATTGCAGTCCACAGTGTCAAGAGTCTGGGTAAAACATTTTGGGTTTCCTTTATATAATTTTTGCATGCGCAACAAAAGGCAAAGGCAAAGGCAAGCAAAATAATATCAATGCAGTTGACCTATGAAGCAAAAATACAAATACAAATTTATATTGTTATTAATGGAAACCTTTTCAACTTTATACAAGACTCAGTTTAATTTATTCTGATTTCAATAGATTGGGCTCTAAGAATTTTCTATTCCCCAGCGGAAAATAACTATCACAAATTTTAACTAGAATTTGTTTAGGTAAAGGCAATTGAAAGTCGAATTGCCAAGAGTTCATTATTCAGCTTGCCATAAATTACAATCTAGCTGACTTTGGTGAGTATGAGAGGTTACCCTCCACCCACAAGTCCACACAGAAACGCAAACCCAATCCAAAACCTAGGCCAATATTCGTTGCCTGCCGCACCACAATCAACAAACGAATGCGGGCAACGACAGTGGCTTTAGCCAAATACCCAAAGTTTGCTCTTGCCACAATTTAAATTGAAATTAGTAAAGGAAGCAGCACAGCAGCTCCCACTTAACTAAAAGCTAGCATAAAGAGCTGCAAATGAAAGTTGAGCTGTGTTAGTTGTTTATTTACCAATGCTGATAAATAAATACTTCAGGTGCAGCATTTTCTAGCGAATTTATTTATTTTACTCTAATAAAGTGCAGAGAGCTAGAGATTTCACCAGCTACGTCTTAGCAGCCGCGAGCCTAAGGCTGACCTTAGGGATCAAGTTGGCAAACGCTTTAAGTTGAGTTCAATTAGCACACAGCTGCTTAGCAACCTGTTCCTGCTCCAGTTCCAGTTCCTTTGCCCATCAAAACAACGTAAAACAATTTATGCAACAGCATCCAGCGCTGAATAAAGCAAGTTGAATCATTTGTCTGGGGTAACTAGAGCAACCACGTAATTGAGTTAATACACCTGCTGCCAATGCCTGTAGATTTCAATAGCGGAAATAAAAAAGAAGAACTAAAAGTGCTCTAGTTGGGGTGGCTCAGCTAGAAGATACCCTGAATCAAGCAAGTCGCTAACTTTTGTGGTTCTCGGGATCGATGAACACATACATATATACATATATGAGCTCTATGGACCTCCCATGACTTCGTTCATCTGTCATTTACATTGCGATTCTAAAATAAACTTGGGAATCAAATTAACAAATTATAAATTCATATATACAATAAATACAACAAATAAAATAAATAATTTAAATATAGAAATAAAAGACAACTACTATACGCTTTCACATTTCAAACAAAATATTTATTTTTTACAATCTACATTCATATATAATAGGCCCTAACATACGGAATTTGCCTAGCTATAAGCCGCAGGCTAAGACATGTGTGGGTTATTTAGGTTGATAAACTATCAGAAGGGCCTTCAAGATGTTGGACTGAAAGTTAAAGTGCTTACGAAAACCACTCATATTCTGGAGGCATTCAGAGCATATGGTAAATAAAACACACACGCGCACAGAGACTCTCGCTCTTGGCAGCTCGGAGAGACACCTAACAGGCACTTGATAAGTGTGGCTATGAGTGGCAGATGCTTTCCCGGCACCGGTCACCACTTACCGCACATTGTTAGTTCTAAAGATGCCGCCGAACTGAGAGAACCGAGCCGAGGCGCGCTGAGCCGAGCCGGGTATGCGAGGCCTCAATGCATATGTATGCGTATTAAAGATGCTCCAGATAGACCAGGCAAACACTCACACGCTCGCTAACTGCCGTTTGCTGTGCGAGTGTGTGTGTGTGTGTCAATATGTATGTAAATAAGCGGGAGAACAAGTGGTTATAAATTTTCAAGGAAGCTGCCGTTTGCCAACAATATTATGTATACGCCATAGAGGCCGAAAGCGAGTAAATCCGCACGCATATCTTACTATTTGTATGGATACAAGCAAGTATTTACTAGAGTCTGTGTGCGTATGTGTGTGTATAGATGTATGTAGGTGTGCCTTACTAATAATGCCCTTAAGAAAGGACACACACAAATATCAGGAAACATAGAAACATAGAGGCAGCAGCAAAAAATTGAGTTAAACAAAATAAATGAAGGCGAATATGATGGGCAAACTAAGCGGAGGGGAAAGAGCGAGCTGAGACCAATGAGGTGTATATAAGTATATGTGAGTGCGGTGATATGTACATATGTATATATATACATACATATATAACAAGTACACTAAAAATGCTGGAGGCCAGCCCAGTTAGCCATATCGCACCCTACATCACCTATCAAGCAGCGTTCTATAAACTTGTTTCTCTCTCTCCTTCTCTCTCTCTCTCTTTGTTATTATTTTTCACTTTTATTGCTCGCATCCTTGAATGCTTTTAATATGTTTATTTATATCAGCGTGCTACAACGCGCCGTCAATGTTGTTGTTTATCGCTCTTGTTCCTGCTCCTGCTCCTGCTCCTGTTCCTTTTCCTTTTCCCTTGGCCCAATCGAGTCCGCTAGTTACGCAGTTATTATGTTGCTCATAAAATCACATAAAATTAAAAGCTATTTTGCTGTTGAAAACGCTTTTACGTTTCCATTTTGACTAGATGCTCGCGACTACAGTAAACGCCCCTTGGCCTTTGCCCATGGCTTCACATTCCCAGTCATTAAAATGTTGGCTGTATTTAAAAGGGCTTAAGGGTTACCACTCAGCTACGTCCAGCTACATCAAAAATATCACGGTTCTGCTGTACACAGAATTTGCAATCAACTTTGCTTTCATTCTCGTCCTGCTCTGCTCATATCAAGCCATAATCATTTGAGAATGATGTGAAATCAGAGTCAAAGCAAATGCAAGCAGCTTACGTTTTCTATCTATTCACCCTAAAAAGAAATATAATTTTTTAATGGCAGCTGTGTAAATTTAAATTCACATTTGAAGCACTATTAAATTAATGGCCAATTCTGCACAACTACAACAATTAGTAATCCCATTTACATGCATATCGCTTAACCTTTGAACAGTTAACCCCATTGCGCCGGAAGACAACATTTACAAAGCGTCTATAATCAGGGAAATGCTCAATGTGCCACAATGAGCCTTGGGCGGTTGTGGCTTATTTATTTAGGCCCTTTTTGGGCCAATCCAAAGCAGCGATCAATCATTTCCGGGCAATCGAATGACTGGCAAAGCGAATTGGGGCCAGCGGGCGACAGATTCAAGACGATGATGGGAGGACCAAATTTAATATCTTAATGAAAGTTTAGATTGGCGCCATTGCTGATGAATTGAAATATTGCCGCACGAATGCGTTTCGCAGGTAATCAAGCATGAAGTAGGCAGAAGCAAACAGAGAATGAGGGGCAGGTGGTAGCTCCAGATCTATGAATAGACAAAAAAAACACGTCTGAACTTTGCCCTTAAAGTTCAAGGTAGTGGGCGTGGCGACTGTAAACTATAACAGCACACGGTAGATGACTTGGATATATCCTAAAAAAGGAATCGGTCTAGATGAAAACCGGAAATTATTCATATGGTCTGTGAGCAACGTTAAGCTCTCTCTATTTTTACTGACAAGACTTCAAATTTCGTTATAAGATCTCTTCTTAAATACGATTTATATGAATACGTTGCATGATTGTTACCAAAAGTCGAATACCCTACGACTCTTGATTGGCGCTGAGCATTGAAATGCAAAGCAATCGAAGCGCAACGAATATAAATAAAGTCAAAGAGTTCAGGGAAAAGTACACGCATGCCCCTCCCACTCCGGGGAACAACAGCAAAATTATATACAAAATGTTTATTTAGGCGCAATCAATTTTATGGCAAACCGGTTTTTATAGCAACAAAAGAAGGCACGAACCGGAACTGCGAGCCACCAACGCCTCGCGGCCCAAATTCGCGCCACAAATTATGCAGAGCAGCGCATTTCTGTGAAAATTCGCATCTGTGTGTGTGTGTGTGTGTGTGTGTGTGAGTGTACGGGTGGGTGGATGTGTGTGTGCATGTGCTTAACTGTTTCCTATGCGATTGTGCGTCGGTGAGTGCTTAAACGTGCATAAAAACGCTGCCAGCCAAGTGAAACAAAAACAAGCCAAGTCCTGTGCGAGAGAGCGAGAGGGCGAGTGTGCAGCTCCATGTGTCGATTCTATCAGAATTTTTAACTAATTTAAAATTTTAATTTAATTAATTTGTGTGCGGTTTGCTTAATGAAATTATGTATTTGTGCTTGCGCTCTTCAAAGAACTTTGGCAATTCCATTAAGCAGCCCATCGACCGAATGCTGAAATACCCTTCAATTGCAATGAACTTTATCGAAACCAACTATCGATTGTGCGAATTAAACTTGAGTTGCTTGCGTCTGACAGTTGCATGAAATATTCGTGCAGTATTTAAGCTCATTTTATTTTCATCGATTTCTCCAGCTTATATAAAGACAACTGCAAATTGCATTTCATTTACTCATTCCGTCTTTTCGCTTATTTTCAGGCAGCTTCAATTTGGAAACCAATGGATTGCAATTATGAGCAAACTAAGTGAAGCCCGAGAAAAGTTCATTAACAGCAATTACAACAACAGCAGCAACAACAGTAGCAGCAGTAGCAACATCGACATCGACGACAGCCACAATAATCAACAACATCATTGGCAGCAAAATGTAAACGGCTAAAGGAGGACTCGACAGCTGGGTCCGTGAGCTCTGCAGTGGCAAAGTTAAAGACACCATAATAGTGAATACGACAACAACAACAACAAGAACAAGAAAAAAACAACCACAGCAAACAAACAAAATACACAACATAAATGAAGTTAACAATCTGTCAAATTGCTAAATTATTTCTGCTGTTGACAGCCTTCTTCTTTCTTAATTCCCATCACGCCTCCTCCACCTATACCACCTTGAATAACACCTCTGGCGCCAGCAACAGCAACAGAAACAGCAACGTCTCTTCATCAGGCCAAAATCTTGCCCCACCGACCACAGCGCCAGCTGGCAATGTGCCCAAGACATTGGCAAATGCGACTGCAACAACTGCGGTTACGTCGACGGCAACGACAGCGACAACAGCAGCGACAACAGCGAGAGCGACAGCGAGGCGGACAGCAGCAGCAACAACACTTAGCAGCAATTCAATTTTGAGAACCTCAACAGCAACAGCAACACAACAGCAGAGACAACTACAACAACAACAACAACAACAAGAAAGCAATGTACAAGAATTGGTACGTCAAGCACGTCAACAGCAAGATACCGCAAAGCAACAGCAACTGCAACATCCACGAGAGGAACAACAACAACAGCAACAACAACGCCAACGTCGCCAACATCAAAAACAACAAACAACAACTGCTGCAGCTGTCGCAGCTCAGCGTGTAGCCGTTTTAATACCTTCGTCACTGCGCATTGATATGATGCAAGTGCAACAGGGCTTCAAGCATTTCGTTGAGTTTTTTCAAGTACATTTATCTAACGCCAGCGTCGATTTTATACAAGATGTCGGTGAGTAAACAAACGCAGCTAGCAAAATCAACACTAACACCAACAAAAAAACACACACACACGCACAGTCACATGTAGAGTATCAGTAATACATATATAAACCGATGCGATTTTATTTGAGCAATTTCAATTTTTGTTGTTTTAGCTCCTTTTTTGCTGTTTTTGTTTTTCCCCTATTGACGTTGACAAGAAAAATATTTTAGAAATACTAAGAAAACTCTAATCCAAACCGCTCGACTGCAAGATCTCCAGAATCCTTCGAGGAACTGATAATCAATCCCGATAAGTATTCTCATTTTTTTGTTATCATTTAAAAATCTTATCGAAAATCTTTAGAGTTAAGCTCTACAAAATTTTAATTATAGACTTATATGTTCTTTATAGAATTTCTATTTGCGAAAAACGAATAACTTATGAAATATCAGTTCCTTGAAGTATTCAGAGAATCTCATAGTCGAACAGTCTCGACTAGAGCTTTCTTACTTGTTTTTCTCATTGCACTACGTATTATTCTCATTTTATTGTCAGCTGTCCTTTTTCTTGTGCTCATTTAATTGAATAGTAAAAATGCTTAATGTACTTAGAGGAGAGTGCTCGCTAATCAAAGGCAACTTTGTTATGATAAATGCCAAGAGGTTTCCATTTTTTCTGTAGCTATCATGTTGCAATTCAGTTAATAGGGCATCTTCTGGGATTCATCCGCGACAAGTATGTCGAGGACTCTCAGCTTTTCCTGCATAGAAATGGCTTTTATCATTGTAAAATATTGTCCTCAATGCAAACTTAATTTGCATGCATTATGCGCAGACTTTCAAAGACAGATGGCTATGACTGACTGTTTAATACTCGTTCGATTTGCCACAAAGTTGCTGAAACAAAGTAAGCAGACTCTAACCCAGGCCATATATGGTCATTTTCGGTTTGTGAACGAGCATAAATGTGAATCTTTTCATGGTATTTAAACTAATTAAAGTGCAACGGGTGCACGTCTTGTGCCTCAGGCCTTTGGCGTTCACGATTCATCAAGAAGTAGCACAGCAAAGATGCTGTATTTTCTCTATCTCTCTCTCTCTCGCTCTCTCTTTCTGTATGTTTTCCTATGTGCTTACTACCTTAATTGCGTTGCCTTCGACTTAAGGCGCGCATGTCATGCCAAAGGACTTCAATCCTGCACCCGTACCGCCCTCTGCCATATGCTCATCGATGTCATAAATATTTCTGTCCGGCAACTGACAACTTACAATTTCCGCTTGAAATCTTTATAGCTGCATTTGACTTATGAGAATTTTTATACTCCAAGCTCATAGAAATCGTATAAAAAGCTATTTCAGTTTTTCTGCAAATGCCTATAACAGGCGGATGTCAGCTCAGAGTCTGCAATAAATTGAAATAGCTGAATTCCCTTTATGGTTGCCTTCTTGTTGATAAATATAAGTTTTCAATTAGATTTCGATTTTTTAGAAAAGCTTTTTCATTAATAATCTAAAAACTTATTCGCATTTTTCAAATGAGTAAAGAATTTTGAATCCACGAAAATTCCGTTTTGCAGCTAAAAATATTTTTAAAATTTATTTTACAATTTTCTTTTCCTTAAAATGCCGTCTGAGAAAGGGCATCGGTGCAGTAGTACCTTTTGATATTATTATTGATTTCTCTTAAAGCTACTTTTAAGCAGCTCATATAAAAAGTAAGCAGCTTCCGGCCATTGTCCAAAGTTGCGAGCCGATAAATCACGTAGTTAATAATGCTTTATCGAAAATGAGTATAAAAAGTTTGGAATTTTCTTTGGACGTATATTGAACTTGACTTGAATATAGAAAGAGCAAACTTATATATTTATGTATATATATTTCTTTTCAACACAATCGATATAAATTATATAGCAATTTGATGTGATGGCTCATAGAAAGAATTGCTAATATAAAATTAATAAAAATATTTATATCGAAGCAAAGTAAATGAAGTTTAAATTGTAGCTAATCGATACATCATAGCTACTAAATGCGTCGTAAGCATGAAAACTTTTTAGTTCAGCAAATTGAATGCTTAAGCGCATTTATGTGTGTCATAATGATAAATTCAGCTAATGAATTATCACAAATCGCGATAAGCTGCGGCTTACTCAGGCGAGAGAGGCAAGCCAAGTCCAAGTTGTTTAGTTTTACCCAAGTTTTAGACAAAGTCTCCGCTTGTCTCCCACTTCGTGTGGCGATTTGTTTTTATTTTTTTTAGCAACTTTCATTCTCTTTGTTAGTTTAAAAGTAAACGTGGTGGAATACACATGAGCGAGAAGTAGTCGCAGACTGGCTGATGGAAAACTTGCACATTGGCCACTTATTTGGCGCCAAAGTTTTGCCAATTACAGCAAAAGTTTAGATTTGATTTATTTAATGTAAACTAAGCATCGCCAGTTGAGCAGAACCTGATGGTCTGACCTTAAAATTGTGGCAATTCAATTTGAGAAGGTAAATTAATTAAAGCCAAACAAAGGCACAAAAAAGAAATTCAATTTAAAAACCCAAGCTCGTAACTCTGTCCCTTTTTATCGTTTATCTCAGGGCAGTTGTCCACATGCAAAATAAATTCTATTTTCCGTAATTTCTTTCCACATTGTGCCAGGTTTTATGCTGCAAAATATTGAAATTGATTTTAGTTGCATATGTTGCAGTAAGTTCTCCCACTCCTCTCTCTCTCTCTCTGTCTGTCTCTCTCTTGCATCTACCTCAATTTACGACCCAGCCACATGAGCATAGCAGGAGTAAAATCTATTGTCGTGCATTTCCCTGGTCTGGCCTGGCTTGGCCAACTGAATGCATAGTTTATACCCACGCGACTTGGCCAGGATTCTCAGCACTTGCGGTGGCCCAGAAGGCCGGACGAATGTATAAATTGTATTTCCATGGATTGCCTTTTGTGCAGCAAAAGCGACAAATTAAAAGGTGGCCACGTTGCCAGGGGAATAATAATAATAAAGTCAACTTGCCCGACTTGAACATCTGTGCTTTAATTTGCTAAACATGCAGCCTCCTCAGCTGCCCTACAGACTACATCAGTTTCTGCTTTTTACTACAACAGTAATATTTGCGTACAGAAATAAATAAAATACTGACTTGTGCAGAGAATCGGCACAACAAAGCAAACCAGGCCTTCAAAAGGCATTTTAACTATGCGGCCTCTAAAGTCAATTGAAAACTAATTAAAAATTTATATAAAAAAAAAAAATACAAAATACAAAATAATAAATAAGCTATAACTCTTATTTTTAATTTTTAAAATATTAAATTTTTTTAATAATTTTTTTTTTTTTTAATTTTTATGATAAAAATTTAAAATAAAAATTAAGATTTTATTTTTATATAAAAGTTTTTCTGTAATAAATATTTTTGATTTTTGATCAATTTTAATAATTAATTTTACCAAACTTGTACATTAAATTAAATTAAAATTTTTTATTATTATTATTTTTTTATTAATATGCACAACTTTTCATTAAATTGATACTTAGAAAATTTGATTTAGCTTATGAAATTCATAAAAATATTGGACATAATAATATTTAATGATATTTAAAAAATAAATATTATAAAATGCAAGCGTAACTAAAATTTTGATACCTTTATAAATATAACAGTATAATAAAACTCATTTGGTATTCCCAAATTATTTTGTATGAAAATAAGTTGATTATACCGAAATTCGAAATGGCACTGAAACATCAACTCTCAAGTACATGCAGTTTGTGGAGCTATGTAACATCATGTAAATTATGACAGTTACGACAACTCACATCAGTTGCGAGCTGGAGCAGCTCAGACGCACTCGAATGGAGCTGCAGTTAGACTGTCTAGAATGCTTTTAGTTGACTCGCTTCATCATCCGTTACTGTAACTACACTTCTTAAGAACGCACACAGAAATACACACACACATACAAAGAGAGAAAATACACGCAGAGGACTTAAATATGCAACCATTTTTATATGCTACATAAAATGTTTCTCTTCTTTTTTTTTTCCTTTCTTTTTGCTTTGGCGATGATGGCGTTGCTGACGCGTAGATTTAAGTGGCTTCATTAAATTACTGGAGCTACCCAAATACACGAGCGTTGTAAAGACTTTAAATGCGGGCATTAATATAGACACCGATGTGGACCTCGATGGCGATGGGGCTGGCGATGGCGCTGACCCAACAAAGCAGCCAAGTCAGCAGCGTACCCAAATGAAACAGTTGTCAGCAGACACTTTATCAGCACCCACAGGGCGGCCAAAGGAACAACAGCAGAAACATCAAAAACAGCAACAAAATGATAAAGCTCACAAGGAGAACCCAAAGCAGCAACAGCAGGAGCCGAGGCAGGAGCAGGAGAAGCACTCGGATACCAGCAGCTTGGCCCACTGTCACCAGCTGGCTGAGCAACTGGCTTACGATTACAATAAGAGTGCTCTCTTCTGGCCCTGTCCTCAGATGAAAGTATGTATACAAACTTTTCTATCTTTGTTTCTATTGTTCAATTAATAATAGTGTGGAATAGCGGCAGTTCTTAAGTAGGGGCGGATAAGAAATCACGTTTCTAATTCCTATGCTATTAATATTTATAAAATTCATTAGCAAAGTTACTAAAAGTGTTTATTAATTAAACTGAATATTTCTTTATTTAAGCTTAGTAATTTTAAATATGAGAGCTGCAAGCTTAAATTAGCTCTAAAACTGAGAACGATATCTAGCTGTCTATGAATTCTTTTTATCTGCTTTGCCACAGTAATTCTAATCCTAATTAACGCATTTATAATTACATTTGCATTAACATTTACATTTAAGCATGATAAGTGCTCTGCCTCTCAATGCTTGCATTCAAATGCTCCATTTTTCATGGAATTCGAGGCTAAATCATTTCAAATGTTCACAATTCCATCCAAAGTACGTTTTTATGGCAACAATTTCTGCTGCCAGCTGAGCGCATTAGACGCCAGAGATTGCTGTTATAGCTGTAGCCAGAATCAACCTGAACGCAAATGCTTAAGCAACTAACCATCAGGCATTTGGATGTTGAAGTTTTACATTTTTCGGAGCAGGTCCTCCAGAAGCATCAGTGCTCAGTGAAGTTGAAACTGAAAGGCGGCCCCAGGCGGTGCTGCATACAGAATGGAAATAGCAAAGTGAGACTAAAGTTAAGGCTGCAACTAAGTGGCCAGAACAAGTGGGCGTCTAACCCCAAATATGTTGCAGCAAAATACTTGATAAAAGTCGGAATTAGTTTCTGTTGCAACTCTAAGAGAATTTGCCGTGTTGCTGTTGTTGTTGTTGTTGTTTTCTTTTTCAACTACCACTATTTGCACTTCATTTAAAGTGCATGACATAGTTTGTAAATTTAAGCATTTAATAGTTACCATTCCCTCTGGCTAACGCACATAAAGTCAAATGGCCATATAAGCAAAATATTCTTGCGGCAAGTGTGTATGTAAAATAGAGTAGATAGGTTCAAACAATCATCTGGATTTCGATTTATACAAAATTCATTAAAATAACTCTGGCCAGGCCGTGATAGCTGTTAGAGTATTATCTTCCAATTTTGCCTGTTTGGCTTTAGCCTCCTGCTTACTTCATACTTAATGAGCGAAAGTTTGAAAGATTGACTGCCAAGAGATTGCAAAGTTGCTGAAATGTCGGAAAAATTATTAATGAAAAATTAAAGTTTGCGAAATGCGATGACAAATTAGGACAGAGCTTCTGACAAGTACGACAGTGCTTAATCTGAGCAATGGATTTTAAATGAGCTGCTATGCGAACGTGCAGAGAGAGAAATGCAACCGAGCGATGCAGCTTAGACAAAAGCCAAAAAGTTGCCAGATAAATAGCATCTGGGCCAAACAAAGCAGACAGACAAAAGACTCGGGCAATGGCAATGGCAATGGCAATGGCAATGGCAAAAGCTGAATTGCATATCATTTCCATGCAAATCAGCCAATGAGACAGCCAAGCTGAGATAAATGGGTCTGCGCGTATGGAAATGGAAATGAACTCGTACATGCAGTTGTGGAGACGTGGACGATGGACGATGGACGATGGACGATGGACGATGCACGATGTTAATGGATCTGCAATGTGCTCCCATCGCATCGAGCAACAATATTTCACAATGTTAAAGCATCATAATTTCAGATTCTTTTGAATGCCAATGCCCGTTAGTCGCCAATGCATTTAAATCACTCAGCTCAGAGAATGACAGGAAAGCACAGCTGAGCCCCAGTGCTGCACTGTATGCCACTGAAATGAGAAGCTACGGAAAATGCACATATTTCAGATGGTTTCACGGTGTGGCACGTGCCTCTGCCTCTCTGCCCCTCTGCCGCTGCCTTTGTTGTTGCCTACAGCCGATTGGTGACACGTTTGTTGATCGCTGTTGGCTTTGAGTTTTTCTCATTTTCTTTGCTTTTTTGTTGAGTTAACATAAAAGCTGCACAATCATAAACAAAAACCTTGCTTAGCCTGGCAGCTGTCTGCTTTTTATGGGCTGCGTTTGGCGTCAGTTGTTCAGTTCCGTCCAGTTTATGGAAATGCGAATGAAAGACAGCCAGCAGAGTTATTAAAAAATATGCAAATGCACATTAAATGCAGCCCCAAAACACTTCAAAGTAAGCAAGTCCATAAACACTGTGCGAGTCACTTAGTAATTCTAATAAAATGCCTAAGCTGCAGCTTATTAGCTTTAAAATAATGTTGAAACTTAAAATAATAAGATTAAGTTGCATTGTTCAACTAGAGGAACACTAGAGGAAGAGTGTGAGAGAGAGATAGAGGAGGAGTTGCTCAATTCTGATCTATTTTCTGTTTATATCTTTGATTATGTTTGCTCACATTTTCTGTTTATTGCGCAAATCAACAAAAATGAACTATGTAAGCACGTTCAGCAGAATTTAAGCTGGCCTAAGCCTAATGGCCCACATTTTCAGCCAGAGAACTTTTTGTGGGTTGTGTCAGAATTGCACAAATTTTGTCAACTCTGCATAAAAATTAAGTCAACGTTTAAATATTTCATTTTTTTCTAGGAATTGCCACAGAATGTAATGATAGCATCTTTGAGTAAGGAATTAAATTAACTTGAAATACATTTTGCTGAATGACAACATAGTCTCGACTTATTCCACTTTAAGCTCAGGTGCAAGATATTTAATAGATCGATTTTTCAATAATATAAGACTTTAAATGTGTGTGTGTGCTCTATCTGCCGCAGACTTCACTATAAATCAGTTTAACGGCAAATAAAAGTAAACTGCACTAAACTAAGCTCCAAGTGCCATGCAACGCCCACACATGGGCGAACATTAAACCACAACTGCACAACTGCGTTAGATGAGTTCAATGTCTAAGCTTCGACCAGGCGGGTAGACTAGTCAAATGATATTACGTATAGAAGAGTTTTTTAATTGGCAATACAAAACGCTAAATGTTGCAAAGCAAGTTCACATGGCGCTTAAAAGTATGCAACGCATATGCAATGATTAAATGGAAATGTTGCAGACTTGTTAATAGCTTCAGCTTTTCGCGAAACGAAAACATTTCAACATTTCGTCCATTCAGCATGCAATATAGATCTAATAGTCTCTCGCAGAGTATACAAAACACGTCCATTAAATCAACAGTATTGAGCAACAGAGTAACAAAGCGTGCAATTAACTGTGATTCTTATGCCCTGACCAATATTTATGCAGCGCGTGTCCAATGGCGCACGCCTACAACTACAAAGGGGAAAAGCAAACAGCAGGGCCCGTGAGCATCGACCGCGCCCTAAATCAGCGACACGAATAAAATTGCATTTTGGCGTTCAGCTCGACTCGGGCGGGTTGGAAAACTGGCAAAATGTTGAATTCGCCTTGGGATTGAAAATGAATTCTCCGACAAATGTTTTTGCATGCTTGGAATACTTTAAGGGCAGCATGCGCTTAAAGCGACATTGCGCATACGCCCTGCATGCCAGCTGCGCAACAGCTCTGGCATTGCCGTAGATAGGTAACTAAAATGGCGCAAAAACCAATTTGCAGACATCCAATTTGCATTCTTCATTGTGTCCCAGTGTTATCGGAATTTCGTGTACGTTATTTTTTTTTTCAAAAATTACTTATTGAAGTATCTACAGCAAGTGAATACTGTTAAGACTACAATGCATTGGACTGAGATATATGCTCGACACAGGAACAAAAACTCAATTTATTTTAAAAGCATATACTATATAACATGAGAATATATTAGAGCTCTCCGTTTCTATGATATAGAAAAAGAATATCAAATTTAAAATAATAAAAGTGAATTTAAATCGTATACTGCAACATTTAACATTTGTGTTTCACAAGTATTTTTATGCACTTTTGAACAATTCATAATTGCGCTTGATTGAAATACTCTGCACTGTTTGACTTTTGCATTGTTCAGCTGAGCAAATAGAACAATAATCCCATTTACACAGAGCTCACACTCAATTTACGCAGAATTGTGGGCCAAATACAAATAAAATAGCAAAATGGGAGACCCGCATCAAATACATTTTAGTTTTAATTTGCTATTCATTGAATTGGAAGCATCAGGCCAACCAACATCAACTCCAGCTTTACTTTACCACATGTGTTTCATGCAGTTAACTGCATTTGCAATATAACGGAAAAAGTTTTGTGGCTATTTATGTTCTTTATCAAAAATGCTTTGAATGGGTACGAATGGAATGGGTATTAAGAACTATGCATTAAGTATTTATATATATTTAAAAGTTACAAGTTTCTTAAATTCCACAAATTATAATAAATTTGGGGAATATATTATACTATAATCATACTCAAATTAGACTAAAATAATACTAAAATTTAACTGAGAAAATAATAATTTATTTTTTTTTTAATTTTTTATTTTTATTATATTTTTTGGCAATATTTTTAAAATAAATAAATAAAATACAAAAAAAAAAAAAAAGAATAATAAAATTATACTGAGAAAATAGTAATTTATTATTTTAATTTTAATTTTTTTTTGTCAATATTTTTTTTTAAATAAATAAATAAAATAAAAAATAAATAAAAATAATCTACTGCAAATTATGCCATGTAAAGTTATTTAAGTATGGGAAATAATCTTTAAACTAGTTCAATCGTTAATAAATAATCAAATATAAACAAATTTCTATAATTTAATTAAAAAAAAAAAACATATTATTATAAATTTACTCTAACTAAATATATAGGG
Source organism: Drosophila aldrichi (assembly GCA_035045965.1). NCBI lineage: Eukaryota > Metazoa > Arthropoda > Insecta > Diptera > Drosophilidae > Drosophila > Drosophila aldrichi. Next base: position 80,831 of record JAWNOM010000040.1, read on the forward strand.
TATCACATAGTTAGGTTTACACTCGATGGTCAGCCTGTCAGTTAAATGTTGTCGATGTTGGCATAAGCCGCTCGCATTATTTAATACGGCAAAATGCATTCGATTCCGTTAAATGGGATATATGTATGTGGGCGTCATTTGAATTTAAGCAAATATTGAGTGAATTCAGTTTCAGTCAAGCAACTGCGCTATGCATATCGTCACTTAATCCCACTGAGCACATGCAAACAACTTAATGAAGATTAATGCATTTCACAATGCAGAGCCCCTGAGACAAGTCGAATCACAATAAGATTGTCATTTCCGAATGCACATTTGAATACGTTTCAATGCACCCAAGGGCCAAGTAACATCAACAGCAGCAATGCAATGTGTCCTTCACTCAGTTCGTCAGTCAGTCAAGCAGGCAATCAGTCAGTCAGATTGTAGGCCAGTCAGTCAGGGAGTGTGGCCATGTATGTGGGAATCGCTCATCTGAGCCGGTCAAAGCCGGCGTTTTGCCTTCACTCAATCAGTTTGACAAGTGACAATCGCATCGGAAACTGTGAGCTTTCTCTCTCTCTCTCTATCTCTCTCTCTGATAACAATGATGCCATTCAATCATTCATTCACTCATTCAACGGCTGTCAATGTTTAGTGAGCTGTGCAACTGCAACAGAGCAAACACAGAATATGTATAGCTAATATAATATGATTTATATATTATTATATATTTATCGGGTTTTATGGTTTTTTAATGATTTGACCTATTAGATACGCTCAAAGTTAATTACACTTTGTATTTAATCAAGTGTGGCCTTAATAAGCTAAGCCTCGGGCCTCATGGAAATTTTAATTTTAGCTGGAAAAATTAAATTCAATTATCCACAATGCTTTTACTTTGTTCATCTGCTGCATATTGCGTGGTTTTTCCCATTTTGCATGGGTAAATACACATTTTGTATTGCGATGCGGGTTCCAAAGTAAATAAACTATAAATATTAAACAATGTTATATAATGAATGATGCAATATGATGATGAATATTTGATGTGCCTACTACACTATGCACATGCTTCATATATTCAATTTATATATGATTTACTTAAAGAATGCTTAGTAAATGCTGCAATTCATTCTATTTTCGAATTAGTTACTTTGTATTTATGTCTTATAAATATGGAATACGTCTTTCCTTCAATCATATCATATATGTATTATATCTTGTATAATCTACAAATGTATTGAGCGCAACTTACAGTCGCCTCGCTTGTCGTTGCTTGCTGTTGATGTTGTTGTTGTTTTTGCTTAGTCTCGTTTCATTTTCATCCTGATTGATTGCTGTTTACGCGCCTGGCCACGCCTTTCCCTTGCCGCTTGCCGCTCCCCAGCGACTGGTTTTTAATTGCAACAGTCTTTTGCGCTGGCATTTTGTAATTCGATTTCACGTTGCTCGCACGCATTCAAATATCGCCTGCCTGCCTGCCTTATTTTTGGCCAATGTCAGGTGGCAGGCAGGCAGCTAGCCAGCCACCATCGGGCTCCAATCTCGATTTATTGCAGCAGACATAGCCCAAAACAACATCAGGCTACCCATGGCATTTTAATGAAAATTGCTTCGCTATGAAATAGCAGCGCCTATGGCTAGTTGCATAAGCCAGCGTTGCCAACAGTAGAGAGTGGAATGTGTTTCAATTAGATTAAAAGTTGTACTAGGATACTATTGCAGCTAGTGCTTATAATATGCTTGAAATGTCAGATGAGAGTCGTCAGGCTCGCATTCGTTGAATCATAATCAAAAAATGTTTCAAGTATTTTTAATTAGTTGGCTTTTGTTATGATTGTTATCTTTTATTTTTATTTATTTATTTTTATTTTATTTTTCTTTTTATTTTATTCTATTTATTTTTTTTATTTTCTTATTTATTATTATTTTTTTTTTTTTTGCTATTTAATTTACTTTTTATTTTTTATTCAATATAATACGTTTTCTCTGGAATAAAAAGTGTATGAAATCAAAACATTGTCAATACGATTGAAATCTCATTCTATCTCTATCTATCTATCTATCTATCTATCTATCTATCTATCTCTGTCTGTGGCAAAGAAGCGTTTTCTATAGAGATGTATTTAAATTAATTTTACAATACATTTTAATTTCAATTAACATAATTTTTAGCTTAATTCAAATAGATCTTAATTAACATACATTTTAATTGTTTTAATAAATTATCTTAGCTAAGCTTTGTTTAGAATATTTAATGAACTATTGACGTAACTATTCACTGGCATAGAAAAGAATTCCATTTTTTTTGTTTTCGTTTTCTTTTTTTTTATATTTAAAAATAAATTCCTTTTATATATTAGACTCATAGAAATTTGCTGTCATATTAGATTTTTTCTAAGATAGTCCTCAAGTGCTGACGCATTAGCAGCATCGATCTTTATCAATATTCTTAATCTTCTTAAACTTTTGCTTTTACTTCGGATTCGTTGGGGCTACTTGAGCTACTTGACGGTAACCGTGACGCACCAGACACAAACACAATTAAGTGCACTCGTGCGAGCAATGTCCTTTGTCGTTGTATTGCGTGTCTGTGTGAGTGTGTGTGTGCAATAAGTACACTTGCAACGCAGCTGCTTGAATGCCACAATATCGCATATTATCGTTCGCCCACCCTTGGGTCCACCATCTCCTTTGCTTTGTCGCGTCAAGCGCCAGAAAGAAAGAAAAACACATTACGTATACGCAATGCTTTCCAGTAAATGGTACAGCAAATGGAGCTTTGTTTTGCCAGCAGCAGCAGCTCAACGCTGAAATTGGCTTGTTTATTATGACGCTACGATAAGTTCTTGGGTCATTGCACCATCCCCCCTCCCGCCACACTCCCCACCGTCACGCCCATGGCCCAAGGGGTAAACGTTTACCGCAGCTAGCCAAGGCGTCTTTAATATTGTTTTCAGCAATTTGTACACACATATGTATGTATGTAGGTGGAGAGTACAAAATCTCGTTAAGCTTGACTAGCTTGCAAACTCTTCTTTCACATGTGCGCTTATTGACTCAGAATTCAAAGCAGATTTGTTACATTTTATTTGCTTCTAAAAGGTTCTACAGACTTGCTATTGAATTTAATGTTATTCGAGCTAGTTGTTATTCTCATTAATTTATTTGCTTTATAAAAGGCAATAGGAATTGTAGCAATTGACTCAGACTAGTAGATTAGTAATGAAAAAAATAAAAATAAAAAATATATAAAAATACTTTTATATATTTATAATGGCCCTAACTAAAATAGACAATACCAACAGTTACACCTAAAATTTTGAAACAAATAATTCATAAAGGACCTGCTGCGACAGTTCACAAAGTTTCAATGGGCTTTATTTTATTATAATTATGTGTGACAGCGAAAAATACAAATTAGGGCAAGTCGGAACTCAACGTCGAGCTGGAAACAAGGAATATATTCATTTGTTTATTGCATTTAAACTGAATCAAATGAATGCACAATTATATATGCATTTTATTAAATTACAAATGCTAATTGTATATTCAAATGAACAGCTGTACAACAATGAATAATCAATATTTCCCATTAATAATCATTTATTAAGCCTAGAAATATATATATTTTTTTTTTTTGTAATTTTCTCAAATAAAATAATTTCCGCCCACTAAATAGATGCAATAATTAAATAATCGATAATTAAACATATTAAATTTGCATTAAAGTGTTTAAATAAAGTAGTCAATTAACAATTAGCTAGTTGGCATCAAGATAGAATTCAATTTGAGTTTGGTAATTCAAACTGGTTTTCGTTGACAAATGCACTTAAGCGTATTTTAAGTGCAAATTGTTGTTCCAGTAATTTAAAAATCATTTTAAAAATTTATTAATTTATTTATAAATTATATCGCACATGAGACGGGGATGTGAGAATATTTAAAGCGCCTCCGACGGACACAGCAGCAACCATGCGTATACGTAATATTTTACTTATTTTTCTCGTGTTTGGAACGAGGCGACAGGCGCTTCCTGTGGGAAACAACAACAACAGGCGAATGTTTAATTTCATGGAATTAAATTGGTTTCGGTTTTTGTTCGGTTTGCCCTGCAATTGACTTATTGGTCCCTTTAACCAAGGTCTAATCAAATATGCCAATCACGTGAGTCGATCCGAATGAAAATGAAATTGTTCTTAATTTGCGTGACACGCATCGAAAACCAATTCAGGACCACAAATCGGCATACAAACACTCACACTGACACTGACACTCACCCACCCACAGACACTCACACATCAAAAGTCATCCACAGACAGTCTGTGTGGCAAATGAGAAGAGGTTGATATGTATGTATGTATGTATGCAGGTGTAAATAAGTCGGCAGCTTGTTAGCCAACCGGAGCTATCCAAGTGGGTGGCATGCATATTTAATGCGCCGCCTGCACTAGCCCGGTTGACACACATTCATGTGCATAGCATGTGTTTGGCAAAGTAAAAGTGTTTAACATCTGCCTTAAGAGTCTGCATAAGCCATGACATGCTCACACCTCTTTGCGGCCAACCGAAATTCAAATGACCCATTAATTGTGTCATCAAACAATTATACAACGAACAGATATCTGCAGTTAGCATATGGCAAAAGCTTAATAGCCAACTAGTTACACTTAAGTATCAGTGAGTGATGTTCTAGAGTATTAGAAATTCTAATCTTTTCTTCCTACTTTATTTCTATATAATAATCTGAAGATCTTCAGTACTAAAGGTTATTTAATTTATACATATTTTAATTCCAAAACAAAATTTATTAGTTGCATTTTAATAAAGAATCAATTTTAAATATTACTTATTTATTTAATATTACATAAAAATTAGTATTATTAGTATTCTTATTATTATTTAATATTATAACTATTTATTTTTTTTTTTTATTTCTATTATATATTTAAGAAAAAAAATAATAATTTATTTACAATTTATGCATTAAATAGTTTTTTTCTATTATTAATTTTAAAAAATATAATTTTTTTATAATTCATGCATTGAAAAGTTTTTTATTATAAATTTATTTTATTTTTTTTTTATTAAAATTTTGTTTAATATAATTTTTTTATAATTCATACATTAAATAGTTTTTTATTATTATTATTTTTATTTTTATTTCAATTATCAATTTAAAAAAAATAGAATTTATTTGTGATATATACATTAAATAGTTGATTATTATTATTATTTTATTTCTATTATAAATTTGTAAAAATATAATTTATGCATTAAACAGTTGTTTTTTTTTAAATATTCTCAAAACAATATTAATATTAGTTAATTAAATAAAAATTGAGCACAATTAATAAAGCATTTCCAAGTTATTTTGACCTTGAGTAATATATTATTTCGTAGAAAATTTACAGCTGGCAAGCATATCATGCGACCTTACACTGAAAAGCTGGCCACGGCAAAGGACAGAACGGTGACACCTTGAATTCCTGGCAAGCCTTCCGGTAATAATAAGCCGAGAAAGCAATCAGTTATATAAGTTTTCGCTTCTGGTGTAGTGCAGTGTCTTTTGAAATCGTAAGCCAAGGCGCGCAGTTGGCAGCTGACTTATCCTCCTTTTGCCTCATGTTAACTCTAGAAGCTGACTCCTCTGACAGCTGCGTGTGGTTGTAGCCAAATGTCAAGCTGTCTAGAATTGCAATTAGCGAGAATAAAAAGGAGTCCGCTTTACTAGAATTCTATATTGAAATAAACATTTTTCACATTTCAAGCCAAAGGCTGTGCAGGGAGAGTTATACAAGAATTGAGCTATTTCGAAGAAATACCCATCCAATTAGCGCCACTTATCAACAAGACCTCTGGGAATGTACGAAAATGCTCTGCAACGCTCACAATAATAATCATAAATTCAATGATCCTTTTTGAAGCCCTTTTTCTGACCTTTTAGCCATGTTAACAAATGAGCCGCCCAAATGGACACTCACTTAAATGTTCCTCAATTATTTATAAGGAGCTGCAAATGGGGGAAAACTTAATCAGCGAACTAGTCAACTTGAGGCTTAAATAAGGGGAGAAGATCTGTAAAGGCGGGATATTAGTGGTATAAATATACCCCATACAAACCTAAATATAAAATATTTATCTATATTTTTTTTATAATTTTTTTTTTTATACCCTGAACTCATTGAAAATGGGAAATCAGGGTATAATGGTTTTGTGAAAAGTATGTAACCCCACAAAGTATATATATTCTTGATCAGGGCGACGAGCTGAGTCGATATAGCCCTGTCCGTCTGTCCGTCCGTCCGTCTGTATGAGTGCGTCGATCTCAGAAGTTATGAGAGGTATAGAGCTGAAATTTTGCATGTAGACTCTTGTATACCATACGCAGTACGAGTTTATCATATTTTTTCGATAACTTTTCGATATCTTTTTTATCGAGGATAATCGATAAATTGATATTGTTTTTTCTGCCTAAGTTGAATACTATTAAACATAGGGAATTCAGATTTACTGTGTATATGCAATTTACGAATATAAACATTTTGTAATTTACAGATTTGGGATACCACGCCCCTTTCGCCACCAAATTGAAAAAAAACGAGTATCAATTACTAGAGACTTGTACTTTGGAGTGTACACACATTTACCCATTATTATTACATTCTGAAAGTTTCATTAAGATTATACGTCTACAAACGAAATTATACAATATTTATTATTGAGTGATATAGCATTCAGCTTTTGTCAGGCAGCTGCCTAGGGGAAATCCCCTAAGCGGGGAAATCCCCTGGGCGGGGAAATCCCCTGGGAGGGGATGTACCCATTGAGTGATGTAGCATTCAGCTACAGTTTCAGTTTCATTAAGATTGTACGTCTACAAACGAAATTCTATAATATTTATTATTGAGTGATATAGCATTTAGCTTTTGTCAGGCAGCTACCCAAGGGAAATCCATAATTATGGCCCATTTAAGGTAAGACTTTAATGGCATTGAGAGCCTTTTTGAATATATAATAATTTTATGGGGAAATAACAACGTGAGAGCAATGTGCAAATATTTACACAGTTTTTTTTTTGGCATGAAACAGATAGTGTAAGAAAAGCCAGAAAGCACACAGTGTTATACAATAGTCGGCCAGAGTAAACAACTCAGACGACAACTTAAATATATTTTACTCGTCATACAATATCAGCTTACAGCAGTCAGGACATCGCCTTGTTGCAGATAATATTGGAGTGGACAGAGAGATATGTTGCTTGATGTGTGCATAAATCGTAAATGAGAATTATTAGAGAACTGGCATTAGAAAAACATTTGGCAAACACTGAAACACACATCAAACAAACATTTCAGCAGTCAAAGCATTTTCAATTTAAGTCTAGCAAAAGCGGAAAACAGTAATTTGCCAAGTGCTTAAGCGAAAGTGAAAACCATTTGGAGATAGCAGCACGTGCGCATTGTATGTGATTTGCATGTGTGTGAGTGTGTGTGAGTGTGTGTGAGTGTGTGTGTGTGTGTGTGAGTGTGATTCAATCTGACAGTCATTTGGTCAGACAAGCAGCCGGCAGCCAACTCGGCTATGTAACTTTATAGCACCTCAGTGTTTGCTGCCACTTTGCCACACAATAAACATAGTTATTTCTCTTATTCTGCATTTCTGCCCAAGCAAATCGAAAAAAAGAGCTGACCAAACTGTGCCGCATGTAAAACGTATTTGAGTGTGGCCTTCCCTACTCTCTCTCTCTCTCTCTCTCCCTACTCTCTCTCTTTCTATTGTTTAATGTGAGTCAGTGGCTGCTGCTGCTGCTGCTGCTGCAGACACATGTTTTGGCCATTTATTTTGAGTTAAATGACAGCAAATTAAGTGTCGGGCACAAGTTTTGCCTTTTATTGTCCTATATATTGATAATGATGACTGCATAAAAAGAGTGCGCGCATTAATTTTTATCTGAAAACGACAGCTGCTTGTTATTGAACCTGCCAGAATACGAATATACCAGAAATATATAAAGCATTTCAATATAAAAGTAAAGTGCTTCAGCTCTTAATCAAACATTAAGACTTATTTACCAAAATGAATATTGAAGGCAAACTCAACTGAATAAAAAGAATTTTTAATGCATAAATTATGAATTTTTTCTACATAATATATGTATTTGATTCAGTTTTATTTAAAACAACTATATTCAATTGTTTTTATTGTATATATTTATTTATTTATTGCATACAATTTCAGGAAATATTAAGAAAAAAAATTGATTCAATAATAACAACAATACCAATTGATTTTACAATGAATTCAATGATTGAACTCTAGCGAAATATTCAAATTTAATAAATTTGAAGATTAAATCATTAAACATATGTATTTATTTGCAAACTGAATAATTCCGAAATATTCTTTTTATACTTATTTGTCTAGCAAAAGTTTTCACATATTTTCGCTTGTCATATTTTTATTAAAGTAAAATGCACTATATTATTATTTGTTAACACTTTAAGCCAACTTAATTTAGTCGTGTTTATCTGTTAATTAATTTATGTACACATTAGCTTGACTAATCGACTGCTTATACTATTGACAATTAAATATTTATAACAAATATAATAATTGAATAATGAGCCACAAGCTTTTGCAATTAAACCAATAATGCCAAAATTAATTTGCTTATGCTTGCAAAGCGAATTACGTTTGCATTTCAGTAAATGCTGAGGCAGTTGAGGATGATATGTTTGCAAAGTTTTGAATGCTCTACTCTAGGGATTCAATCACTTTTCCATAAATATGTAAAGGTCTCTAACTAAATTATAAGCATTGCTTGGCTGTGCAATAAGGACACTCCCCAAATGGAGGACATGAACAAAATGTTGCCTTGGCATAGGGATGAGCCAAGGTAGGCACCATGACAAGGGCAAGGGCAAGGACAAGCCAGGCTAAGGCTCAGACCCCCACAATCTTGGGAAGCATACAAATGTCAAATATTTGCTGAGCTGTGATTAATGTTGATTCTGCGCTCAGTGCTGGTCCTTTGCATGGGATTTTGGCCGCTTAGCACCGCCTAATGGGCCCATTCACCTGTAACAGTCAGGAAGAAAAGCAACGGCTGCGGAAATTCATTTTCTATACACCAAAAAAATAAAAAGAGAATAAGAAAAACCAATGAAAAAAAAATTTGATTGCTTAGCATGAATTTGATTTGGCTTGTCCTTTGTATGGCAATTAATTAAATTGATTGAATGTTTAACAATTTATCCAGCAATAAAACAAGGTGCCAGCCAGAGACACGAGCTGCAAACAATAAGGCCAAAGTACATCCCCTAGATGCCCCAACGGCTCAAGTGCACTTAGCTGCCAGCAAAGTGGCCAAACTGTGCAAGTAAATAGCCAAGTGGCCATGCCTGGTCACGTTGTGTCAATAGACATCCGAAATGCACTTTGATGCCAAGCAAGCCTTGCAGCTGTTGCCACAATTTGCAGACCATTTTTTTATTGAGCTCTCGCACAAGCCATTCAACAAGCTCTGTTGCTGCATATTGATGATTGTTAGGGTGGAGCTGCGAGTGCTCAAATCCTATTTATTTATTGCACGTATCAAAAAAAAAAATACGATATGAAATTTGCCTTAAAATTTACTTAAAACTTATGCCGGACCCGCACAGTTCAGTTTCAGAAATTGCTAATTAAACTTATACAACTTTAGCTTAAGCAATAAGTTATACAAAAAAACAGAAAAATAAGCAAATAAATTAAAAGTTATAATAACCAAAGTTATAAGACACTTTTAAGCTGAAGCAGTTCAAGTTGGCGATTGTAATTCTCTTTTCAACTACAAGTCGAAACTTAAACGACAAAAAAATGAAGCGAAAAAATTTATAAATATTTTTATAATATATAATTACAATATTTTTCTGCTTTTGGCTCACTTTGTACAAAGTTTAAACTCTTTAAAAAAAGAAACCCAGATGATATAAGGTCAGCAAATTGTTGCTCAATTCAATTAAGTATACGCACTGTTGCACAATATGGAAGAGTAATCGCATTCATTGTTGTGCTTTATGTTTATGTGCCAAAATATAATAATAAAAATAAACAAAAAATGTGAAAAAATGTGAAAAATAAAATGGCAAATCATTGCCTAATCAGATCAGCCAGTCCCCATTGCTGCCTCAGCTGATTGCTTCCGTTGTTCCTCGGGCAGAGTTTAAAATTCAATTTTGTAGAAAATTGTGTGTGTTCACAATTCAACGTTTTTCAATTTATTTCATCGACAAACAGCAAAAGAAAGAAAACGTGGAGCAGCCAACATAGGGGACCATTTAGCCAGTCGAGTAGCCAAGCCAACCAGCAGAGGCAGCTCGGCCAGTTGTCCAGGGCGCAAACTCAAATCAACTCCAAGCTAAATGTGAGAAACAGCCAAAAATACAAAATACAACAACAACAGCAAATAGAAAAGAAAAAGGTCAAAAAGGTATCAAACAACTTTAAGCTACGTGCAGGCTCTTGGCCAGCTATTACTACCAACAGCCCTCATCATGGCCAATACAAAATCGAATATTTTGTTCCCTTCCATTCAATGGCAATAGACGGGGACCTTTTTATGCCTGACTGCGATGATATTTTCGGGTGTGAGGGTTCATTATTGATTGAACTTTGTTGTGCCCTCTATGCTTCAAGTATACAAACACACACACACACACACGCACACCCATACACACATACAGGCATTCATAAATACACATTCGGTTTAATGGTTTGATTAAACCTGATTGAATTGTCTATAGAAATGTGAACGATTTGGCTGTCTGACAAGGCTCGTAAATAACTCTGATCAGACATCACTTAAAGCTGGCAAAGGTTAACCGATTAAGTTGGCTAAGAGTGTAGAAATAATATTTATTTTTAGCATATGTTTAAATGTTTAATTAATAAATCTAAAATTTAAATGTGCTTTTTAATTAACTAAGCATAAGTCCATCTATCTAACGTAAGCTAATTATATACTTAGCTCATTTCATTTCCACTAAGGCAGACAAAAGCTAAAGAGAAATGAAATCTAGTTTTAGATAAGCAGATAGATAGAGCAGAATGAGATAGCCGAAAACAAAATAAGAGTATATACCTACATACATATACAAAAGCGTTTATTTCTTTCTGTTTTCTCTTTTTTTTTTAACATTTTCATATCTTTCTCTTACAGATCTCGAGCAATTTTCTGCCATCATTTGAGGCCATTTCCTTGGCTGTACGAAGCATTGCCAGCAAGTTGAATTGGTTGCACGTTGACATCTATGTGGGCGGTAAGTAAATGTTTATTTGCCGATTAAAAGCCAGATAGTTTTAATGATTCGCAGCAATGCAATGTCCGCATTTAATTTGCATACAATTTACAATCAAATGAAAATTGAAAACGAAATCGAAATCGAAATGGAAATCGGAAGTAAAAATTGTGTGCAAAAGATTTTGAGTGTATTTATTGAAGGTTTTAACGAGCTTAATTGGCTGTTTGAAAGCAGTTGAAATGCAAAAAAAATATATATATATATATTATACTCGCAACGTGATAGTAAGTGAATAATTATTTAATGAAAGCCCAGCAAAAAAAAAAAAAAAATATTTTATATGATTTATTTGTCTTTCATAAATTTAAACTTAATTAAAATTGAAAAGCTCTTTAGTTTTTACAAAAATAGTTATCTTAAAGCCATTTCATGTATTTTATATATGTATTTATATAGAGAAATGCCCATCTTCCGCATTTACTGACCGTGATTGCAGGCTACTAAGCCCGGTTATTATCTCGGCTGGCTACACGGCAGCCAAGGCTGTCCGTATTATGTTAAATATGCGCATGCCATCCACAGCCGTTGCTGCACCCGCACCCAACTCCGAATTATGGTCTAATTATTGAGACAGAAAGCGGACTACGGGGACAGCGCAGCTGACGCTGCTTGTAGCCAAGTCATAGTACACGTGTGCGTATACGCAATGCAATTAGTGGCGACATTATTATGATTAATGCCCAGCTTTGTATCCTGCAGCCCACTAAACACTTGTGTGTGTGTGTGCGAATGTTGACTGTTGGGTTTGCGAAACACAGAAGGCTATTATATTGTTACGCTGCTGCATTTGAAATTTAATTAGGTGGCAAAGACTAAGCTCGTGACCAACTGCAGCAACAGCAGCAGGAGCAGTGGGCAAGGCCAAGGGCTCGTTGCATTGTCAGAGAAGCATCAGATGCTTAATTAATTGAAAACAAGAACAAGCCAGCTGCTGTCCCAAGGCACTAATTAAAATTAAAGATCAAGATAAACATGCCAAAGCTCAAACAATATATATATACATATATATATAAGCAGTTCCGCACAATTTGTGACTTAATTAATTAATTAGCCAGCAGCTCAAATCGACTCGTAAAATACAATTTTTATGGAGCAAAATCAAACAAATATTGAGAACCAAGCGGCAGAGTTGAAGACGTCATACGTAGTCGCCTTCTGAGTCTTGCCCTCTCTTAGCATAGGTTGTTGACCCCAACAAACTGTGAAAATTGTGCGACAGCAGTTGAGAAATTGTATGAAAACAAAGTTGTAAAATAAAATATCAACGGCAGCAGCGGCAGCGGCAGCGGCAGCGACTAGTGCCAAGTAGCACAAATAAACCCAAAATGTGCTCACGGCAATAAAAATAACCAAAGGGAATGCCAGGAAAAAATGTAAATTTGCTAGCCAAGCAGGCGAGCAACAGCAGTCAGTGTCCATAGCTATATATACATATATATGTTTCTATATATATATATACATATATAATATATGAGCTGTGCATAAAATATGAGTGGCTGGAGCAGCAGACATCATCCCATTGCCAGCTAATAAAATCAGTCAAGCAGCAGCCAAGCCAGCTACAATCAGGCAAAAAGAAGCATTCAAAGTTGAATTCACTTATCAAAGTGTTTGATACTTTCGAGTAAAATTGTGAGTTTTTTAATATATGCATATATGATATGGTTTGGTTTATGTATAGGCAGCCGTACCAGCGAAAGAACCGATTCGACTTAACTTGACTTATATCAGAAATGGAAGTGGGAATAAAAAGAAATACCATATTATTCAGTTTCTAGAAAGCAGTAAGGTTAGATTCTTGGCTTTAAAATATAGGAGATCGCTATATTTATACTTTTTTAAGTTGAGCATAAGAAAAATATATAAAAATGACTTGATATTGTATATAGAAATACATATACATATTTATTTATACTCATTTTTGTTACATTTCAAAGAAAATTTCTACAGCATATCAAAATAAACTTAAATGCATCTTTTTATTTTATTTATTTTATTTATTTATTTTATTTTATTTTTTTTTTTTATTTATTTATTTTTTTTAATTTTTTATTTTTTTTATTTTTTTTTTTTTATTTTTTTTTTTTTGCATTTTGTTATTTTGCTTATTTTGATTTTGCATGCCAAAGAGAGAGAGAGAGAGAGAGAGAGAAAGAAAGTAAAGAATTTTGATTACTAGCTTCTTGACAAATATTGTTTTTAGATACAATTTACATATGTTATCATGCGCATATATTACAACTTTATGGAAAACATGCACATAACGTATTGATAACATCTTTAACGAAACTCTTTACGTGATTCTGTCAGATGTGAACAGAGAGAAGCACGCACAGCTGTGAAATTAGGCAGCGACACCCTTATGGCCGTTTAGTTGAGTAAACGCAGGCAACACCCACATATTGCTGATTTATACTCACGAATACACCCAGCCACACACTCACACACACTCACACACACACTCAGTAACTGTTTGTAATAGCAATTCCTTGGGGGAGAATGTTCGTGCGTATTTTGGTCAAACATTTTTATGAATAATGAGGCAACATAAATAGACCATAAACGAGACCAAGTCTATAGAGACTGAGAGATACGTGTATATATATCTCTTAAGATGCTGCTGTCAGTCTGACACTGATATTAATCGCGGCTGTTGAACAATTAACAATGACTGCTGGGGCTCAGACTCCTCAATTTTGGGCTTACGAAAATCATGTTGAGCTCCATTTTATGACAGCATAATTAGGTCGAGTTGCTGCCCGATTGCTTGTCATGGCCAAGAGCACATTTTATTTATGATTTGTTTTACGCTAAGTGACAGCTAATGGACTTGCGACCGTAAAAGGTGGCCAAGTGCTTGCGAAACCGGGAAAGCCATATGCCAGAGTTGATTGCCACAGTTATGAGCTGATTGGTTTGACATTGAATTTGACTTTGGGGCTGACTTTGAATCACTTCACTTCAATAGCATTCGGGTTGACAACCCATCAATATTCAAATGCCGACAGTCTTAAAATTCAGCTACTTCCGCCCATCACGCTGTTGGTATTCACGAATTTGCATAGCATATTCAAAGTATTCAAAGTATGACAACATCTTGCAACTCAATCAATCTGTGAACTGTGAGTTTGATACTATTCCGCAATAGATTCTCTCTCTCTCTCCCTCTCTCTCTCTCACTCATGCATTATGTAAATTCCAGCACAATATGGCGAAGAATGCAATTTCAACTTTAATTGCATTTTCACGGACTCTGAAAACTTTTCCCTTACAATATCGACGACGGGCAACTGCTTCGCCTGACAACAACTATTTACATATTTAAGTGGAAAAGGATGTTGCAAGTTCTGTCACCCACTACAAACACACACACACACACAGATACACATACATTTAATCAACTTAATAATCACTTGCATAATTAACTTGAAGTTCGCATGCGGCGTGTCGCCCATTGATAAGAGCCAGACCCCATAAAGTAGCTAGTTAGTGCATAGTTGAATTAATGAATGAGCCGGCTTCATCAGCCCAGTGTGGCTTGTGATAAGCACTTAGCTAAACAAAAGTATTTGCTAATTTCCCTCTACAGTCAACGAGATATGTGCTATTAATTGCCACAAAATAATTAGATTAGCATTGAATTCAATTCATTCTATTTTATGACCTCATAAAAGCAGTAAAAGTCATCTGCTCAAACACTTTGTGGCCGTATTAAGAAGCAGTTAGTGTTCGCTAACAAAACTCTAGGGTATTCCCCAAGTTGGGCTCTTGCCTCGAATGTGTAGCATATCTTGGGGCGCAGGCCTTCGTGGCGAGCATTTGCGGCGAATTAAATGAATTATAATTTCCTCTTCAACTCTTTTGCTCTCGAGTGTGTGCATAAATAAATATTTCATTTAAAATGTAACTTTTACATATTATAGCTGGCATTGCCTTTAAGCTCGCTTATCACAGCACAGCAATGAAATTGACTATGAAACCCAAGCAAATTGACATTCTACATGCTTTCGTACTTACTATTGCCATTTTATGACAAACTATTTATGTCATGCACTTAAGCACAAAGTAAGCTGTGCAACGAAAAGTGTCCTTAAATCGTTTTTAAGGATTATCTGACATATCAACTGAAATTGTGCACTGCAATTAACCCAATCAATATATTACTTATTGATCCAAAACTATTGCATCAATTATTGGCGTCAATTGAAATTCTCTGTGATTCAACTCAAAGGCTTCACTCTTGTTTTATTAGTCTCTTAGCCACAGTTTGTAGTCGAATGGCAGTAAATGGTTTAATTTTAGTGCTCGCTCATAAAGTGAAATGAGTCTTGTACAATGTCCGCTTTGTGGTGTGTCTGTCCTTTCGTCTAAATTTGGAGTTTAGATTCTTATGTGGTTTATATCTGATCAACTGCTTGCTTAGTGCGAATCTGGAGTAACTATAATATATGTATATGTATGTGCATATACAGCAATAATATCAAGTCGAATATTGGGGAACCCATGCAAGATAATTTATTTAGTTTTGTATCAGAAATTAATAGAAATTTACAACTGCCGATTTAACTAAACTGTAATCAATCTTTCAGGCAGGATAGGCCACAATAAATGTGTAATTTGGAATTTGATGAGAATTTGCATTCTTTGAGGCTGCCAGCATATGCCGCACATAGCTTACCGCACATCCTTTGTGGCTGCTTGTGTTGCTTACCTCAGCCAACACATACACACAAACACATGCCTGCAACGCAATGTTGCCAAGGCCAAGGAATGGCGTATTCTATGGCCATCGCGACTGTAAGCATACATGCATACATACATACATATATAGTGGAAGAGCTAAGAGCGCATACTTAGCGCCAACTGTCTGCACTTTGCATATGCTTACAGCATGCACTGTGCATACACAGCGAGAGATAGAGAGAGAGAGATAGGTAGAGAACGAGTAGTATTATATTATGTGTGTGTGTATGTGTGTGTGTGTGTGCATACATATGTATTTGCATTTGTGCTTTTTCATTTTATGCATTTAAATATTCATGGGCTGCTTAAAATTTAAATTACCGCAGCTGTGTGAGTTAGTTAGGATCAACATCACTAACGTGTGTAGGTGTGTCTGTGTGTGTGTGTGTTGGCCAACCAAATGCACAAACATTTCATGGAAATTCGGTTTTTCAACCTGTTCCCCCGTGCTTTTGTACGTTTGTTATTTAGTCTGCGGATTTGGTCAACCAAGTGATGTTGTTTACAATCAGCTCGCAAAGAAAAAAAAGAAAGAAAAAATGGAAAACGGACGGAATGAAACAAAAAACATTCCATTGAAAAATCTTTACCCTAAAAGCGAACGGCAGAAACGGTTATACTAATCTGCCGCGCACATCAAATTTGAAGCGAACGCGCAATAAGTCCGCCGTGCTGGGCTATTGCTTGCGTTCGCATAAAAAAAAGGGGCTTTGCTTGGTCAAGTGAACTAAATTCCCTGCCAAAAACAGGACAAAATTTTGTTTTCTTTTTCATTTTTTTTTTTTTTTAGCATAGCGGCATAAAATGAATGGGCAGGCAGGTAAATAAATTGGAATGGCC
Organism: Drosophila aldrichi; assembly: GCA_035045965.1. NCBI lineage: Eukaryota > Metazoa > Arthropoda > Insecta > Diptera > Drosophilidae > Drosophila > Drosophila aldrichi. The sequence continues at coordinate 97,741 of JAWNOM010000040.1, forward strand.
ACCTGGCCAGCGCTGAAATTGTAGCACATTGTAAGTGGCGAAGGGCACAACAACATACACCAAGAGAGAGAGAGAGAGAGAGAGAGAGAGGAAGAGAGAAAATGCAATCAGTGCACATGTCACACGCGGCGTATGCGTTATGGTATTTACATAAAAATACATTAAGATTCAGTGTGTGTGTATGTGTGTGTGTGTGTGTGTTTTTGTCTATGTGCATGTTTATTGGCTGCAGCACAAATAAATAAGAATGCAAATAGACTTTTATTGCATTTTAGTTCTCCACAATTAAAGAACATAGATATAAAAATAGTTATAATAACAATTCTAATCAATCATTCATTAAAAGTCAAGGCTATTGATTTTATTACTAGCTCTGAATTTAATTAGGAATGTATGCTCTTAGAGCTGCATAGTGCAAAAACTTTTATTACTAAACCCGGACAGAGCAGAAAAACAATTTAGCTTATTGAATTATTAATCTGAAAATGGTAAATGTAGAGTAACCCTCTTAAATTCATGTAAATATTTTAATAAAGGCTATAAGGGTTATTCAAGTTTATTTCATAAACATTATTTGATATACTTGATATTAATTGTAGCTGAAAGCACAAAGAAACTTTACATTGAAATTGATAAGTATGAGATATGATTTTATAATAAATATTTAATATTTTAATGCTATTTTTCTTTATTAAAAATTAAATTAGAGAGTAGCCAAAAGCTAGAATCAGACATAAGAAAATAATTGTTAGTAATTATTAATCATTATTCCTTAGGAAAAAAATCAAATAAACTTAAAAAAATTAAAAATAAAAATTTTAAAAATATATGTATATATAAAAATAATTTTAATTAATACCAAATCGGATATAAATGCAATTAAATTGAGATATGATTTTTTAATAAATATTTAATATTTTAATGCTATTTTTCTTTAGCTAAAATTAAAATAGAAAGCAGCCAAAAGCTAAAAGAAGACAAAAGAAAATAATTCTTAATATCTATTAATCATTATTTCTTAGATAGAATGAAAATAAATAAATTTAAAAAAATTTTTTTAATATAAAAATAATTTTAAAAAATTTACTAAATAATGCCAAATTGGATATATTTGCAATTAAATTGAGCGTTTATTTAATTTATAAATTGAATGGCAACCTATTTAATATATCTTATCAATGCTATCCCAGTTGGTTACATTTAGTTCGCACACCTAACTGTAACTCAATTTGCTGCAAAACTTCAGTTTAGCCCCAAATGTGCAGACATCAGATACGGCATGTGCAAAATGCATGTATCCCAAAAATGTGAGCTGCATGTTGACAGTAAAGCGGCGCTCTGCAGTTGCGTAATGGCACAATTTTGCACTTGGGCAAACATACGCTTGCCAATATTTGGGCAGAGCTGAAGAGCTACACTGAGTCGCAGCAGCAGGAGCAGCAGGAGCAGCAGCAGGCGCATCAACAACAACAGAAGCAACAGCAAGTTTGCTGCTCGTAGCTATGGCAAGAGCAGAGGTGTGGCATCTGGCTAAAAGTTGTGCAGCTTTTCATCTCGCATCTGAGTTAATTAGTGTGTCAGTTGCATTGCTAATTGAGTTAAGGGTAACGGTGGCAGCTGAAACAGCAGCAACAGCAGCAGCAGCAGCAGCAGCTACGGCAAGTGCCAAATACTTTTTGTAAAGAAAAACAGCCTGAGGAACTAACTCGTATGCCACACAACAGCAACAACAACAACAACAACAACAAAAAAAAGATGGAAAGGAGAAGAGCAACAGCAACCAAAACACAAACAACGAAAGCGGCTTGCGTTGAAGCCGTGAATGTTATAAATATTTGATTCACCTACCCTCGAGGAAAGGCACAGCAACTTAATTCAATTTTCTTTTTCTTTTTGGACTCACACACACACAGAGCAATTGCGTTAAATGGTCTCGGTAACATGACGTATGAGTAATATCGTATTAGCGCTGACTTTTCGCCAGCTCATTGGCAATTAATGTTTAACCATAAAATGCCTGAGCGAATTGCGCTGGCAGCAGCTGCCAAGTGAATTTGTCGTCTCTGTCCCCCCCCCCCCCTCACGCTGCTCATTAATTATGCACCTTTTGTAACCAAGCAATTATGCCATTAAGCATGAGAATGCCAAACGAAGAAGACTTTACAGTTGTTGGTGAGTCAACAAGAATTATATTGACTTTTGATAAAGTAGAACGCGTAGAGAGAGAGAGAGAGAGAGAGAGAGAGAGATAAGCAAATAAAAATTTGCATAAAAAATGTATGAATGGGCACAGCCTAATCTACATCTATATCAAACTCAATCACAAATATGTATATTCGATTTCAAATCAAATCCAGTTGGCTCTGTCAACTCCGACTGGATTCCATATGAGAGTAGCATACAGACGACAAAAATTGACAAACCGATTGTCCTGCGTAGTGTGATTTATTTCTATTTTGTTAAAATTTCATCAAAATGCAGAATCATGGCAGAGGCGAAGAACACTTTCAGTTTATGGAACGCACAGACCGCAAGAGTCTACACACGCAGATTGGACAGCTAGTGGCGAAGGCACAGCAGACGGCGCAGGAGGAGCTGCAGGAGCGCAGCGAACGCTTGAAGAATATGCTCGACAACGAGGACAAGCAGTATGAGCAGGAGTTTGCCAGCAAGGTGAAGAACCGCCTGGACGACGAGATACGCAACCGCCAGGAGCGACTGAACGAGATCAAGGCGGCACGGGACAAACGCCACAAGGAATTCTGCGATGCGAAACGCAGGCAGCAGGTGATGCTGAATTGCTACGAGCTGCGCGAGGCACTGCGCCAGAAGGATCGCGAGGACACCAGAATCTGCCTGGAGGAGCAGATGCAGGAGAATCTGCGCATGAAGCGCCGCGAATGCGAACGGGAGAACTATTGGCTGCAGCTCGAGAAACGGCGCTGGGAGGAGTACGATCGAGTGGAGGAGTACGAGAGACGCACGCGCGAACAGATGAGAAGCCAGATAACCAAGGTGCTGGAAGTGCAGTTGGAGGAGCACGAGGAAAAACGACAGAAGGAGCTCGCCGAGAAACGCCAGGACACCATCAATGCGGACAAGCTGATTGAGGAGCTGCGCCTGGAGGACTTCGACTACAAGCACCGGGAATTGGACAAAAGCAAGGAGAAATATCGCAGCGAACTGCTTGAGGAAATTCGACGCCGCAAATGCGAAAAGATCGCGCAATGGGAGGCCGACAAGGCCGAGCACGAGGAGTTCATACGTGAAACGCAGCGCCTCGAGGCAGAGGCCAAGGAGCGCATCTGCCGCACGAAGCGCGAACTGGCCCGCGCCACTCACGAATACATTGCGTATGTGCGACGCATGCGCAACCTGGAGCTGGGCATTGAGAAGATGATGAACGATCGCATCGACGATCTCTTCCATGTGGACTATTGCTGCAAGAACAACGTGGCGGAGCGCACGCGTGCCAAGCGCGAGGAGGCCGCGCGCTGTCACGCGTATCTCAAGAAGCAGATCTGCGAGGAAATTGAGCGCAAAATGCGCCTGGAGGCTGAGGTGCATGAGAATAAAATGCCCGAAAATCGTTTCGTCCATCCGCCAGTCACAAAGACCATGATACGCTGCCAGCAGCGCCAGAGATGCCTGGATCTGAATGCCCAAATCATCGAGATGAAGCGCATACAGGCCGAGGAGGAGCGGGCCTTCGAGCAGAAACTATTGAAAGCCATCGACGATCCCGAGGTATGCATCCAGCTGGCTGCACAGTTCATGCAGGAGCCCACAGACTATCTGCCCGCGCATCCCAATTGGAAGATACACGCCTGTCCCAAGAACAAATACGTTGCCAAGCCGCCCATGAGCCAGCAGCAATTCGATGAGCTGATTGCCAAGAGCGGCATTGACAGCTGCCCCTTCCCGAAGGCCGCTCGCAACGATTGCGGCCTGATGGCTCAGGTGTGTGACCGTGCAGCGCCAGCAGCCAAGAAACCCGAAGCCGCCGAAGCCGGAGGTGGGGACACCCAACCAAAGACTCAAAGAGATGCATTCAAGAGCTGCAAATGTGATGTTAAATGAGACATGAGCCATGAGCCAAATTTCGTTTTCCTGCCAGTTCAGATAAATACCACAAGTTAAGCGTTCAGTGTTTAGTTCAACAGAGAATCCCCAATAAATTAAGCTGTGCCAAGTTCGAGTGCTCGAATTATTTTGGCAATAAAAAACTATGTTCTCGTCTACTTAGAAGCTTTAAGAGTTGCCTTAGAGGAAAACTTGTTTTCCACTTTTCTTTTCTCAGAACTTGTCTACGCAGCTATTTGCACCTAGTCAGGCCATTTGTGCCTACAGCAACTGCTTTTACTTAGCCATGAAATTCATCTGCCTTGTTGGGCACATCATTCTCTGTTAAAACTGTTCAGGGCGCAACAATGAGCACAACAACAACAGCAACAGTAATACGATGCCCAGTTGACCTTAAATATTGGGCCATTATCCAACCCTCGGCAACAACATGTCACTGCTCGTCAATAAAATGAGCAGCAACAATGTGCTGGGGCCATTTTCTACTCCTCTGACACCTAACAATGACAACACTATTACGTACGGCAGCAACATTAACCGACTTGACTTTCACCTTTCCACATTGGGCACCCAAAGGCGATAAAGGCAATTGTTGCCTCACAATTTTAATGAAAGCTTTCTTCCACCTAGTTAATCAAGCACTGAATGATAGCTATAAGTAGCAACTCTGATGAGCAATTGAAGATGTACTAATTATGATCATAAATTCACGAAAAATACTACTCTATAGGGCGCTACGTCTACATAGGTGTTCAATTGCCTCTAGATTAGTTAGTTCGTAAACTTCTTTTGTGATAGTTGATAGTTGCAAAGGGATGCAATATTACTATGTATATACATATACTATATATATGTCGTGTCCACACAATAATATAAATATCGTGTTATATTATAAATATCGTGTTATCACTAAGCATTGTGTCATCCCTATGTTTCGAGATTAAGCGCGTAAAGAGGAAAGAATAAAATGTACTTCGCAACAACGCATAACAACAATGCATTAGCAACTACCGTTGTTTCAATTCCATTCGTTTTTTCACCGATCCGTTATCCTAGCTTGGCTTGACAGTGAGAGTTAGAGCGAGATAAGAATAACTATTGCAATATATGTGAGTGAGTATGTGTGTGAGTGCACAAAGAGTAGCAGAGAGTTGCTTTAGCAAAGTTATTTTAGTTTCGAGAAGAAAACAAACGAGCAAGCATGTCGCGGCACAGAAAGCGTCCGGTGATGGATATTAGTGAAATAGAAAATGAGAATCCGACATATATACAGCTGCGAAAAATAAAATAGCACCACTTGCATACCCATTTTTTGCGAATTTGTAAAAATTTTTTTAATTATTTAAACAAAATAGATATAAAAACAACAAATCTCATCAATATGTGCTTTGAAGATATGCAACTCTGCAAAAAATTAGAGTTTTCACTCGAAAAAGTTAAGTGGTGCTATTATTTTTTTCGGTGTTTTTTCGACTTTTTTGAGAATTTTTGGAATTATTTAAAAACTATGAATACTTTTATGATAATTCTTTTTTGCTGTGATAACTAATTGTTTTCTGCTTAAGTGAGTGAAAAAATTAGATCAATACATTGATAAATGTATCGAGGAGAGCTTCTCAAAGTCTGCATATGCAAGTGGTGCTATTTTATTTTTCGCAGCTGTACATGTATGTATGTATATAAAATAAGCTATGTTTGTGTTAACTTATATACATATATTACTATTATATTATTTATATATTAGTAAATAAAACACAATATAAAACCATCATCAAATTGACATCAAATATTATTATCAAATTGACATGCAATATTAATATATCGCACATTGCATCGTCTCTAAAGAACTTTGCTTAATGCTCACTTAGCAGCTGCGACTTGAAATTGCCAACACCTAATATAGCACGAGGCGAGTGAGCATGTGCTGGCAGTTGAAATCAACTGGCAGCAACATCGAAATTGGCTGCAACGTGCAGCAAAATACAATTTTGTTTTCAGCGCTCAGAGATTGTGAGGCAACCGCAAGGACTGTCACAGCTGTTGAGTTACCTATGTAGCTGCCCCTCCTCCCAGCCACTATATTACGCTCTCTTTGACGTTATCTCATGGGCTCTCTCTCTCTCTCTCTCTCTCTCTCTCTCTCTCTCTCTCTCTCTCTCTCTCTCTCTCTCTCTCTCTCTCTCTCTCTCTCTCTCTCTCTCTCTCTCTCTCTCTCTTTGTATACTTGCAGACGACAATTGGGGCCTACCATTGGCCATTGCGGCCAACTTACATATACCTTATCGCATTGAAATTGGCGACACAGTACGTGACCTGCATGAACAGGATAAGCCTGGCCAAGGTATGTATATTGCGTGGGTAGTGAACAGCCGCTGCCAATTAAAGTGGCTAGTTGAAAATCTGCATTTACACTTTCTCCATCTCATTCTCCTTTTGCTGCTTCGCTTTGACCCCACACACACACCCATTTAATGCGTGAGCTTAGCAATTATTATTACGGCCCCACTGAACGATGATAGCACGCTGCGCTGGCTACGCAGGGGCAAGTGGACTGACCGAGGCCAACAGACAAGAGTATTGCTCATCGATATGGTAGCCAGCTCATTGAATGTCGAGCATCGACTCTACAAATATTTGGCACGCATCAATGCGGCCACTCGCAATGGTAATGGTAATGGCCATAACAGCAGCAACAGCAATGCCAACAACAACAGCAATGGCAACACCAGCAGCAATGGCCACAGCAATGGCAATGACAGTGTCAGTTCCAGTGGAATTGACAATGGGAATAGTAGCAACATGCCAAAGCTGCCTGTGTCTGGACTGGTGACCAGCAATCTGTTGGTGCTGACTCTGCTAAGTGATAAGCATCGGCACTATTTGAATGCGGCCGGCATCGGCATGGCGATGGTGCATAATTTTCGTACTCCGGCATCCGAGCTGTTGTTGAGTGATGCGGAGGCGACATTGGAGGCGCTGGCTCATCAAAATGCCAGTCTCAACAGGCTGCGTCCCTTTATGAATCTGTTCTCGCTCTACGATCTGCTGCTCTCGCACATTACCACTGGCAATGCGACGGCTGGCAAACCGAAATACGATTTTCTGGTTCTGGACATTGTTGTGGATGCTGCACTTGCTTCGTACAAATGGCGTCCACTGCTCATACTCGAGGGCGACAAGGCTCTGGGACAGTCGGGCAGCTATATAACGCACTCCATTCAACCGGGCTACGATGAATGGCTTCTGGTCAGCAACGCTCAGATTTGGCACTGTGGCGCCATCTGTTGGACAATTGCTGCAATATGTATTGGCTTGCTAATCATCATTGTGGCGGCCAGCGTCGCTGCCGGCATAGCCGTGAGGTAAGTGAATCACAAACGCCTTCAACTAATACTAACACATCAAATGTTGCCTTGGGCGAGGCATAAAGCTAAGTCGAGTGGAATTTTTTTTTCTGTTTGACTCAGAAGCGTTGTAGCACCTCAGGCTATGATGCTTTCGACTTTTAAAACACAAACTAAGCCAGCTGTAGCTTTTATTTTATGCGCTCAAATCAAATGCTGAAAATATTCTTTTTGAACAGTCAGAAAGGTCTGACAGAGTAAAAAAGCCAAGACAAAGTATATCCTTGTGAGGGATTTTGATTAAATGGGTAAAATGAAATCCTAAAAAATGAATATCCTAAATTTATTGTGTATTCAAATTCAAATTCAATAACAAGTAAGAAAGCTCTAGTCGAGACTGCTCAACTAAGAAATCCTTGAACCCTTCGGGGAGCTGATATTTCAATTCTTCGCGTCTCTCTGTTTACAAAAGAAACACACACACCCACACCCACACACACACACACACACACACACACACACACACACACACACGCAAACACGCAAACACACATGCATAGACACACATAGGCACGCACACATGAACAGGCACGGGCTCAGCATTTGAGAGACACAGTACTTGAGTAAAAGTAAGAGCAAGGAGAGAAGACGTGCAGAAGATCACTAAAGTTGTCTGTGTGTATGCAGCAGCTCTCACTTGGTATTTGTATTTAAGTAAAACGAAGCTAGAATGCTCACAGCAGCAGAGAGCGTTCCCATTGCTCACTTGAAGCGCGACTGTAACGAGCGCTACCTGCCATCAACCTTTGAGAGAGACAGTGCTTGAGTAAAAGTGGCCCTATATAAAGGGCAGCAGCTGCAGCAGTTCTTCAGTCGTCCAAGCCTGGTGGAGGTGTGCGCAACAAAGTGAAGCAGAGTGTGTGATGGATTAGCTAAGCATTAAAGACGTAGAGGAATTACCTAGTGGAACTGCATAGAGGAAATACGTAAAGGAATAGTGCTAAATCGAATCATATATATGCTTTGTGGGGTCTGCCACGCCTCCTTCAGCATATTACATATATTTCAACAAAAACCATTATACCCTGATTTTCCATTTTCAATGGGTAATTGTTCACCAATATATCAGATATTGATAAAGAGACTTAGCACATTAAATTTTTTTAAACAAAAATTCTGCTTATTGTTTCGTTAATAAATTTTCTCTCAATTAACAAAATATCGAATTTAACTCGCTTTATTAAAGATGCTTAAAAACAATAAATGGCTTTAAGGCAAATCAGCCTCAAAAACTCATGTGAGGCTTTAATTATTCAAATTGTATTAAATTTAAGCATTAGATTAATGTGAATTAATCTCTTGAAGCCAGCAACTTTGATGTGAGCTCTATAAATTTGGCTTCTTTTTTAATCAGCTTATGGGCGCATAATTCACATTTATGATTTAATTAAATTCGTAAAGCTTGTATGAGAGATAAATGAGCAGAAAAGTTGCTGTTGCCTATGGCAATTGCAAAAAATAAATAAAATAAAAATAAAATAAAATAAAATACATATATAATTTTCACATTTTAATATTTAAATTCAAGTCTTAAATAAAGTATAAATAATAAAAAGCACTCACATTGTACAACATTAGGTGTTTTTATTTTCTTTAAATAATATTTTATTTCATTTCATGGGCTTCTTGGGAGCACAACAAAAGATTGGCATAATCAATTAGGGCACCTAAGAGGTCCGTTTTAGATTTGAAAGCTTCGCCCATGCCATTGGGGTTGGGCGTCAAATATTTGGCTCGTGGCAATTTCCATTTTAATTTGCATCATTAGGATTCTTTGCCGTTGCTCGCGCCTTTCTCTCCCCCTTCGCCCGCCTCAACGTTTGAAGTCGTTAATTGCCTGATGCCATTGCATTGAAGCTTTCGGTTTATGTAAAATTTTAGTTTTGTTTTTGCATAGCGTATAATTAGATAGCTTTTAATTTGATTAAGTGCGCCGCACTCACTGAACAAAGTCGTATTTTAGGCATGTGCCAAATGAATAAATTCAATATGAATTTGTTTCGCATTTCGCTTCAATTAATGGCCATAGAAACGGATTTCTTGGCACTGGAATTTAATTGCTAAACTATCTCCTAGTTACCAATTTAATATATCAATTACTTATCACATGAAAAGACTTCAAGAATTTAAGGAATTCGAATAACTGCGTGCTTGAATAAGCCAAAATAGCATCAACATTGTTTTGGCCAAAAATAAATTTACGGAAAATCAATTCGCAAGCCACAAATAAATTACTTCTAAAGCACACACACAGGCAAAGCTAAATATACAAACCTAAACACTCGCCCCGTCCATTGGGGGACAAGCATTAAATTAATTACATTCATTACATTACATTCATCAAAGCGCTGCACACTAAACTTGACACAAACACACAAATAAATTGATTTATACAGATAAAAAATTCAGGCAGAAATATGTCAAGTGCGGTTTGACAAATCATTTATTCTTTGACTTCCCGCGAGAGCGACAATTATATTAGCAACAATTGTGCTTTAATGGTGGGGAGCCTTTAAAGCTCGTTATGTTACATGTCCGAAATTAAAGCCACAACACAACAATCAAACCAATTTTTTTTGTTGCCACTACTTGAAATGCAACTCATGAAGTTTTAATTAGCGTGTGCCAAGCAAAACAGGCCTGACAGCAAACAGAAAACGGCCAGGACATACAAAAAAAAAAAGGCAGTTGAATGTGAACGACTTGTAAATGCCCTATTGTGTGTGTTGATAATTCAGTAAAAACTATTAATATATATCCAAGGATGTAGTATATCCCAGAACGAAATATTTCTGATCCGTGTGAACTCTACTATAGATTTATTATTGATATTTAATATTATAAGTACTATATTATTATTTTTGGATTTTTTTATGTTTATTATTAAAAACCAATAATGTAAACACAGAGCATATAAGTCACTATTATAAAAAACAAAAAAATTCCTATCAAAACAAAAGTACTTAAAATTATTATTATTTTTTAAAATTATATTAATATTTTTATTTTTATTTTATTTCATTTTTTTATGCAACTTTTCAAAAATTTTCAGTTATAAATATTTTTATTTTTTATTATTTTTGTTTTTTAATTATATTGTTTTTATTATTTTTGTATTTTAATTATATTAATATTTTTTTTCTTAACATTATTATTTATATTAAAATTATATTAATATTTTTTATTTTTATTTTATTTATTTATTTATTTATTTTTATTTTTTTATGCAGCTTTTGCCAATTATTCAGTTTTCAATTTTTTTTAATACAATTATTTTTTCAAACTCTTATGCAAAAATACGCTTAGATCTCTTTAGTAAATAAATTCATAGCTTTTACCCGCTTCATTTCTCTGCAATGTCCAAGCAAGCTCTGCGAATGTATATTGCCTATGCCATTCGTTTATAGGGTATAGAAAATGATGCACACGCGCCAACTGTTTTTATGCTGAACGATCCGGTTGATTATCAGCCTGGTTAACGCAGAGGTAAAAGTTTTCTGTGGTTAAGCCGTAAGCTGTGCCGTAAATAGAAAAACTTTAATGGCTTTGGGGTTGGCTACTTAACAGCCGTTACACGTGTGCCCAAAGACTTTCGACCAGGTTCAGTTAATGCCTCTTAATGCGCATAATACACTTAACCTTACACAACTTGGCCAACTGCTGCTGGCTTAACAATTGTTCCATGAATTTGCAATTTTGCAACAGTGGGCGTGAACTGTCTACCGCCCCCGGCGGGTGTTCTATTGTATTGTCAACTAACTGCTGTAGGTAACCGCAGAGCCCAACAGCCAACGCCTGACTAAGCTAATAAATACACATTTCAGTGAGGATAAAACTAAGAAAAAAAATAAGAAAAGTGCAAGTAAGAGCAGCTTAGCAGTGCTACGTTCATATACCCTATACTTACCTATTGATAGGTATAACAATTATTCGAATTTTCATATGTATTTACATTTTTAAGAAAAATCTAATATTCATTATCTTGATTATTTTTAGTAGAGAAATTCAAAGAACAAATTGGTAAAATGAATGAATACTTATTATATTTTGCATATTTTTAATCTCTTGCCTGACAACTATGACAGTGCTCTAGCATAGCTATAAATATTACACCCTTTATTGCCAACTATGCAGGGTATATATATAGGGCCAAAGCCATCAGCCAACAATGAATTTGCTTGATTTTATGCTACGATTAATTGAGCTCAGTTTGAAGTAGTTGCAAGCTTTATGTTTCAGTGGCAATAAAAATGCTGCAGGTCATTTTGCGGCGATGGAGAAAAGTAGAAGTAAATGATGAGGAGAGCGTATTAATTTGATTGAGAAATATTGAAAATAAATTGAAAAGGAGAAAAGAAAATAGAAAATATATAAAGTAAAAATAGCTGATGACACAGTTAACTATATAAATGCTTAAAAATCTAATCATCCATTAATTTATTATTTTCCTTAACAAATTCCAATTTCCAGAAACTACTTTCTGCGCAAGAGATTGTCGAAGGGACCGAATAAGATTGTGCTCTCGGCCAGTGACTTTGTGTTTCCTGTGGACTCGCGGCGGGTAAGCGCACGTTTCTATCTGTGTATTTGAGGCACATATATAATTCAAGCATTTGCAGGTGGACGAGGGCATTGAGGCCATGCTCTGCTGTTGGCTACAGCAGCTGCAGGAATTTGGCGGTCCCGAGGTGGATAAGCCAGATTTGCTGAAGGGTTCGATTGGGTCGCTTAAGAATCTGGGCTTTGTGATACCCGGGACGGCTGCGGGGGGCAACAGTGGTGCCATAGCTGGAGCTGGTGGCACCGCCACTGGAGGAACGGTTAACGGCAAGAGCGGCACCTCGGCCTCGGGCAGCCTGGCTCGCCATAAGCCAGCCCATCTGGACATGCGCGCACGCTACAATGGCGATCTGGTGCAGCTCAAGGAGATACCCCTGAATGGCTCGGCCGAGCTGCGATCCAAGGCCATGGATCTGCTGGTGATGGCGCATGGGCTGCGACACGAGAATATAAATCCGCTAATTGGCTGGCTTTCGGATCCGAGTCGCACGGCTATGGTCTTCGATTATTGCTCACGCGGCTCTCTGCAGGATGTGCTCATCATGGATGAGATTAAGCTGGACTGGTCTTTCCGCCTCAGTCTGCTGACTGATCTGGTGCGCGGCATGCGCTACCTACACGCCTCTCCACTGCGCATCCATGGCGCACTGACCTCCAGAAATTGTGTGGTCGACGCCCGATGGGTGCTCAAGATAACCGACTATGGCCTGAACTCCTTCTACGAAATGCAGGGCCTGGCCCAAGTGCCGCGCAGCAACAAGGAGCTGCTGTGGACGGCACCGGAGCTGTTGCGCACTATGAAAACACAGCCACAGCAGCCACATCATCATCATCATCATCATCATCAGCATGGACGCGTGCAGATGGGCACACAGATGGGCGATGTCTACTCCTTCGGCATCATCATGCAGGAGGTGGTGGTGCGGGGTGAACCCTATTGCATGCTCTCACTCTCGCCAGATGAGATTATAGCCAAGCTTAAAAAGCCACCGCCCCTAATCAGACCCTCGGTCTCCAAGGGCGCTGCGCCACCGGAGGCCATCAACATAATGCGACAGTGTTGGGCCGAACAGCCAGACATGAGACCCGATTTTAACTCGTAAGTATTGCTAGGGATTTCAACTATCAACTATCCCATCAAATTCTATTTATACATATCTATTCTTAAATAAGATATGAAACAATTCTTTAAACTGTTTTCTTCTCTATCTGCAGCGTTTACGAGCGCTTCAAAATGCTCAATCACGGACGCAAAGTCAACTTTGTGGACACAATGTTTCAAATGCTGGAGAAATACTCGAACAATCTGGAGGAACTGATACGAGAGCGAACCGATCAGCTGGATATCGAGAGAAAGAAAACTGAGCAGCTGCTGAATCGGATGTTGCCAAGGTAATAAATACTGAGCCAAGAATCTACTACAGAATTCACAGTATTCTCTTCTTTTTTGCAGCTCTGTTGCTGAGAAGCTTAAAATGGGCTTGGCCGTTGATCCGGAGGAGTTCTCGGATGTCACAATTTACTTCAGCGACATTGTGGGCTTCACAACGATCGCTGCTCACTGCAGTCCGGTGCAGGTGGTGGACCTGCTCAATGATCTCTACACCATATTTGATGCCACCATCAATGCTTACAATGTATACAAGGTGAGTCTTATGGAGAAGCTAAAATGGAGAGCTGCTTACAATATCACTCTCCCACTCTCCCACTCTCAGGTGGAGACCATTGGAGATGCTTATATGGTCGTCAGTGGGCTGCCTGTGAAGATACCCGATCATGCCGAGCAGATAGCCACCATGGCACTGGATCTGCTCCACCAGAGCGGACGCTTCAATGTCAAACATCTGCCGGGCGTGCCGCTCCAGCTTCGCATCGGCCTGCACACGGGTCCGTGCTGTGCGGGCGTGGTGGGTCTAACAATGCCGCGCTATTGCCTATTTGGCGATACGGTCAATACAGCCTCCCGAATGGAATCTACAGGTAATACGCGCAGCATTTACAATTTTACTAGACAAATTTAATATTTCATATAATTTCTATCCACGTAACGTAACACAGGCTCCTCTTGGCGCATTCACATGTCGCAAGAGACTCGCGATCGCTTGGAGGCACGCGGCGGATACTCAATAGAGCCTCGCGGTCTAATTGATATCAAGGGCAAAGGCATGATGAACACATTTTGGTTGCTGGGCAAGAAAGGTTTCGACAAGCCATTGCCGGTACCACCACCCATTGGGTAAGTCGTCCATAGGTACATAGAAAGATACAAATATTTGATTAAACAGTCAATATAAAATATAATATATTATAATATAATATAATATAATATAATATATTATAATATAATATAATATAATATAATATATTATAATATAATATAATATAATATAATATAATATAATATAATATAATATATCTATGTAGATCTTAAGTGATCTCAAGATCTTAGAACTATTGAAAACAGGATTTTTGTTATATAATACACAATACAATCATAAGAATTTGAAATTGAATTAACGCAAAAATATTCGTTAATTTACTTCCCAAAATTGCTTAACATTATGCTCTACCCCAGGGAGTCGCATGGGTAGGTGAACTTTGCTTCCATACTCTGCTCATTTTGGATAACATAAATCATATATTTTTATCGCAGATTGGACGAATCACTAATACGCAACTCGATTACGCTGAAGGCGCAGGCGAACAAGTCGAGAACCAGCACGAATCCGTCGTCGTCGCAGAGCTCGTCGCTGGCTGGTGAGACAGTCGAGGTGAAAGTGGAGATAACGCCACCCGCCAACACGGACGTGAGTTCCAGTGCGTTGCCCAATTCTTATTCGCTGGACTCGACCTCGACAAACACGATTAGCCCCAATACGACGCTATGTCCGGAGTTTCCCAATAAAACGCCCAGCAGCACAAGTCCGCAGTCGCGCAAGTTGTCGGAGCTCACGCCGGATAGTCTGCTGAATCCGAACAGCTTCAATCGCTTGCCCAGCTCTACAGGCGGCTCTAGCTCCCGTTTGTACAAGAAGATTGAGGAAATGATGGATCTCAGCTCACCGTACAATCACTACAAGTGTCTCAGTCCCAGCGAGAGCAACCTGACCCAGTTCTATGATGGCAAATATATGTACGGGAATTCAGGTGGCGGCAGTGCGGCGGGAAATAATGGGCCTGGCAGTGGGGGCTGCTCCGTTAGCGGCAGCACCTCCAAGTTCGACAGCAAGCCCGGCTCCAGTCGACTGCTGCGTCGTCAGTTCAGTCTGGACCGGGACGATCAGCAGTCCAAAGTGGAGCAGCAGCACCAGCACTCTCTGCAGGCAAGCAACTATGCAGCCCTGATGAATGCCAGCAAGAACTCCATGCTCGACATACCAATGCTGCACGACACCTCGCGCAGTCCCAAAGGGACTTTGACGCGAGCGCACAAACAAAACTCCGCATCCATAGCGCAGGACTTGGAGAAGATCGAAGAGATACCGCTCTCGCCGGCCTCCTCGCAGCATCACAGCAGCCTGGATAGCAATCTGAATCGTAGTCCACCCTCCACGCTGGAAGCGCAACCACCTCCGGCGAAATCTATGCCCGCCTCCGGTGCCCCGCTCAGTCCGCCGTTGTCCTCAGCGCCGACCTCGCCGGCGCCGTCGCGCACTCTCAACGGCCTGGATGCGCATCGACGATCGAACAAGAATAACAACAACAACAGCAACAGCCTCAGAAGCGAAAGCGCCGACAGCCCCCATCCGGCACAGGAGAGCAGCATGCCCAGCCCCGAGATAGTCCTGAACGTGGAGCAGCTGCTCAGCAGATAGGACACGATTTAGGCTAATTAGCCGGCGTAATTTAAAAAGCTTTATATCTGCGGTCGTCATCGAGTAAGAGAATATCCGAGAATTTTTAGCGTTGTGATGTGCAAAGTGAAGTACCTCAAAGCATGCAAACTTGGTTCCAGCTGCGAAATGAAAGTACAACTTAGTTGATGATTAGTAATGTCCATCGATCGAATGCATCTATTCGAGCCGGCTTTTCACACTAGTCAGCGTCAATCTTAGCCAATTAACGAGATACTCCCGTCTAGCTTTATTTTCGAATGGTTCGCCCAGTGGACTAAATGTAAAAGGTAGCCTTAACTAGGATTTTACCCAAATTGATAATTGAATTTGAATAAAAATGATTAGAAAACAAAGATTATTATTACAACTTAGTGAGACCTGCTATGCCCCCATTTGTATGTGCTTAGTATGTTAAGAGGAATGGGATGATGCCCACGATTAAGTGTTAATCAATTTTATAAAAACTTAATCAAAATTACAATTAACTGCATGCAACTTCAGAACTGACCACACCTTAATGATCGTAATCTAAATACTATGTATATCTGAACTAAATTGTTGGGCTGATTCTTGCATCCATCATACATGTGTTTTCAATTCGAAATGAAGTTCCTTTCATATATAAATACATATTCTACTATGTAAATACCGTTAATACTGTTTAGCCATTTAAGAATCTTTTTGATGACAAAACCAAATATCAAATAAGTATTATAACTATACGTGAATTTAGTTTTCTAAAGACAATCGTTATTAATTTTATAATAAAAAACAAAAAAACACAAAAAAAAAATTAAACGAAGAAAAAAATTTAGAAGAAACACAACATTCTCACAAGTGTAAAATTTCATACCCTTGTAGTTATATTTTAAAGAAAATCAGGAGCTTTTGCTGATCATTTTCCATATAGAACTAAGGCCCTATTCATCCAGTTCTTTCTGTAAAACTATTGGATATACTAATCCGATATTGGGCTGACTTTTCTATTTGTACACTCGTAAAACTGAAAATTTAAATTAGTTAAGAAATATAAAAATTATAATTATCAAATGGAAGTATCTGTAAATCGGAATCCAAAACTAAAATAATATCTACAAGGGTATAAACAAATAATAATAATAAATAACTTTAACAACGCGAAATATTTATTGATCCATAAGTTGGTCGTATTATATGTATAAGAGATTTGTAGCAGCTATATATGGTAGACTAGTCGGATTGTAAACTACTCATCCTATGTGTCAAGTATTAATACCATAAATAAAAAATATCTATATATTGAGCAAATGAAGTTGCTAATTAAAAAATAAATAAAAAATATCAGTTATTGAATGTAAGTCCATAGCTAATTCTACCAGAATATAATTCAACTCGAAATCAAACCCACTAATGCAAACAACTTTTATAAAATATATAGGCTCTAAGATCAAACAAATAAAATAATCGAATTTGATTGCGAATATTTTTATTGATTTAATTCAGTTTATTAACAACTTCGCGAATTTTCAATTGATTTCGATTCATGTTAACAAAATAAACCCATTGTCAATTATGTCAAAGCTTCACAAAGAGCATTATTCATTTCTCAGCTGATTTAATTCGATTTTCATGTTTCTCTCTTTAATTTCTTTTCCATTGACTTCGGAATGTTTGCGAATAATTTTGCGGCTGTGCGCGTTTCATCATTGTTATTAATTATTAAATACTTACCTTTAAAGTTGACATAACTATTTATAAACGGTGTAAATCCAAAATAAAATTATATATTAATAAATGGAACGATATTGTTTAATTCTATTTATGGGAATCCTGATATAAAGCATAAGCCATATGTCAGACGCGAAATCCTAAGTAGGGCTATTTCAATCAACTAAACCAACTCAACTAATTTTTAGAATGAGGTTACCAACATACAAATTACGATGTTCGTTATATAATATAATAAGTTCACAAATATTTGTTTAATTAATTTTCCATATTTAAAGATTCCCTGATGCATCTTAATGCAGATATTAATATAGGTTTCTGAATAGAAATGAGCAGCAGGTAATCATCTATTAAATATCGATACAAAAAATGTCGTGGAATACATCGAACAAGATTTTAAATTGTCAATCAGAACTATTTTACGAAGCTTAGGTAATATAAGTTTATACTAATTTAATGATGTTTGATAGAATTTTTAATTATACAAGCCAAGCAGAGAATTTATTTTTACCACAAGACAAGATAATGAGATTAATGATGGTCTGGAAAAATCAAGAAAAAGCAACATTGACTTAGATCCCCGAATGAATCATTTACAATCCTCAATTTATAAAGTATGTTAATAGGCTAGATCCAACGATTATATGCATTGAAATCCCAGGATATTCTACATCTGTAATATCTTCCTTCTACATATATCCTCTATTACATATTTATCGGTATGAACTAACAATGCTGAAAGCGTTTACTAAATTGACTTGACAGCTTTGCTTAAGTTGTAGGTGTTTATTGGAAGTGATTTCTCTTTTAGCGGTATGTTTTGCATTTCTTTTTTTTTTTCTTTTTTTTTTTTTTTTTTTTTTTTTTTTTTTTTGATTGTTTTGTTTGTGTTTTTTAGTGTGTGACAGCTCAAGGAGCGGCCTGCTCGTCTTCCATATAGTACCTAAATAAATGCTATTCCTCCTCTTCTTTCTCTTTACGATGCGATTTCTTCTTATCGTTTCGACTGGATGAACCGGAACTTGTGGAGCTGCTTTGTTTGCTGCTGCGCTCGCTGCGATCTTTTTCACGCGATTTGGATTTCCGGCGACTGGATTTTTCGCGTGATCGCGAGCGTCCCTCACGTCTCGAGCTTTCTCTTTCTTTGTCCTTGTCCTTGTCCTTATCCTTATCCTTGTCCTTCTCTTTGTCTTTGTCCTTGTCCTTCTCCTTGTCTTTATCCTTATCCTTATCACGCGAGCGCGCCTTTTCACGGTTGCTTCGCTCCCTATCGCGCTCCTTATGCTCACGCTCCTTACGCTTCTCCTCCTTGAGTATGTGCAAATAATCCTCAAAGTACTCCTCGCGATAAGCCGAATCCAGTGCCCGATAACGGGGATCTGATTCGAATTTTTTCTTAATATCATACCAACGCGTATGACGCTCGATATCGTGCCGCTCACGTAACATGTCCAGAAAATCTTTGCGTAGCTAAAAATGAACAAACACAAATATATAGTAGAGTAGTTAAATGTGTTTAATTAATTTGAATTCTTAAAATAAGTCCTCAATCAAATCTTACCTGTTCTTTCTTTAGCTGCTTGTCCTTTTCACGCCGCCGCCTATCACGGTCATCCTCGTAGCCATCAGTTCTGCGATCTGATGACGATGGCATGTTGCTGGTGCTGCCGTTGCCGCCATTGCCACCCATAGGCATCCTCTGGGAGCCCATGTCTGTAAGTAAAGGGAGAAATGATAAAATGGGATACGAGGGACGCATCGTGGTGAACACTTACTCAGGTTGGGCGGCATGCGCAGTATGCCAGGCGGCGGACCCATACCTAAATTGAGAAGATATTGAAATAATTATTTTTGGCATCGAATTTATGTGGATGACAGTGCAACGCTTACCCATGTGTGGCATTCGCATGTTGGGTGGCATCATGCCTGGCGGCGCATGCTGTCCCCGTAGCTGTGGTGGCGGTCCGCTCATCTGGGGTGGTGGTACACTCATTTGTGGCGGCATACCCGCTGGCCCGCCCAATTGGGGCGGCTGCTGTTGCTGCTGAGACGGATGGTGAGCGGGACCAGGCGTTAGCTCCTTGATACCAGTGGGCACCCAGCCGGCATTATCGTTGCCCCACTGTGATTCCTGAGTGGGCTCATAGCCATAGTCGAACGGTTCCGGCTCATGGAAGAAAGGCTCATCGGAAGCACCCGGTGGTGGAAAATTGGGTGCCATCGGTCCTAGACCGCCACGCGAATACTCGCGACACTCTGCTGTCATCACCTGAATCGCATTCTCCTTGACGCCTCCTGTGGTGGATATGGGACGCGGCGGTCGCGCCATCATGCCCATGCCTGGACGCGGCTGATGCTGCATCAGCGGTGGCATGCCTGGCGGCGGCATTTGCATGGGTCCGTCGCCAAGCCCCACCATGGGCTGGTGATGATGCATGGGTCCACCCATCCCTATGGGAACGTTCATATTGGCCGTGCTGCCACCTTCCGGTATTGGCATCGACGTGGCACTCTGATTCACATTTTGAGTAAGACTGGCCAGGCCCACGCCGCTCTCGGCCACACGAAATCGTTTCTGGCGCTCACAATACGCACGCCACGTTTCCTCGTTGAAGCCATAGTTGAAGTAATCGGTAATATCGGCACCGGGCTTGCGCCAGGGCTTCTCCTCCAGCGAGTCAATGCTAAACTCATGCACGGCCACGCCGTTAATGGTTCCAGCGCCCTCGAAGTCCTCAATGCTAAATTTGCCGGCCTGCGCCGTGGGCTTGGCTTTGTCCGCCGCTGTGGCGCCAGCCAGCAAATTTGGTCGCTGCTTGATATTATAGGTGCTGGGCGCCGACTTTATGTCGCCAATGACAACATTGATATCATCGTCAGAGTCGTCATCATCGTCATCGTCGGAGCCAGAGCCATTGCGCTCTTTTCGCGATACTGTTCCAGGTGCACCAGCCGTCAATTCCGTCATATCGGTGTCTTCCCCCTGCGAGCCGGCATCGTCCAAGCTGCTGCCGCTAGGTTCTGCAGCTCGCGCATTGCTAGCCATTGTGTCCGGCAACGCTTCTTCATCTTCTTCCATTTCCTTGGCGGGATCCTCGAAGTCGGCATATTCAAGAAGCTCCTCCTTGGGAAAAGCGGGCAACGGGCAACCAGCTCCAGGCTTCTCGCCGGTCACTGCGGCAAGAGCCTCGTGCTCTGCCGCCAATGCATCGCTACCGTTTGATACTTCGTTGGTTGTTGAGTCTGTATTCGATGTGCCATACAACCAGCTATCCTCATTAGTGTCATCTGCCATGTTTGTGTTAGGTTTTCAGCGCGGCCACGAGTTTATTTAATTATTAAATGCACCGAATGCCGAACGCCAAACTCAGGTAAACACTGTTTGATAGACATTAGCATTATATCGTTTGGCGTATTTCGGTCACACTGGCAGAGAGAAAACTGGCTGTGTTTCATTGTCTCAACGTTGCACTGTAGAATCAATGAATTTGGAACACACGCGAAGCAGCTGTTAATACCGCGCATATTTTAAAGTAGCTAATTTAAATTATTTGTTTATTTTTGATAATAAGTATTTCTTATACATCTAAAATGAATTTTGATTACATTATATTTGTATTTATTTATTTGTTATATGTGTGCTTATATTTTGGAGCTTAAAGTGTTTTCAATATATCACGAACAACGTTGCGGAACATACAAGAGAGGGCACAGTCGTAACGCTGCAGACTTAGTTGACGTAATCCGAGCAGTAGCTGACCAAAGCGCAGCCAGTGGGATCTATGCAGAGTGTAGCGAGCCAAGGAGCAAAGGGCACCATTTGAGTACGTCTCTAAGATGAGCGCATAGTCGGCATTTAAAGCCAATTCTAGAAAGGATATAATTAGGATAAACGCTGGAACTTCTTAGGCTGTACATCTCGACTACAAACCTTTACGGCATAAAATTAAAGTTTCCAGAAAGTTCAGCTCCATGAGATCGGCTCGCAATTGTTGTGCCTCCGATAGCATCAGCTTGAGTTGCACATCACCACAGCTCTCGATCATGGCACTGATATCCAAGGACCAGTGAGAGGCACGCAATATGAAGCACTCGCTCCAGACCACCTGCAGAATAGCATCCTGCTGGGCGCGTGCCACTAGACGAAACTGTTCGTTGAGCTTTGCTTGGCGTAGACATGTGACCAGTATCTGGGCGAGAATCTGAAAGTGCACCGTCGGAGCAGGTGGCGACGGCGGCGCTGGAGGCGTCTGAGCCAATAAACGTTGACTGCTCTGCGCCTGCTGACTTCGTGGACCACGCTCCTCCTGCACGGCGGCGATATTCATGCCCACGGCAAGGCAGCGCTGAAAGCGGCACGAGGGACACCAGTTACGACGCGCCTTGTCCACCACACAGTTGCCCTTAACGGCAATGCAGGCATAGTGACTGCCTTTCCTTACGCTGCGCTTAAAGAAGCAGGAGCAGCCGTCGCAGCACGAAACTCCATAATGCTTGCCAGAGCTCTGATCGCCGCACACTTGGCAGGCATTATATAGCGCTACAAGGGACATGGACAAGGCAGCTACTGCGAGTGGACTATGCCAGGTTGGCCATGTTATTGGCAGTTTTATATGGCTGGGTATAGTTGGGCGAGCACAAATGATATGCAAATCAAAGACACTTCACTCGAACATGATTCGAGGATTTTTTTATTTATATTAAGCAGTTACACAGGATAAGCTGGAAACTCGCCAGAAAGAGGGGCGTAACATGTCAAAAGTGACAATCATTGCCACGGACTAACACGAGCGCGTTAACAATTTGTAAACAATTATTGTTGTGCTCTATGATTGGTCAGAAGTGTCATCCAAAGTGCTTTCAACTGACGTTTTGTGTAAATAGAAGGACGAGTCCAAAGTCCAAGCCATAACAATTAGGGGTTGTGAACGAATTCAAATTCAAAAGGTAGGGAGAGGGCGTTGATCGTATTAAAACATATTGTTATACTAGTTTATCGCAATTTAATTTAAGTATTTCAACCATTATTGATAAGATTATCAAAATATTGTACATTATTAATTATTAGTGTAATAATTCATAACATCACTGAATTGCAATTCGACACCAAACGTATACAATTTAGTTTAGTGAAAAACTTACCAGGTATCTATCCCTGTAAAAGAAAATAAAAATAAATAAAAGTGCAATGAAAAAATGGTTTATTATATTGAAAGTTCAAACTATCAGTTATTATATCGTACTTATCGATTGTTGGATGGAATCGATAAGAAAATATTCTTATAACAGAGCTACTACAGTTTATGTTAAGTCCGAATACCAGCTGTTTGAACTTGTTTACTTGCGTAGATAAGCTAATTGGCAATTATTATATTTTAACCATTTACATCGCAAGTAGTTGTTTATATTAAATTAAGTTATGTTAAAACAAGTATATATTTGAGAATAGAAATCTTATTTGTTGTTGTTAGCATTATAAAGTATATTAAGGGTTGCTTTTGTATGTTATAAAAGCGTATTTTTATGGGGTATTTTGACGCCAGCTGGTTACGGTCACACTATTTACATGTGTCATGTTTTTTGTATTTATTACAAGAAACGTTTTTAAGATAAAATGTAAGCTTTTATATTACAAATAAGCGTCAAAGTCGCGCGCATTCAAGTTAAACATATACACGGTCATATATCACTGCGAAAATATATACAATTGTTCGGTCTGGTTTTGCATCGCCTGCAGCCGCTGCGGTATTCTTTGCAGTCGGCCATTTAAATCAAGAAACTACAACTATAAGTGAAAACGTGAAAAGACGCGTCGCGAACTGCAACATAAACGCCCAGCAAATGTGCAATGAAGTGTTGAAGTGAGCTTGAAAGCACACAAAAAAAAAGAAATAAATATATACATATATATAAGGAGGTACCTGCCTATAATTACGAATAGAGGCTTCAAGCGCAGCACGTTTGGAAAGTGACGTCGCGACGTCACATACAGGGTGTTGCAATACACATACCTGTGAGTTTTTGTTATTGCTTTAAGTTTCATTCATTAAAACTGCAAGCGTTGCATCAAATTCCAATATGTGTCGAGCAGCGAACAACATGCAGCTGTTTGGCAACACCTAACCAGGCGCTCACATACACACACAAACACATGCTCACATGTGGATTGATTTTTCCAACATTACAATTGCCTGTGTATGTGTGCGTGTGTGTGAGGAAAGCTGCTCCAATGTTTTTTTTCGGTTTGGATTATATGCGATTAACTGCAGTCGCTTCTGCTGTTCCATTTCCATTTTGGTGTAAAAATAAACTGCATTCATAATGTATGCACCCCTAAAAAAAATAAAAAAAAAAAAAAAACTGTCAACAAGCCTATATACAGGGTGCCACCAGCACCATCTCCATCTCCACCAGCAATCCCCCACCCCAGCTGCACGTGTAGTGAGAAGCGCCAGCAATGCAAACAACTAAAATAACGACGAGAACAAGCAAAACGTGCTAAAGCGCAGCAAATAAAACGACATTTACATGCATGCATTCAAACATTGAAATATACATACAATGCACACATACGTACATATGTATGTATATTTCTATGTAGAAAAACATTTGTATGTAATAATTATATTACTAGACTGGCCACACTTTGCAGTCAATTTAGCATTAAACGGTTAGCGGCCTCTGCGTTAACGGCATAGGCCCATAAATATATTTGCTTAGCCCGGCCATGTAAAAGGTAAAACGGAAAACAAACCGCCAACTGGCGACTGAATGGAAGGGGACACAAATGGAAATAGTAGAAGACACATTTCCGTCCGGTAGCGAACAAACCAAAATAGACAACGCACAGTGCTTCCCAAATGTTATCAACCGAACACAAATTATTGTTGATTATTTCAATTATAAATTCTACTTAATTTATAATAATGTAAAATTCAGCTATAGTGGATATGAAAGCTTTAGTATTATTAAGCTAAAATTGCATTATTTATATGTATACAACCATATGTATGTGTGATTAATGCAATTTTTATTTAATTAATGAAACAACACTAAAAACTCCAGCCATCCCTCGCAATATAGCCAATAATAACTTAATTAAAGTTCTGTTCGCTTGCTCCACTGTGCATCACTTACGTAGTCGTCTTTGCTGTTGCCATACGCGCCTATATATGTATATGTACATGTATGTGTGCATGTATGCGTGTGTGTTTGTGCTTGTGGCTTCTCTCAGCACTTGGAGGCATGGTACTCAATGCACTTGCAGTTGCTTTTGGTGTTGCTGTTGCCGTTGCTGTTATTTCTTTCTTTTTTTTATTGCAACATGCACCTAAGTATGTATGTCTGTGCTTGGGCCACTTGACCAGGCGCAGGGAGAATGGGTCGTCTGCCATTCTAAACACTAATCTGAATGCCGCAAGTGTTGCCGAGTTTCCTGTGGCGCTGCCGCTCATTAG
Source organism: Drosophila aldrichi (assembly GCA_035045965.1). Taxonomy (NCBI): domain Eukaryota; kingdom Metazoa; phylum Arthropoda; class Insecta; order Diptera; family Drosophilidae; genus Drosophila; species Drosophila aldrichi. Next base: position 122,788 of record JAWNOM010000040.1, read on the forward strand.
GGTATAATTTGCATTAGCTGCAACGCAGCAAAAACCCATCGCCAGACATATACAAATACACGTTCATATGTCCATATGTATATGGATAGGTCTATACATTTATGTACATATAAATATAACTTATTGATTTTACTTGAACTTCAACAAACTAAGAACACACCTCACTTTCGAAAAATCCCGTCTGTAAGATACCCTATTTGCAATCTTAAGTGCAAAGTTGATGGCATTTGCCTGTTGTCTAACGTATGAGCCGTATCGTTTATATGTATGTATATTCATTCATATACCCTCGTTCCCCCATTCAAGAGAGGGCATTAAAGTTCGAAACACAAGAACAACACATAAAAGTTAACCCAGTTCTTGGCGCCCACTCACTGCACTCAGGAGGTGTTTGGAGTAGCCGAAACTGTGGGGAAGAAACGAAAACCAATTTTTACCTATCGTCTATGTTCGTCATCAGTGAGCACTTGATGTTGGGCAGACAGCCAACAAACATACACATAGACATATAACAAAAACCAAAAACAACAAAAACAAAAAAAAAAAAGAAAAATGTTTGCTTATAATTTTCACACCCAGTGCCACATAATGCATGGTTGTTATTGTAGTATTTGCTGTTGCTGCTGCCTGCATTGACTTTTGACGCTTGACGTTGATAAATGAATCATAAAAGCAGCGCAGTCAACGCCACCGGCAAAACGCACAGACATGGAAATAGAGGAAAAATAAAATGAGAGAGCGAGAGAGATAAAGAAAGAGAGCCCACCGCACAAGCTTATATGTTTTGTTGCTAGTTTGCTTTGCTAATTATTTATTTATTAACCTCTCTTAAATATTTAAAATTCAGTTGTTGTTGTTTTTATTAACGTGCTAATCGATAACAGCTGTGACTCTTGTTATCGCATATTTTGAGTGCAAGTTCGCGTACAATATTTCTCCCATGCTGGCGCCCACGATCTTTGGCGCTCTGTCTCTCCCTCTCTCACCCACACACACACAGACACACATAAACTCTATGTTTCCGAATTGTAGTTGTTGTAGTTTTCTGCTGTTGCTGCTGCCGTCGCTGCTGCTGGCACTGCTGCCGCCGGACAGTGGCAGTGACACTCAAAGTGAGTCCGAGCCGCGCAACTGCCAGAGTCAGTTCGTCTGTTGGCCCATATTGATATTAATTGTTGTTGTTGTTGCAAATATATAATATACATATGTACATATATATAAATATATACAAATTGTGTGGGTGCTCTAACTGTTTTAAAAACAAAAACAATTTTTTTTTTTTGTGTGCCAAAATGAAAAAAATGTTTTTTTTTTTTTTTAATTAAGAACACACAATTTTTAAAGTGATTTTGCAGATAATCTTAAAAAGAGGACACAAAAAAAAACTGAATGGAAATAAGCGGAATTTATTGAAACAAATCGCCATCTATATAATCGTATATGCAATCATACAAATATAAATATTCTTATATACATACGTATGTATATATGTATATTTATATGATATTTAATACACATATTTTGCTAACTTTTTGCCGTGTGTTTTTTCTTATGGTAAAGCCAAAGTTGTATGACGCGACTGCAAAAATAAAATAGATATACATATACATACATACATATGTATATAAGTACAAAATATATACATAAACGAAGAACTAAAGAAGCAGTAAAAAGTCAAGTTAGATAAGAATTGTTGTAGATAAAGGCCTTGTCCCTGCCCTTGCTCTGACGCATGCTCCAATGACTGAAAAGTATTTGTGGTGCTACCAGCGATTGCATTTAAGCATTTCCTATCGATTACAATTAATATTAATGTTACTATTATTTCGTTTCAGCTGTTTTGCTATAGGTTAAAACGGAACTCAGGTGTTTGTTTGGTAGCCAGCAGAACGAGCAGAACAAATGTCTAGCGAAGAGGATAAACCACCGGCGCCGCCAGTCCGTCTAACCAGTAATCGTGGCGGCGGCGGCGTTGGCATCGAACGTGTTCCCATTCCCGGCAGTGGGGCTGGCGGCATTGGTGGCGTCGGCGATGCGCCTCCAGTTGATATGCGGCCATTGCCAAAAGGTAAGTTAGTTCAGTATGTGGATGCCATTGGTGCGGTCAACAATATATTATTCTTTACTTTCACTTAAAGAGCCCGACGATGCGGACCGCAAAAAGAAGACATTGAAAAACAAGATAAAAGGCTCCAAGCCGTCGCACATGGATTCCAAACCAAATATCTCGTATCCCACGAACTTCGAGCACACAGTCCATGTGGGCTTCGATGCAGTCACCGGCGAATTTACGGTAAGGCCATCTACAGCTTTGCGACTATTCATTTTAAGATTCAATATACTTTCTTGTGGCTTGCATTTTGGCTTCGCAATCATTTTGTTTTATGGCCAAAGCAATGCGATCCAATCAATTGCCAATAACTTTTGTGTTTTGCCAGTTCCATATGAACACAAATATTTTTATACACACACTGAAACACATCATATAAATGGAAATAAAATAAATTGAAATCAAGCAAGACGATTGAATATTAGCTCAAACTTTGCTTATTCATCTGAATAGTGCATATAAGGTTTTAGTTGATTATGAGTATTTATCGTGTCTACAGGAAGAAACTATTAGTGAATAAGTACTCAATCTATGTTAATGTATTCGAATCTCGTATGAATGTTTCAAAGGAGTTTTTTCACTCACGTCAGGCTCCTTTTTCATGATCAATATGAATGCGTTTTGTGATTTCCTAGATATTTCTAAATTCTCAATCAAGGCGTTGCCTAAATTACAATAATCGTTAGACATCCTTATCAAGGGAAACAGTTTCGATCATTCATATGCGTTTGATTTTGTGCATTAATTTTGCTGTTAACCCTTTTTTAGATACTCAATTGTACACATTATGTTTCTCTCTTTTGTGAGATATGCTCTATACCAATTTTGAATTATTCATTATTATTTCAAGCTGCCAATGAAAGTAAGTAAATATATCGTTCAGGCAACGGAGCTTGCCTTCATCAGTTTTCTTAGCGAAATTCCAATCATCTGTTGTTTGTGTCTCCCCATATGTTTGTTTTGAGATCGGCTCTTCCATAGTTCTCATTTTATTACGATTCTTACTGTAAACGTGTTCTATACTCTACACTACACCAAACCCAAATACCACACTAAACTTTAACCGATGGCTGAGCTTAATTATTGTAGTATACATATTTTTAGTCGCCGGCTTCCTATTAATCCCAGACTTCATTGGACAAATATATATATATAATCCAGCTTTCCCTTGCTGCTCTCTCTTTTTCTCTCTCTGTCTCTCTGTGTATGTGCCCATCCTAGCTGGGCCCTTTTTTATTATTATTATGAAATATATGAAATAATCAAAGTTTCTGCATATTACAGGGTATGCCGGAGGCATGGGCGCGACTCTTGATGAACTCCAACATCAGCAAACAGGAGCAGAAAAAGAATCCGCAAGCAGTGCTCGATGTGCTCAAATGGTTCGACAACACAACCAAACAGAGGCCAAGTTCAAAGTACATGACAAATGCAATAACAACGCATTCAGGCAAGTGTTTATAGAGTCTTAACAAATATACAAATCTCTAAGTACATTTATTTCCCTTTAGGATCTTCTCTGAGCCGCGTAAGCAGCAGCAGTCCCAGCAGCACGCCAACAGACTCGGAGCTGCACGGCTCGAACAGTGGTGGCAATTTAATTGGCGTGCAGCTGGGTAGCATGACACTGGGTCCCAATGCCAACAATGTATCTGCAGCGGGTCAATTGCTTAGCAATCACTACCAACAGCAACAGCAGCACTTGTTGCAGCAGCAACAATTGCAGAACCATCAGCAGCAGCACCAGCAACAACACCAGCAGCTACACCAGCATCAGCATCACATTGGCCTAAGTCAATCGCATTCGTACAACTTTACTGGGCACACAGCCTCAACATCCACTTCGCAACATTCATCTGCCAATGAGAACGATATGTACGTAGATATGGGTGTCGCGCCGCAGCAACCACCACCACCGCCTGTAGCCTCTCGGCCGGAGCGCACGAAGTCAATCTATACGCGACCCATTGAGGAACTGCAGCCGGCGCCGTTGCCAGCGGCACCAGCAACGACACCCACAACGCCACTACAAAACCATAAAGCAACTACGGCTACGGTGACTGCATCGCCGCTTATGCTTAACAATGCCACAACGACGCTGGACAAGAACAAGAACAATGCAAGTGAGTAGCTCGACAAACGAAATCCTTAGCTGGTTGTCAAAATTCAAAGTTTATCAAGCCCTTGCAGTGTCTATAAATTCGTTACTAACCTATCTATTCTGGCTTACTTAAATACTGTCCGAAATGTACAAATGTTGTATACGATCTCTATATATATGTATGATAAAAACTAATGTAAAAGTTATTATCCCAAAAGATTTGTACTCGCTGATTTCGGCAAATACCTGTTAAGTCCTAGGCATTTATTTTGAGTTCCAATTAGTTTCAAATGCTCTAATGTGCAGCTTCTGATTTACTGCAAGGGTAACAAGCTGCTTCGATGCAGTTCGAAGATTGTTTCAGTTCTCATGTTGTTGTTTTATTTGAAGTAATCAATGCATTGATGCGTAATGTGTACTGTTTAATGCTAATGTTATTGTCATTTTGTATCGCCTCTTCTGTGTTCTGTTCTGTTCTGTTTTGTTTTGACTCTGCTTTGAATTGCTGCTTAACAACCAAACAACTGCAACATCAGCAACAATTGCAACTGCGACGGCAGCGAGCAGCTCCATAGCGGCAACAGTAGCAGCAGAAGCTACAGCTACAACAACAACAACAACAGCCATAGCAACAGCAGCAACAACAACAACAACAGATACAGAAGGCATTGAGGCATCAGCAACAACAACAACAGCTGCTAATGCTCAAATTTTGTCTGTTTTGGCAAACGCTACTAATTGTCCTCCCACTACCACAATAAATACAGCTGCTAGCAAAGAGGAGCAGCAGTTTATTGAGTGTATTGCTGCTGCACCAGCAGCAGCAGTAACAACCGAAGCTACAACTACAGCAACAACGACTAATCACCACTCTTCTGCTTCCTCCTTTTCATCACTCCCCTCGTTTCATGATGATGCGACGCCACCACTTACCGCCAACGCCTTGCCCTCAATACATTGTCCGACACCAACGTCTTCCACACGCAATTCTGGCGCTGTCACCACGACCATACCAACTATTACGATGGTAACACCTGCAACACCTGCCACAGACCTGTACCACGATCCGACGGCCAACAATTTGAATGCTTCGTCTCTGGCAGCTACGCCTGCAGCGGGCACTCAAATCGCAGTGCCGCAGCAGGCAGCGGCTGCCACCACAACGACGACGACTACGACGAGAGCCGCTAATGCCAAGAAGAAGAAAATGTCTGACGAAGAAATACTTGAGAAGCTGCGCACCATTGTCTCTGTGGGTGATCCCAATCGCAAGTACACGAAGATGGAGAAAATTGGCCAAGGTGCATCGGGCACTGTGTATACGGCCATTGAGTCCTCAACGGGCATGGAGGTGGCCATCAAACAGATGAATTTGTCGCAGCAGCCCAAGAAGGAGCTGATCATCAATGAGATCTTAGTAATGCGAGAGAACAAACATCCGAATGTTGTCAACTACTTGGATAGTTATCTGGTATCGGAGGAGCTCTGGGTGGTTATGGAGTATTTGCCTGGTGGCTCCCTCACCGACGTTGTTACCGAGACCTGCATGGATGAGGGACAAATTGCGGCCGTTTGCCGTGAGGTGTTGCAGGCGCTTGAGTTTCTGCACGCCAATCAGGTAATTCATCGCGATATTAAAAGTGATAACATACTGCTTGGCCTGGATGGCTCCGTCAAGCTGACTGATTTCGGTTTCTGTGCGCAAATCTCGCCGGAACAATCTAAACGCACAACTATGGTTGGCACACCCTATTGGATGGCTCCCGAAGTAGTTACACGCAAGCAGTATGGACCAAAGGTATTTCGCTGCATCTCGATTTAATGGCAAGTGTAATGCAATAATAAACGCTTATTGTTTCAGGTCGATCTATGGTCGCTAGGCATCATGGCTATTGAAATGGTCGAGGGTGAGCCACCGTATTTGAACGAGAATCCCCTAAAAGCCTTGTACCTCATTGCCACAAATGGCAAGCCGGAGATTAAGGAAAAAGACAAACTAACGGCTGCATTTCAAGATTTTCTAGATCAGTGTCTAGAAGTGGAAGTAGAGCGGCGCGCCAGCGCCATGGATCTGCTAAAGGTTTGACTAACTGACTCATTAATGGGATTTGCCTAATGAAAATAATAAATCAATTTGAATTTACAGCATCCCTTCCTAAAATTGGCACGTCCATTGGCCAGTTTGACGCCTCTGATCATGGCCGCCAAGGAAGCGACCAAGGGCAACTGATTGACAACCAAAAAACAGCAACTTATTTAACCATTACTAATGAATTACTGTTACAACAAGCAACAGCAGCAGCGAGAACAACAACAATAGCAACAATTTATGCGTATGATGAACAGATGATAAATTATAAGTGTTTATGATTATTATGATTATTTATATAAACGTATTTATATACAAACACATATATACTTATTATACATATTATTAACTACTCGTAACAAACAAAAAATCAATGAGTAATTACAGCACACGTGTAGCCAAGTATGCGTAGTTGAATTCACGCGACAACACTTTGGGTTTCCAGTCTACTGCTGAATTAAACGAACAATTTTCAGAAAATTTCGATGTTTTTCCAAATGAAGAATAAGTTTTGCTAATGATTTGTTATACCAAATTATCGGGCATTTTAAATGCCCTAGAATTTATATTTTAATAATTGGACAAAAATTCATTTAACAGATTGTATTAAATTATATTTTATAAATAATTGGCATTTGCATTTAAAAATCATATAAAAATAATATTGTAATACTTTATTATAACAATTGTATAAAGGAAGAAGAAAATCATTATGAATTCTATATTAGTTTTTCAATAATTTTCTATAAGAAACAACTGAGTAAAAGCCAACACCCTTACGAAATTCTTGCGCAAAACGCTGTAACACTAACTTTAAACACTTAAGAGTATTATTTAACTGTTTCGTTTACAGATTTTAGCTGCATTCAGTCAAAGTTTCAATTAGTTTTCGTAAACTGCTTTATTTAATAAAAACCTAATTATATATTTTTTATACATATGCGGCTCGATACATATTTTTATTTTCAGGCATGTTTTGTTTTATGTTTTCCGACTATATTCATGAATATTTTTGTATATTGCTTATACGTTTTTATTTTCAGAACGAATTTGTCTATGTTGTTACCAAAGATCTTACCAAGCTTTGTCCCTCGCTCACACACAGCTATAACCTTCCTTTTTGTATCATGTCTCTATAAATATGAAATTGTAAATCCGAATGGCAAATTGTAATTGTAAAGTAGTTTTCCATGATATTAGAAGAGTCTATATTTTTCAAATACATGACAACAATGCAACATGGTTTATCATGAATACAGATTGTAGCAATTTAATGAATTATTATAGATATAGCGAATAATAAACGATCCAACAAATTTGAGAGAAACACTCTCAACTGTTCAAAAAATTGGGTATAGCAACTAAATATAACTAGCAATTAAATAGCGTGTAACCATGAGAGAAAATAAAAACAGTTACTTTGTGCCTAACCAATAAATAAAATAGAAAACAAAATGAAAGATAACAACAATACATACATAAGAGCAAACAGCAATTAGTAAGATAAATAATAGTAATTACTATAGTAGATTAACATAGCACGTAGCGTAGGACAGACAACTTAATTACCAGCCACAACTGTAGTTCAGCGACAAAAATGTTATACTTGCTAATTAAGTTCCGTAAAATAACAGTAATGGCACTGAAATATTGTAACTTCGTCCTGATGAAAAACCAAAATTTTATTTGAGTTGAATTATTGATTTTGTAATATCAGAATTTTGAATATCTAGTTTACTGCATACCCTCAGAATCTTATTAATCGACTATCCATTATTTTCTTTCTTATTTGAAAATGTTAATTTTTATTCATATTTTCATTCTTTTTAATTAGCACTTGAAAAAATGAAAGCAAAATTAATTTAAAACGTAATACATATTTGTTGTATCAGCCTGATTTATTTGTTTATTCAAATACTCACGAAATAATTTCAGCTAAATTAAATTCATCTTGTTCAAGGTCGAATGCATGTTATGAAAATAAAGATCTGTTAGGTATGATAGAATTATTTCGATAACAATATATACTAAGCGGATAAGTTGGTTGAAATCTTCGTTAACAGCTCAATAACACCAATAATCAAATTCAGTCTATGTGGGTAATATTTTGTAAAGCTCATACGAAGCGCATTATTTCCGCTATTAGTTCCTAATAGGCACACATACATCTATATTAATATAAATGTGCGTGTGTGTATTAACATTAAATTGAACTATATGTTTAAAAGTAAACGCCAAATACCATGGCGACGACGTTGAAAACGAATATGAATTATGATATATAGAGATTATTGTATTTTGTAGTACCTAGAAAACTAATACAAAAATGCAGAACGAATCTGTTTAATACAATAATGGTAGCGATGAATTGGAAAACAAGTACATTCGTACATATATATGTATATATACACATATATATATATAAATAGAATTACGAAATTGAAAAAGAACATCTAAGGAAATGCTAAATATATATATATACATATATATGTGTAAATGAGAACCTCAAATCTAATATAACGTATGATCAATAAAACAAATATATATATACATATATATGAATACAAAATTTACAGTTTGAATATTTTCATTATGCATTTATTATGAAGTACATTGTTGCATGCACTTAAAAGGTTTAAAATATGGATTTAGGAGCTACATTATTTCACTGCTTAATATAAATGGGGTTTGAGTTCTTTATTATGAATAGTATGTTCGTGGCATTACTTATTTCGACGTGTGGACTCTGAGGCTGTTGGTGGCGGTGGAGGTCCACGTTTGTTCATTTCCTCCAAGAAAGCTGCAAGAATACTACTGCGCTCCTCTTCCAAGTGATCCAACACCAAGTAGCTAAATGAATGATTATTGTGATCAATCAGTTTTGGAAATATAAGCCAGTCAAAAGCTTACCGCTTGTCGTTTTTGAGAATGTCCTGGATTTCTTTGAGGTGATTGGGGTTCTCCTTGATGAGATCGCTGCTCTTGTGTGTAATAAACTTACACTCCTGCAATAATTCTCGGAAGGCTGTCTTGGCCTGCATGGTTTTATCCTTAATGTAATCACGAAACTCGCGCTCGCCTTTATCTGAACTATATTTCAGATAGCGCGGATCGTCCTTGATTTGCTTCTTAATTTCTTTCCATGTGCTAGTCAATTGAAGTGAACTTATCTCATCAAGCATTTCGCGGAATTTTTCGCGTTTCTTTTTCATCAGATTGTCAATATGCTCGTTGAAGATTCTACGTGATAGACAAAAAGAGAAATAAAATATGCTAATTTAATAACTTGTTCCAAGTGGGCTCACCGTTCACGATCATCACGATCAAGTGTCTCAATTAATTCCCAGCGATGATCTTTACGAAGCTGACGCTTTACTTCTTTCCAGGTGAAATCGGGTGTGCGCACCAGATCGGTTAAGAGTGCCGTAAAGTGTCCAATGCACTCGTCACGCTTATGATGCTCCCTCTCCTTATCCCGATCGCGCAGATGTCCGGCTAGTGTGCGATGAACCTCCTTTTCGCGCTCCCTGATGCTCTGCTCTGCTCGCAACTTACGTTCCCGCTCCTTTAGTTTCTGCTCTGCTTCGGTTTCCCGCTGACGTGCCAATTCGCTGTCCTCGCTGCCGGCGCGCTCCTCCTGCTCCGAATCGTGTTCGTGTTCACCCTCCTCCTACAAATATGTTTTATATTATTTTGTTTTGTTTTTTTTTTTTTTTTCAAATTGATTGGTTTTAAATGTATATTACCGGACTATCCTGCCTCTTGCGATCTTTGCCCTTTTCGTCCCTGTCTCGTGATGATTTACGATCACGGTCCTTTGAACGGCTGCGGTCCCTGCGACTGTCTTTTCTACTCTTGTCTTTGTCCTTATCCTTGTCCCGACGGTCTGATTTCCGTTCCCGTTGGCGCTCCCTATCGCGCTGTTCCCGAAGCTCACGTTCCCTGCGCTTCTCCTCCTTCATTATGTGTAGGTATTCCTCGAAATACTCCTCTCGGTATATGGAATCTACTGCCCGATATCGCGAATCAGATTCAAACTTCTTCTTGATGTCATACCAGCGCGTATGGCGTTCAATGTCATGACGCTCTCGCAGCATGTCCATAAAGTCTTTGCGTATCTAAAGATTTAAAATTGAATATAACATGACAGCCATGTGGAAGAAAAAAGAAATCGTTTGAAAAAATAAATTAGTTATGCTTCTGGCACTTATGAGATTTCCATTTAAACTCTAAAACTTAGGGCGCTAACTTAACTTGCCTTAGTAGCTAGATAATCTTATAACTTATAAACATAGTTACACGCTTTGTTTTCGCTGAAAAAGAATGTTGGGATTAGCTTTGTATTAGACCTAGCTGAAAGAAAACAGTATCAAGTTCTGACCACAAGACTGTTAGAAAAAGCAATGCACAAGCAGGTCCAAGTCGGCAAACAGACTCAATCGGATCAATCAAACAAGGCAACGAAAATAACCAAAATTTATGTATGTGTTAAGTCAATTGGACAATGTAAATATTTTCCAACGTTTAAATTTATTTCTGTGTAGTGAACAAAATAAAGGATTGAGGACCATTTTGTTTGAGTACAATGCAATTTCTTGACAAGATTGTGGTCGGGCCAAGAGAAACGCTTCAGCTGGGCCGAAGCGAACAGGTCATAAAACTAAAGTAAACATACCAAATACATAAGCTATAATAAATTAAAGTGTGTCTGAGTGTAAGACAGAGTCTTTCAACGTGCAGAGCCGTTGCCTGAAGCCTGTGAGAGCAATGTGAGAGAGGTAGAGAGTAAGGAGGACGGGTTGTTCTCTATAGTCAGTTCTTACGTTGCTCTGCACAGACTTGGATTGGGTGGATTGGTTCTCCTGTTGTGGACGCTGCCAGTTACAAGTTTTGATAAAACAAAAAGTAATAGTGGTTTAATTAAATTATGTTATTATTCATACTGTTTGCTCAGCCTCGAAGCCACCTGTACGCGATTTGTTGTTGTTGTTGTTGGCCGTTCTGTAATGGTAGTTGTTGTTGTCGTTGCTGTTCAGTGATGAGTGGCTGCTTCCGCTTCCATTAGCTCAAACATTGATCTTCCAACATCAACATCTCATATTTTATGAGCAAATAACGCCAAATAACATCATCATCATCATCATCACCATCATTGATCATCGATAATCATCATCATCATTGGCACAACATCATTCCTAGACGACACGTGCGACGCAGGGCGGGGCGGGAAGTGGAAATCACACCAACGATTATCAGGTAATTTTCAATTTTTGCATACCTTTTGATTTTTAGTGACTGTTTTATATTTTTGTATGGTTTTTGTTTATTCCAAATTTGTTTCTTATTTGCAGAAAAACAAATTTTTTTTTTTTTTTTGTAAATTTTTTTGTTTTTGTTTTTAGTTTGAACTCACCACACAGACAGATTATGCAAGCGTGTGCGTGGTGAACTTGAGCTATCAACTTTGGCCTGGAACTGGCACCATGAAGACAACGAGATGAGGACGACAACGATGACGACAGGATCAACGGCAGTGTGTGAATTTGGTGTTTGCATTTGGTGGGTGCTTTTGTGCTGTAATCTGTTAGCTCTTATCTAAAAATTTGATCGTACCGAACACACAATGCGCAACATGAAATTGCAACCGAACCGGTCAGGGGCAATCGTTCAGATCATGTTTCATGTTGTATTAATTAACAAAAATCAATAATATTATGTAAATACGTTGTATACAAATAATATGGTAAGTCAATAACATATATAAGAATAGATATGCATATATGGATATGGATACGTAAGTGGACAGCGAGTCACACGACGCCAACACATACCTGCTCTTTCCTCAGCTGTTTATCCTCTTTCTCACGGCGTCGCACCTCGACGATATACTCATTGAACAAGCTCTCACGCTCGCGCACCTTTTCTATTGCACGATAACGTTCCTCCTTGGCATTCCGCTGACTAAACTCCGAAAACGAAGACCTGCACACGGTAGTCGGTGTATTTTTGATTAGTATTGCAACAAATATATGAATTTCTTGCCGTACTACTTACTTTCCATGCAGCTTGGCTTCCTCCATTAGTTTACGGAAATCGTCTCGTTTCTGTCGCATCTTATTGCGTTTCTCTTTGCGCTCCTCTTCGGCCCGGTCCTTCACATACTTTTCAAATACCTGTTTGCGTTCCTTCGAAGTCAGCAGCAAATACCGCGGATCGAACACAATCTTGTGCAGCTCTTTCTCCCAGGTGCTGAATGCGGAAACATCCTTTTCGCGCAGCATCTCCTTGAACTGAGTGACACGCGTCTCCAGCGGCACCAATGCGCGCTCCTTAGCCGCACGCTGTTCAGCCTCGAGCACGGCATCCTCATTCTTTTTGGTCTTAGTAACTAATAATTCAAAGAAATTTTAAAATATTTTAATATAATTTATCAATACTTTTATATGTAGTGTGATGTTTCATATATATATTTTAGCAAATTTTTTTATAATACTGTAATTTAAGGGATTGTTTAAAATATATGGTGTTGTACTTACACGTCCGCACACGTTTTGTGGGTACCTCCTCCACACTAGACTCCGATTCGGTGCGAATTTTTATGACCTCATCGTCATCATCATCATCCGGTTCTACGCGGTGTACCTGTTGATGCTGCTGTGTTTGCTGTTGTCCTAGGCTCAGCTTCTCCAAAGCCGTAATATTCTCGGTAGGCTTCTTATCGGATTCAGCTGATTTCTCTTCAGCAGTTTTTAATTGCTCGGGTCGTTCATTTACCGCCTTGTCGACATCTTCGCGATTCATCAAATCTTCGGGTCTATCCCAAACGGAAGTGCGGGTCGATGGATTATAGAAGAAGACACGCGCGTCGCCGGTCCAAACGACACACCATGGTGTGCCCGCTATAGGAGTGCTAGTGACAGGGCGTGATTTGTCGGTTTGCTTTGCGGTAGCAGCCGCAGCGGCTAGCTTTTTTTGCTCTTCGTCTTTCTTGCGTTTCTCCTCGGCCGCCTTTTTAGCCTCTTTCTCCAGCACTGCCGCTTGAGTAACTTTGCTATTTTCACTATTGGCCTTCATGGCAGCTGCAGCGGCGGCAAATGCCAATTGCGGATCAAATCCTGGCGCTGCACCCGGCGGCATATGCATTAACGGGTTGGGTAGCAAATGAGGCGGCATACCAGCCGGAGGTCCCACTGGAGTCTGTGGTGCTGCACCCGAATGAGCTGCCATACGAGCCGCTTCCATATCGCGGAGCGCTTGCGGTTTCTCCCACACACTTTCACCGCGGGCTGCGTGATAATAGTAGGGTCGACCGTCAGGCGCACGGTGCTCAGACCACTCGGCTGCTCGTGCAATGACTGCCGGATCAATGACGCCCGGCTTTATGATCAGATTTTTAGCAGGCTTCTCCTGCGACGCTGCGGGCGGTGCATGCTGCATATGCTGCTGCTGCCACGGCGGCACGCCCCAGGGCCCAGCTGGTGCAGCACCAGGGAAACCATAAGCGGGCGGAGGCATACAAAACGGCGATGGCTGACCAAATCCAGGTGGCGGCTGCATACCGGGTGGCTGCTGAAACATCGGCGGTGGTTGCTGTCTCACATTTGGCGGCGGCTGGCTAAGCAACGGGGCCGCAGCATTCGGCGGTGGCTGGTTCAATAGATGCGGCGGTGGTTGAGAAGTTAAATGTGGATGGCTAGGCACAGCAGCTGCACCACTTGATATATCAGCATGATCCGTTAGACTCTTTTCGGGCTTGGCACCGGCATTTGACTGTCGTTTGGCCAGCTCCTCAACCTCAGTTTGCGTCATAATTTTTAGGTTTAGACCTTCTGGTCGAGTCCAAGTTGTCTCGCGAGTTACCGCATGATAATAATATGAGCGGCCGTCGTCGGCTTTAGTTTCTACCCAAATTTCTGGCGCCTGAGCCACCCCATTGACACCCGCTGGTAATTGACTGTTAGCTATATGCGGGGCTGCTTGCTGCTGCTGTTGTTGTTGCTGCTGCTGCTGCAGCAGTTGCTGCTGCATTTGCGTGTGCTCACCCATTGGACGGCCGCTGAATGCATTGAATGGCTTGCTCCTATAATAAATAATTCAAAATTATACACAATTATAACGTGACAATACTGAATAGATGTTTAACGCTAAACACTTACCATTGCACTTCACTGGCGTTTGCTTTTTCATTAGCGATTGCCACCCCGTTTATGCCGTCTTGACTACCAATACCGCCGACAGAAGGTTTCCCATTTATGGCTGGAGAAGTTTGTAATTGGGAATCTTGCGGACTTGGACTAGCTCTATCTGCATCCATGCTTTCATCCAAACTGGTTTCCATTGCACAATTGTCACACAATAAAGTTTATTCAATTAGCATCTACAAGAGTAAAGAAAATTTTTTCCACAAACTTTTTTTTTGCCGCTATCGATAGGAATAGACAGTCAATCTCTTGTTGTCATCGATTATGAATGGCATCGATGTCAAACAAAAAATTTGGTTACCCACTAAAAAATACTGAAAATACTATATTACTAAAAATCCTTAAAACGATACATACATAACCGAACATTTTAAAATAAACTGAAAGGATGCTATGCAAGACTTTTATTGATAAGGACCTTATTCCAATTCACGAATGAATAAAGTTTATTGATCTAAAATGTACAAATTTTTTATTTAATACTCAATACACCTGTATCATTGGATATATTTTTTTTAACCAACACCTTTAAGCAAGTTTGCTGATCTATAATATGTAAACTATTGGGAATATCAAAAAAAATTAAAAAGCAGATTGTTAGTATATAAAGAATCCTTTGATCTGAATGTACAGATTAAAAATATTCAATGAGTATTAAGCAGTTGGCACCGGAATGTAGTGATTTTTCTTGTCTTATACCCAAAATGTTAAATGGAAGATATAATTTTAAAATTATGTAATTTTAAGTTATTTTTAATTTTTTAAATACTCTTCTAATTCCAATTTCGTTAATTAACCAGTGAAAAATATACATAATACATATGCATTTATAACTCTACAGAACCGTCACATTCTCATAAACTATAGTGAAACGAATCAATAAATAACAAATTAAGCTTAAAATCGAAATTTTACAGATTATATGCAATTGCAAATAGAAAAATAGATTTAGCTATCAACGAAATGAGATCAAAAGGTAAAATGTCTTTGTCCAGTGCAATTGTGTGTTTGTGCTGCATAATTTTGACAGCGCAAGCTAGCAAAAAGGATTACTGCGAGCCAAGTCTGTGCCATCATGGCGTTAACCATGTGGCGTGCTTGAAAAAACCTCAAGTGAGTAACTGCTAATTGAGTGTCAGGTATCATATAATATACTTGTAATTTGTTTCGATATGGTATGATCGCAGAAAATTTTCAAAGATGAATGTAATTCCGATGCTGGGCTTTATCACCTAAACAAATACGAAAGGGCTTATATAATAGAATCTATGAATAAGCTTCGCAATTATGTGGCGCAAGGTAACTTAAAAGGTTTTAACACCGCTTCCAATATGACGGCCGTCACGTGGGATGCCGAACTGGCATATATTGCAGAGATGAATGTCCGCGTATGTTCACATCACCGTGATGCCTGTCGAAATACGGACAAATATAAGAATGTTGGACAGACCACGGCTTATGGAGGAGTCAAGAACAAACACCGTACCCCGATGCAATTCATCACACGACATATGAAAACTTGGTTTGCGCAGCGGAAATTGGCGACGATGACAGACATTCTTAGATATAATAGTAGAGAAAGGTAAGAGAATTCAGATTTTTAAATACGATTCGAAATTTCTATTGAAATGTTATTTGTTGCAGTGCTCCACCGCATAACTTTTTGCAAATCGTGCATGACAAAGTCCAAAAAATTGGTTGCGCCTGTCTGAAACAATCCAAGAATGGATGGATTCAAAACTTTTTCACCTGTAATTATGATGTGGCGCCAATTATTGGACAGGCAGTTTACATAACTGGTCGCTCAGGATCAAAATGCGTTTCCGACCGAAGTCCTCGATTTAAATCTCTTTGTATTGCAAGCAAGAGTGTAAGTCGTGCAAGTCATCTTGAGGTGCCTAGTAATCCTAACAATCAGACCAAGAAACCAGAGGTTAACCCTCAAAATAAGCCTGAGAATCATACCCAGATACCACATGTTGACCCTTCAAATAACATAAATGATAATCAGACCAATATAACACAGGTTAACCCTACAAATAACACAAATGACAATCAGGCCAATATAACACAGGTTAACCCTACAAATAACACAAATGACAATCAGGCCAATATAACACAGGTTAACCCTACAAATAACACAAATGACAATCAGGCCAATATAACACAGGTTAACCCTACAAATAACACAAATGACAATCACACCAATATAACACAGGTTAACCCTTCAAATAACACAAATGACAATCACACCAATATAACACAGGTTAACCCTTCAAATAACATAAATGACAATCAGACCAATATAACACAGGTTAACCCTACAAATAACACAAATGACAATCAGGCCAATATAACACAGGTTAACCCTACAAATAACACAAATGACAATCAGGCCAATATAACACAGGTTAACCCTACAAATAACACAAATGACAATCAGGCCAATATAACACAGGTTAACCCTACAAATAACACAAATGACAATCAGGCCAATATAACACAGGTTAACCCTTCAAATAACACAAATGACAATCCGACCAATAACTCTCAAAATAGATTAGACAATCAAATCCCGAAAATACAAGGTCGAACTATTGTGGCATCAAATAGTACTATAGACATAATTCAGTTAAAACCTATTATATCATCAAGCGAAAACGAAGAACGACGTAACCAAATTAAAAAAATGGCTGAAAGAGAAGCCAAACATTGGCGGAAACAGTTCCGCAGATTTTTGGCCGAGATTGAAAAAACTGAGAAAAAAACCACCAATCGAAAAATTCAGATTGTCACCTTCAACCATCAAGTGGACATTTCCACCGAAGCACCCGAGGAGGACGAATAACGCATGGGACCATGAAGACTCACTGTTGCAAATAGTCCTGGGCTAAAAAAAATAAATATATATTATACAATAAAAAATCAAAATTATCATATTGATTCTATGTGGAATAGCAATCCGATAGTTTTTTTATTAATAATATTTTTGTGAGAAATGTAGAAGCCGTATTTATTATTGTTAACTGTTTGGTAATTAATAGCCAAAGCAAAACTAATAGATCTCCTTTTGCATTTTCTTCCATATGGTATTCACACGTAATCGACCCTCACGCAAATGTTTTAGCAATGCATCCACTGACATATCCTCTGTGGATTTTTGGCCCATATTTGACTTGCAAAGCTTTGAATGACGCTCGAAACGCCAAACTGTTTTGAACGTCTTATTACAATATTTACAAGCGCGTTCTTCATCCGGATCGCTTATGCGGTGATTGTGTTCAGGACTTTCCTGCTGCTGGACTGTTCGTGGGGGTATCGTCCATTTGGGCTCCGGCTTAATAAGCAATTGGGTTTTGTTCTTTCGATGCAGCTCGTCCTGGTGATTGTATCGAATGTGATTGTACATCTTAGACATGCTTGTCTTGGTCCGATCACATAAGCTGCACTTCAAATACGAACGATATGGTAAATGCTTAAAACAATGCTTTTGCAGATGGGAGCGCTTCGTAGTCGGCATCACCTCGTGACATTGTAGGCAAATACTTTGTCGATCCTTGATTTTGAAGCTATTCTCAATAAAATGCTCAAAGTTATGCTTTTTAAAGACGTGGGAACGCCAGTCATCCATTGATTCAATTTCTTTGCCACACTTTGGACACAAATACGAGATGAGCTTCGCAAGTCCATTGGTAGGGACATCTACGTCTCCTTCCGGTTCTGGCGTTTGTGATAAACGTCGACGTTTACACGATGGTGTTCTTTCAGTGTCTGTCTCTGGTTCTGGCTTCATTTTCTTCTTTAGCTTATCCACTTCATCCTCGCCAAGTGCATCTATTTCAATGATCACTACTTCCTTATTTTGCTGTTGACGTGCATCAGTTGACTTTACCGCACTAACAGTGTCTTCCAGTCGCTCCTCAAAAAATTCTTGGCACAGTGCATCCAAATCTACGTCGCATTCACTATCCTTTTGCTTTTCCTTACGCACGATGTCATCGTAAGCATTTAGGCAACGATCTAGCGCCTGTTCACTGTCATTAGGTTTGGCCTTTCCTGCAGATACAGCTGAAGATGTTGATGCATCCTGATCTTCAGCCTGCAGATCAATGTCCATTAGCGCCTTTTGCAATAGATCATTGCGTTTTCGCGGCTGCTTCGTAGCTTTACTCGTTGGTGAATTTTTATCATCCTGGTTTCGTTTCGATTGCCTTAACTTCGCCTCGTACTTCTCAATCTCCTTCAGATGTGTAGACAGCAAGTGTTCGTTCAATGCCCGACGCCGTGTGTAAGCCAGACGACAGTGTACACATCGGTATGTTTCCCGATGATCCAGATGCATAAAGTAATGATACTGCAGCAGTGCAATTGTTTTGTGGGCATTTTCCACCCACTTGAAACAAAGCTGACATTCGTGAAAATTCTCATCGATTTGAATAAAATTAAAATCGGAATACGTCTTTTTGAGATATTCATGTTTCTGTTTAGGAGGATACAAAACTGAATAATAATGCTTTCATTTTACCTGGTCAAAACATACCGTGTTCAAATGCTGTCGCCATTCAGCTTGTGTTCGGAACGCTTTCCCACATTCTGGGCATATATAGACCATGTGGGCTTCCAGGCGAGCATTTAGTTTGCTTTGCTCATCAGTCAGTACGCTGTTTCGTGACATTTTATGTTTGAGCTAAATACAAACAAGCTACAATCAAATCGTCATTGAGATAGAGATGAAACTATCGCATGTAACACAAATGTAATATTGTGAATAGAAAAATCATCGATATTTGTATGTGCTCAGGGAATCATAAATAAAATCTCATTCAGTCACTGCTTGTGTTCCTGTTCAGAGTGTAGTAAAATATAAAATTTTAATACATATTTTTTCTTTTGCATTTTGAACATGTCGAATACGGCAAAATCTACAGTAAGTAGAGCGTTTTTAACTTTTCACCATATAGACCCAATATTATCCGAATTCCAGTCAAGCACCAGTAGTGCAACTACCACGTCCGCAAATGCAGTAGCGTCCACTTCGGCATCGGGCAGCGGAAATGTACAGGAGTTTAAAATTCGCGTACCCAAGATGCGCAAGAAGCATCATGTTATGCGTTTCAATGCCACGCTCAACGTTGATTTCGCACAGTGGCGAAATGTTAAGCTGGAGCGCGAGAACAACATGAAGGAGTTTCGAGGCATTGACGAGGAGCAACCGAAATTCGGCGCTGGCTCAGAGTACAATCGAGACCAGCGTGAGGAAGCACGTCGCAAGAAATTTGGTATTATAGCCCGTAAATATAGACCAGAGGCTCAGCCATGGATTCTTAAAGTTGGCGGAAAAACTGGAAAAAAGTTTAAGGGTATTCGTGAAGGAGGAGTTGGTGAAAATGCTGCCTTTTATGTGTTTACACACGCTCCCGATGGTGCAATTGAAGCATATCCCCTCAATGAATGGTACAACTTCCAGCCTATACAGCGCTACAAGTCGCTGTCCGCGGAGGAGGCCGAGCAAGAATTTGGACGTCGCAAAAAAGTGATGAATTATTTCTCTCTTATGTTGCGCAAGCGCTTACGAGGCGACGAAGAAGAGGAACAAGATCCGGAAGAAGTGAAATTGTTGAAAGCGGCTACCAAAAAGTCAAAGGAGCTGAAAATAACCGATATGGACGAATGGATTGATTCAGAGGATGAGTCCGATTCTGAAGATGAGGAGGAGAAAAAGAAGAAAGAGCAGGAGGATAGCGACGATGGCAGTGGAAAGAAGGCCAAGGGCAAAAAAGGCTTGGATAAGAAGAAGAAGAAACGCGATTTGGACGATGAGGCCTTTGAGGAGTCCGATGATGGAGACGAAGAGGGACGCGAAATGGACTATGATACAAGTTCCAGCGAAGAGTAAGTTATTATTTAACATTTCTTTATAGCTTTCTATAATGAAATTCTTTTTAGTGAGCCTGATCCAGAGTCAAAACTTGTAAAGGACATGAAAGGCGTGGCCGAAGAAGATGCACTCCGCAAGTTGCTCACTTCGGATGAGGAAGAAGACGAAGAGAAGAAATCAGATGAGTCAGACAAAGAGGAAGGTGATGAGAAAAAGAAAAAAGATAGAAACAAAGATGAAATAACCAAGGATAGAAAGAAAAAGAAACTATCCAAGGATGAAAAGAAATCTAAATCAAATAACAGCGACTCATCATCAGATCTCAGCTCAGACAGCACTGATTCCGAAGACGACCTCAGCAATGGACCTCTGAAAAAGAAACCTGCATCGAACAAAGATAAAGATAAAGATAAGGATAAGGAAATAGCTCTCAAGGCAATCGCCAGTGGCAGTAATGCAAATAAATCACGTTCGGCAACGCCTACCCCACTGAACGACCCCAACAAACGCAAAATGAACAGCTTGCCTAGCGATCTCACAGGGTCGGACACCAGTAACAGTCCTAACAGCACCCCAGCAAAACGTCCCAAAAATGAGTTGGCTAACTCGTTGCCTTCTTCTTTCTCTGGTGTAGTCAACAACAAAGTGGAGTAAGTATATAATGTTGGAGAGTAATTAAGATTAGCTTTGCTAATTTACGATTTATTTTTACAGAGACTATGGTATTACCGAGGAAGCTGTTCGTCGTTATCTTAAGCGTAAGCCATTGACAGCTACTGAGCTGTTAACCAAATTCAAGAACAAAAAAACTGGCGTCTCCAGCGATCGCTTGGTCGAGACCATGACCAAGATTCTAAAGAAAATAAATCCTGTCAAGCATACCATACAGGGAAAAATGTATTTATGGATAAAATAATATTGCCATATATATCTCCATATTGAAATACTTTTCATTGTCATGTTTGAAAACGGGCTTATTAAAGATTAATTTAATAATTTATTTATATTTTGGAATTAATTTTCATCACTAAATGCTCAAAACTTAAACCAAAATATGGGCAGTGTTAGCAGGTCATGATTCTTGATCTTTATTTAAAACATGTGCATTACAGTTTAGAACAGTTAAGGACCGGATTACTCATGAACTGTAATTTGAAATCAACGCTTAAAGCATAGGGATCAACGCCAAGTTGTTGAGAAACCGTCGTGAACGGGCTTGGCGGTGGATCTGTTCCAACCCCTTGCGCCATCGTAGTGGGATCCGGCGCATACTACAGCTCTAACGCAGTGGAACAGTGATAATCATTACCAGCAGAAGCTATTAAGTACCCGATAGCCCTGCTAATGTAATAAAATTAATCATCTTGGCGCTGCGAGCAGATCCTGCGTGGGTTTAGTTGGTGACCCATCAAAGTTGTAGTAACCGAGGAATTTAACGTTGCGCAACCTATGCACCCAATATTTCTTCTTTGTGATTACACGCATGCTGAACAGGTCTAAGCAAACCTCAGTTATTTTGGTCAGGTCAATGCACCAAAAAGTTAGACAAGTTATACAGTTTATACGGGAAGCCCATATAAATAAAAAGTATCGATGCATCGATAGTTAGTTCAAGGAAAACATCGATACTACAATGGTCACATTGGCCAGTCTGAGCCCTTCGCTGAATCAGTGCCGCTGAGTTCTAAAACACAATACGTCTTAAATGATCAAAGCTAAGAGCATGTAAAATGTTTAATCAACTATATTGGAAGAATCCCCGTCCCAATTGTTAATTCCAACAATCAGTGGTGCGTGTGTAGTGTCATAAAATCGGAATTAACTGCAACGCAATTGCGATAGCGACGAGTCCGATGAAAAACGAATGCCAATGAGCGAGTGCTAAAAAAAAACAAGAGAAGAAAAAACAGGACAGCGGACCAGCAAACAGTTGCTGCCAAGTTCAATAGATTTATTAAAATAAACAATTTAATAAAGTGAGTAGCAGCACTGAAAATTGTATCGATTGTTAAACTTCAGCACCACCAGCTGCTTTCTTAGATAAATTAATTCGCACACAAATACAACCACAAACCCAAACACAAACATTCACACACACACACCCAATGCTTAGTCGTCGAAAAGCATAACAAAAGCATACGCATACGCAATTTGAATTTAATTCAAATATGAATTAGTGGTTCTGCGCTGTCCTGCACTTATCACCTGTTGGAGCAAACTGTGTATTTGTATTTATTTACTGTAAAAACCTTGACGCTAGAGTTATGCGTGTGTAAAGTTCAAGGCGGAAAGTATATGTATAGCTAGGTGGGTGGTGCTGAAACCAACCTGTGCGTAACTCCTAGCCCTCGCGTGGGGTTGTGTGTGTGCGTGTGTGTGTGAATCGGAGTCATTTCTATTCGGATATATGTATGTACATATAAACAGATTAAAACAGAATAGGAGCATCGCATTAGAGAACGCCGAGTGTATAAAAAAAATTTATAATTACATATTACATATTACATACTTATATATAATTCGACACATCCGGATCAGCAACTTAAATTTGAAACTAAAAGGTGGTCGCTTTTGCGTACACACACATTTGTCAGATGGCTTTGTGTTTATTTATTTATTTATATTAGAATTATATTTCTCTGTTTGCGGATGCAATAAAAACAAAGTCACGTCCTCATTAATGTCACATTTGTAGTGGTTCGATGTATTGAGCACGATGTGTTAATTACATATGACGTTCTTTATTTAATTATGCATTTAATACAAAAATTAGTGGCATTTCTATTCTAGCCTTACTTGTATGCCAAAAGTATTATCGTATCGGACTATAGCTCATGCCTATTTTCCACGTTCCGTACCACAGGCTATGTGAATTTACGAAAACTACATTTATACTATTCGAGTTTTCTACGAACACTAATGATATCGTCTGGTGGCGCGATGATTCATTCTGTTTAATTTTACCGGCGAAATTGAAAGCATTTTACTAGTTTGTTTAAATGGCGGCCAATATTTGCAACGCATTTCATTTGAGCTCTAACTTATGCCGACATTACTGAAACTTGCAACAATATATCAATTGATACAAATTAAACTCAATCATAACAACCAACGTTCGATTTCAACTGGGTTTTCATTGCATTAAAGTTGAATTGTTACATAAGGTGCTGTTCCAATTAAATATTCAATTTCGAAACTATCGGTAAAATATGCCAGCACTAAGGTTCAGTCAACAAACATCGAACAGCTGATTGTGTTGACGGGACCAAAGGAAAGAATCACAGAAAAAAAACAACAAAAAACAAATGACACAAACACATGCAAGCACACACAACACACATACACGCACATATTCAAATACACATATACATATTGAAAAGCGTTTATCTTATCAGCCGGCGATGGCGGTGCTCTGCCCGACACTGTTTGTTTGAATATTGAGTTGTGCTTGTTTTTAATGGATTTTCATTAATGCACTTGTTTTGCAGGCCACCAAAAATACACGCTCAACCACACATCCGCACAGATGAGACATGCGAATAGTGCAAATGATAATAATCATAAGCAGCAGCAGCGGACGCAGCAACAACAAACTAAAACAATAGTAGTGAAACAACAGCTAAACAACTGCGAGCAACAAAAATTTGTTCACCTCGAGCGCGATTAGCACTAAACAGCAGCAGCAGTAGCATCAGTGGTAGCAGCGGTATACCCATCAGCATGGCTAGGAATCATTGTCTCCCATTGGAGCTGACATTGCTGGGGCTTTGTTTAATATGCCATCAATCGGTCCTCGATGCTCATGTCCTTGTTTACAGACGCACTACCTCACAGGCAAGTTAAATTAACTACATTTCTGCTTGATTTACTAATAACAACCTTGTTTCCATACAGCTGATTGAGGAGTTCAACGATTTGCCAGCCACATTCGGACCCTCTATTGTTGACAATAATCTTCGGGTATTTGTGGTGCCACCTGATCCAAGCAATACGTATGGTTGTAAGAACTTAAACCTTCCACCGCGCAGTGGCTATCCAAACGGCGCCAAGTTTGTGGCGATCATCTCACGGTAAACATAGTTGAACTCCTAGGCAGCTTAATCTATATTTAACGATATCTTTGTATGTTTACACAGCGGAGGTGAATGCACATTTGAAAAGAAGGTGCGCGTAGCTCAGGAGAAATCGTATTCCGCTGTAATTATCTACAACAATGAAGGCGATGAACTGGGTATGACAAGTTATAGAATTGTACTCATGATTCTTTGATGAGTGAATTTGAACATTATATACTTCTTGTAATATTCTATTTATTTTTACCAAAGATGAACCGAAGACACCTCAAACGTACAATAAATTAATAATAGCTAAAAAGCAGATCATTAATAAGTCAAGAGTTTCGCTTAAGTACAAATGTTTAACATAATTTTACAATTTTTGTTTGTTAATCTAATTTTAGAACAAATGACCGCCAATAACAAATCAGGCATAAACATACCCTCCGTTTTTGTGGGCATTACGACCGGCAAAACACTATTGTCTTTCTTTACACCAGAAGTGGTGCTGATTATCAACGATGAGCTGCCCTTTAATATCAACACACAACTGATATTGCCATTTTCCATACTGATTGCATTATGCTTTCTTATATTGGTATGTAATTAAGTTAATATTAAATGAGTTAATGCTTAAACCCATGTTATCTTTTATATATGCAGATTGTTTACATGATATATAAATGCATACGGGAGCAGCGACGTTTGCGTCGACATAGGTTACCCAAGAGCATGCTTAGAAAGATACCAGTGCTACGATACACAAAGAATAATACCTTCATTAAGTTCGAGACCTGTGTTATTTGTCTTGAAGACTTTGTTGAGGACGACAAGCTACGCGTGCTGCCCTGCTCCCATCGTAAGTGACTCCAACCAACAGCAGACTGTAAAACACAATTATTATTATTAGATTATATTATATTATTTTAGCTTATCACACCCACTGTATTGATCCTTGGCTAACGGAGAACCGTCGCGTCTGCCCTCTATGTAAACGGAAGGTTTTTTCGAAGGGCATGTACGTACGAGCACGTGCGAGTCGACAGCATTCCTTAAATAGCATCACCGACACTGATGACGATACCACACCGTTGTTGCAGGAGCAACCGCAGTCAGTATCTGCTGCAGGCTCGGCGGCCAATGGCAGCAACAGCGCTAGCATTAATACTGCATCATTGGCAGCAGACACTACAAGACATGGGACATTTAGACGTAGTGATGCAGAACGCACTCGCAACGCAGCACAGGAGAATCAAGATTCTGACGATGAGAATGGTATGTGTTGCTTATTTTTATTTTCGGATTAAAAGCTGAAAGCTGAAATCTAAATGCTCTACTAGTTGTCAGCTAAGTTAACAAATTAAATTCATATTGTTTTATTCTCGGTTTAGAAGAGATATATTTCATTATTGTAGTTCAATTAAAGAATTATGCCATACAAATTATAAGCAATATTGCAAATTTTTATATTTGAAATTCATAGAAGTCGACAAATCATATTCTATAAGCTCTGAGAACTCGAAGCATTTGTTTTATTTAATTAGAATGTCGTGTCAAATTAATTAATTAGTATTTTGTTATCTGCATCTTACTTTTTGAATATCCAACACAGCGCTACTGGATTCCACAGTGCCTGAGGCTAGTGCATCGTCATCTTTTCAACGACGCGTCAATCCTTTCGATCGGGCAATAAATTTGCCAGCACATTTGGAAAATCAGCTGAATCAGCCAAGGCCCTCACTTTGGTCGCGAATTAACTTTAGGTAAGTTTTTCGAAAGTTTGTTATAAGCCGAATATATACTATTATACCATGTTTGCAGCTCCCTATTTCGCCGTGAGCCCACGAGTATTAGCGTTGCAGCGCCGTCTTATCTCGATCATGTTGAGGCCAGTACAAGTGAGGCCGCTATTCAGGGTACAACAGAGTCACCCCAAATTACCGTTATCTCCAATCCTACATCGAACAACATACTAAATCCGAATTTAAGCGGCTCTTTCAAAGATGATGACGATATGCCACCGCATCGTTCAATTTACGAACCTATCGCAATCAGTACGCCCACAACAGGGGAAGATGTGTCTACTGGTGTGGCCGCCGTTGCCGACTCAGTGTTTCTACAGACGCCCACGCAGGGCGGCATTGGAGTTGCCGCGCTACCCCATAGCGGCACAGATCGCCAATTTCTAATATGAATAGAGGCGAACAAGAAAGTATAGTAATTTTCTAGGACATAGTTCACACCAAACAGGCGAAACGACTAAAAGAAATCCCAATAGTGGGAATAGTAAAGTAGAAGTCGCTTGTAAGCGAAGTTGTGGCTGCTAGCTGCTTTGTTTTAAACAATTAACAAATGTTTACCCTTAATACACATACTATGTAAAATGTAATTGTATTTGTAATCATAATTGTCATGATTCATAGATCATCGATGATTATGGTTTGCATCGCTGAACACATTACACTCACACATACACACATATACAACAAACAAACATAAATATGCGTATACAAATTGTGATTTATTTTATATACCTTATATATTATTAACATTATTGGCGTATAACTAAAGTCGAACGCAAACAAAACTAAAATGAAAAAGAAAATACCATTTACCTTCGTATAAGATTGAAATTGTTTACCTGATTCTGATTACGTATTTAAATTTTGTTTGTTTTTAACCACTCAACACTCCAAGAAGTCAAAAACAAAAAAAAATTAATCAAACATGTGTAATTAAACCTATTAATAGCCACTAGTTTTAATGTGCACGTGAAAGTTATTTTCTGCCCAGGAACTCAAAGCTTTCATCAATCAAAAGCAATCGATTCATTGATTTTGTATGATGTTACCATATATATTTACTAATTTTAAGTTTCGCTTTGTAATATATATTCAAATTCTCCAATTCGATTTTTTATTATAAAAATGGCCATACGAATAATGAAAAGAAAAAAGTGTTGTAAATGAAAATTTTGAAATCATAAGCTTTAAGGTAAGAGCTAGTTTGTGATTATTTTCTTAAAAATGATAAATATAAAAAAAAAAATCAACAATAACTGATGAAAACTGTTCACAACTATGAATATAAATATTGTAAAACGAAATCAATTAAACATAAAGACATTATAACAATTGTGTTTCAACGTGTAATCTAAAGTTAATTTACAATAAACTAAACGTAATTGATATAAACCAAATGAATAAATGGGTAATCGTTTGTATATCGTAATTTGAAGGCCTAACAATGGGTTGATTCAGTTTCAGAGTTATATATTTTAAATATAGGCAACTATTGTAATTATTAATAATGCTATTGTATTTTAATTACCATTTTAGCTTTAATGCAAAGTCATCGAATTATACTAGGAAATAATTCCCTGGCTACCAGTACAAGCAACAATTAAACAAATTATTTACAGTTTTGCTTTTATTTTTTGTTATTTTATTATTTAGGGACATTTTTGTATATAATTTCTAGTCGCTGCCTAAAAGTATGCAACAATCACGTAAGCTGACAAAAGCTGAGTGCTACGTATAGCACTGTCCAACGTGTTTTGTGGATAGATCGCACATAATTCGGTAGGGACAATTCCTTTAAATAGCGAAGCAATAAATCAACATTGTGTAAATTCAAGGCCTATACTATGTAACTTTAATAATTAGTTTTAAGAACATTGTTTTTATGCTAACAATTTTCGTTTAATATAATCTAAGAAAGGCTCGCCATAACACGCCTATTAATAACAACTAAAGACTTCAGCAGGTGTTTCAATCTGTGTTAATTATAATTTTCGTCTGGGAACTATAGCAACTGTTGAACGTTATTATTTTTCTATATTCCACATTCATACTCTCTAGTAAGTGTATTTAATAGGCATGTGGGAAGTTCTGTTGAATTATGAAGTCCACTTAAATAATTGAACAAAATATAGTGGGCATGGGCTGTAAAATATAATTAAAAGCAATTAAAGTAAAAAATACAAATAAATTGGTTTTGTACAAATACAATGGTTTTTAATATATACGATAACTATAAACAGAGCTCATATATATATTTAATATTTAGATATACATATTTATTTATAGTATTGAGTAATGCACATAATCTTGTCAGCATTGCAGTTATTAAACTAAACCATTAGCAGAGTTTTTAAATCGAATTTCGCTAAGTGTATACATTTATGTTTTATTTATGTGTTTCATGAATGTGTAGATGTGTGCGATATAGTTTTTCACTTTGTTTGTACAACTCGTATGCAATTATGCATGTGTATACACACATATTTATGCGTATATATACATATATATATATAAATATATAGATATATATGAATATGTATATGTGATTCGTTAATGTGATGCGTGTGTTGTCTTGACACTAATTAAATTTTAAACTATTACGTTTTGTGTATTTATAAGTTATATACAAAATATGTACTTTTTAACTTAATACTATTAACATTAAGAAACTATTAGTCGAATATGGAGTCACCGCCGTCTCACTTCACCACCAGCGACTGTTTGAGATACCGCACAAGGCCGGAGCCTATATCCTGCACATCCGGCCATTGGCGTATCACAAAGATTATAAAGCAAATCGTTAGAAATGTGGTCAGCACGCGAAGCCTATAAAACACAACAAAACAACAATTCATAAATTACAAACAGCTCATTATATATGCACATATGCGCATGTATAGCGTATACTTACCTCGTTTTGAGAAAGGGCATTATAATGCCAGCTGCGGTTGCCACCAACAGCAGCACCACTTGCAATATTGTTAAGACCACATTGATGAGTTTCACAACCAGGGCGCGAGCGTTCGAATTGTCAATGCCCTCGACGGTGACATATTGCTGCTGAGACATATGCTCCATTTTCGATATCTATTGGCGGCAATGGATGACATTTTATTGTTAAAACATTTTTCAAGCACTTAGGCCAATGCCAAGTAACAACTTACCCTTGTTTGACAATTCTCGAGCACTTCGTTGACGTCACGTAGTCTTTCATCGCTTTGGTATTGTACTTTCTCTTCCATGTCAGCAATTGTTTGTTTCAGATTCTCGATTTCATTCTGCAAAAGGAGGCCATTCATCATCGATATTGTCATCAAAGAATTTTTAATTATAGAATCAATGAAACGCACCTGATGCAATTCCGTCAAGTCATTGATTTGCTCCTCCAGTCCCTCAGCACGGAAGCGTTCGCTTTCGAGAGTGGCTGTCAAATTGTTAAACTCCTTTTGGCTAGTCTGAAATTTGATAGATTTGTTAGTTGGGATTAATAAAATTGGATATATTTGTAGATTATAATATGTATTACTACTCAACTAACCTCAAGTCGCTCGACTCGCTCTTTAAGCTTCTCGATCTCCGCTTTGCGCTCGGACAATTCGGTGAGTAGGGACTTGAGCACAATGTGGTACTGGCTAGCGCCCGACTGACTCTTGCCAGATCTGCATAGAGGTAAGAGCTTATATAGTAACGATGCAGTTTGAGTTGGCCATAACCATTGCACTTACCCCGCTGGTATGCTTTCGCTGGTCACACTGCTGCACTCACTGCCGTTGTCGCTGTTAAATTTGCCGGTGCCGCTGCCAGTGCCCGCGTTGTTGTTGTTCATGTTGTTGCCACCGCCGGAGCCCGTGGAGGTGCCAGGGCCGGGCTGATGCAGCAAACGTTCATTGGCCGCGGTCAGAGCATCCGCATTTGCCGCCTGAATGGCTTGGAGCTCGGCGTCAGCCATCTGATTTATATTGTCCGCGCTGCCGAATTTGTTCTTAATGAGATGCGCAAATTCGCGCGGCTTCGACATCACCGAACCGGAGAAGCCCGTAATGCCGTCACGTATATTGCCGCCCACATTGCGTAGTCCCTGGCCGACGTCCCGTAACACCTCGCGCGGCTGCCGGTGCTGGCTCTTGGTTTGAAATTGATGATTCTGCAGATCCTTGGCTCGCTTCGTATAATTGTCCAGTTTCTTTTGCAGCTGCGATATGCTGTGTGCGCTTTTCTGATTCTTCTTCTCGAACACCGCCTGCAATCGGAGAATGTCTCTAGAATTCGCCACAAACATTGAATTTCTTTCTTGATTTTTGTTACCTTGATGCGTTGCAATTGCTGTTTATCGGCGCTGGCTGCGAGTTTCAGATACTCGTTCACATTATCTACGAGGATAAATATTAAAGGATTATGATATAATTGTCAGTTCTACGATATTTGATTAAATCCAGAGAGTTTTCCAATTTCTGAGCAACTCCCAATAAGTATGCTATGAAATCAGAGCTCCCAGACAATTGTACTCACCATCCCGTGCTGTTTGCTCCTGCCTGATGGATTCCTTGGTGCACTGTATTTTGGTATTCAGACGATCTATGGCCTGCACACTGGAACTGCGCTCATGGCGTCGATGGTGCACCTTCTTGCTGCTATCAAATTCATCCGATGCCATAGACGCATAGTAGTCCTCATTGCCGGACAGACGTGAATCCTCTAGGCCACTGCCGGTGCCAGCGCTGCCACCGCCGCCGCCGTGGCTGAGACTGACGCCAAAGTCTGTCATATCGCCTACCATGCCGCTGTAGGCCAGGAGACCGCCCTGGTCGGAACCATGTGTGCGTCGCTGGCGCTCACGGCTGTGTCGCCGGTGTGTGGGGCTGTGGCTGCGAAAACCGCGCACTGCCACGCCCCCGCTGCTACCCAGGCTGCCGGTCACCGTGTTGCCGCCGCTGTAGACAGCCGCCTGTGCAGCTGCCACTGTGCTGGACGAGGCCGACGAATTGCTGTTGGTTGCCGTCGGCGTGGCCAACGCTACCGTTGCTCCTCCCCCCGCTGCTGCTGCTGCTGCTGCTGCCGCTGATGGCGTCGTCGTCGTCGTTGCTGTTGCAATTGCAACCGTTGGCGTTGTGGCTGCTGTTCCCGACGGCGCTGCTGTCGCCGAGTCGCTGGTGCGCTCCCTGGACACTGTCGAGTTGTTGCGCATAGAAAGTCAGTATGGTACGTATATATGTATGTAGTTTATGATGGCTTTGGCTCGACTCAAACTTCAATTGTCGAATGGATGAAGGCGAGGCACAGGTGCAGTCGCAGCAAACGATAACATCGAACACAGTGATAAAGCAATAACAAAAACCAAGTCTCAAAATACCACAAAGACAAAAAAAAAAGTTCAATTTGCTGCTGTTGTTGTTGTTCTTGTTGTTGCTGTTATTGTTGTTGCGGCTGCGCTTGTAAGCGTATGTGTTGTGCATATGTGTATGTTAATGACAGCCTTACAGACAGCTGTGCGTCAAAAGAGACAGTAGGAGAAAGCACGAGAGACAGAGAGACAGAACGAGAGAGAGAGAGAAAGAAAGACGAATAGTTAAAAAGCAGCAGCAGAAAGTGTTAGCGATTTAATAGCGTTTAAAATCGCGTCTGCGTTGCTGTGAATAGAAAAATGTTGAAAATGCGAGAAATGTGTGAGTGAAGACGTATATGTATGTATGTATGTATGTATGTATGTATAAATATATGTATGTTTATGTTTGATGTTGTAGTATTACAGTTATGTGAATAATAATAGAAAATATGTCGTTTTGATTTTATTTAAATCTTGAAAAATGAATAATATTGTTATTTCCATAAAAAAAAATATTTGGAATGATAGAAAACCATATTTAATTAATTTAAGTACTTTAATTTATATATTTGAGCAAGAAACTAATTTCTTAGTCTTCAAATAGCCAACTATCAGCAATGTTTCTTTTTTTTAAATTAATATTTATAATATATTTTATGAAAGTATATACAAATACGAATCCAAGAGTTGACTTAAGCTGACTGTGTTAATAATACAATAAATACAATTAAATACATTTACTACATTGATATACATAATACTGTACTTTATCTGCAGTATTTAACGATAGTTTCTATTATTTTTCACATACTGTAAGTATGAGTGCTGCTTGAAATATTTGTTGCTATTTTTGTACCTTTTTGTATTTATATATATATATATAATATATTTGTGTGGGTCTACGTTTGTATGTATTTAAGTGCGGTCAACGGTTATAAAGCTGTTTAAAGACACAAAAGAAAGAAAAGAGAAACGAGAACAAAAGGATAATCAACATACACACAAGTTAAATGCAATACAAATAACGACAAGCAAGAAAACAAAAGTCACATATAATAAATATATTTTCAATAGCAATAATCAAAATAAGCAAATACACATTTATATATATACACACAAACACATGTATACATGTATATATGCAATATAAATGTCAACACACAGAGAGAGCTAATGAAACGCTTAAAAGCACACACCACATATTTGCACTTGTGAGCCTTTAAGCCATTTGTGTGCAAATAAATGCTGGGCCACAAAATCTCTCTAAAGTATTACAAGGCAACAAATGGACGAAAACAGTAAATAAATGTGCGTCTGATTCAAAGCAGCTTAAGACAATCTCTAATCTTTGGGAAATTTAATTTTCTGAAGAAATTCTTATTTGACATATAAACAAGTTTTTAGTTGACCATATTTTATAATTTGATAAGAGTTTTGGTAATGTTTAAAAGGTAAATTATTAAAAAAAAAAAATTAATAATTATATTATTTTTTTTTTTATTTTTAAAAATATTTTTACTTAGACAATGTACAAAAATATACAAAGTCAGAATTTATTCTGCTAAAATATTAAAGAGTCTGAACAACAATTATTTTATTTATTTTTTTATTTTATTTATTTTTATTTTTTTTTTATTTATTTATTTTTATTTATTTATTTGTATTTATTTATTTTTTTAAATTTATTTTTTTATTATTATTTTTATTTATTTTTTTTATTATTTTTTTTAATTCTTTTTTTTTATTTATCATTTTTTATTTATTTTTTATTATTTGTTTTATTAAATTTTTTTAATTATTTTTTTTATTTATTTATTTTTTATTTGTTTTTTTTTTTATTTATTTTTTTTTATTAATTTTTGTTTTGCTCCCTCATTTTCAAGAATTGTAAAAGCTGCTTTGAATAGTTTTTAAGTATAGAATAATTTTAGGTATATCAGATATGATTAGATAAATTTACATAAATCAAATTTGAACAATCGCAAAAAATTAATAATAATCAAAATTAATTATAAAAAAATTAATTTGAGCTGAATTTAATTGATTGAATTCGAAATTCATCTAAGAACATGCTATTTGTGAACTAATTTAAATTTAAATTTAAATTTAATGAAGCGCAGTCAATCTTTAAAGGTTTATTGGCTTCTGCTTAGCGACAAAATCTCTCAACATAATTATCAGCAACGGAAGTGCTAAGTGAATAAGCTGCACAGATTCGCTATCATTCACAGCAACATGGCATCCATCCAAAGCCGAGCCGCATGCTGATAACACTGTTGATAAGCCAATTATGGGCCAAGTGATGAAGCTATTAAGTCTAGAGCACGACTAACAGGAGTGAGCTTTTGGTGTTGTTGCTTGCCAAAGATTAGGATGGACTATAATTATTATAATTCGAATTACTTTGCTCACTGCTTCTGGTAGTCGACGGGGAACGGCTGGCCCGCAAATTGGAACTGGAGCCGCGAGACGAGCGCAACGGTTGCAACGGCTGCAGCATTAAATGATCCCGACTCACTGGTGGCAACGAATCCATATTTGCATATTGCTTGCCAAAGATCTCAACAAGTTGCCTTCAATGGCCTGCAAATAGACAAACGAGGGAAGAAAAAAATACGATTATTATTATGATTAATAAATATTCAATATTGTCATTGAATATGAGATTGCGCCCAATGCCAGCGCACACAAACAATCGCGAGGCGCGAGTCCAAAGTCAAAAGGTGAATCAACTTCAACTGCTGATAATCCCACAATCACAATCGCTGAAAACTGGACCAAACACTCGCCCAGTTGCCAATTTCATATACCATAATATTTCATAGTGAAATAATTCAAGAAATTTACAAATTCTTCACATATTTTTGATCGAGTTCTCAACGCTTGCCGCCAGATTGAAAACACATGCCAAGAGGATTGCGAGGGTGGCTAATATTGTTTATTGGAAATTTATGAACTCATTAAAATCATTTAAAAAACCATAATTTGTACAATTAAAACTGGTTTTATAATGAAAATGTTGATTAAATAACAAATTTATTAGAAACTCATAACTTAAATAAATTAAACAAAATTATAAACTTTTAAAAATATTGAAAGGGAGCAAATAATGAAAAATATAAACTAAAATATAGTGTTTTTTAATTAGTTTAATGCATGCTTAAAGCTTTTTAAATATTTGCGTTAATTTATATTTAGTTTTACAGCTCTTCAAATCATTTTGAAATAACTAGAGACATACGAAAAACTAACTCATGGAACCTAACTAGCTGCAGTTGATATCAACGAACAGTGGAGCCTTTGCTCAATGTTATATATAACAAAACCATTATACCCTGATTTCCCATTTTCAATGGGTTCAGGGTATAAAAATTACAACAGATATTTCCATGATATTACAAAATTCTTATGGAATTCAGAAAACTCTTTTTGGTTTATTAATCTCTGCCAAATGAATAAATGAATCTAATAAAGAATAAATTCCATGCGAATGCCATTAAGAGTTTGATTCAACCCATTGTACGTGATACAGCGAGACCTTTGTACTGTATATATATACATACATATATCAAATCTATAGCATATTATAGTTTTTGTTTATAAAGAGACTGACTGAGTAACGTGGCTCGATCAATACCAAATACCAAATACCAAATACCGATTGGCTGACGTTAGGTGACGCTCGACTTTCGATGTTCTATAAATACAATCGATACTGCCGGCCCACAGTGCAAGTGTACCCATTCACCTGATAAGGATGGGTATTGGGTTCTCCAGAGTGTGACACCATATCTATATGAGCTTGCTCCCGACTTCAGGCGAGACTCATTTAGATCGAGACGGGCATACACAACTCAAGTGCCGTGCATTGTATTCCGATGACAGCGTTGCGATGATGACATACAAAGATAACAATTGTTTATAATTCACTATAAATATTTATATAGCAACGTTCCAGCTATTTCCCTTTCTTTTCTTCTTTTCCTGTCTCTATATAAAACAGATTATATACATTCCGATGCATGTGCTACGGTTCTCAAAATCAAAATGCGTCGTATATTTTATGAACAGAGAGTAGCAGGGCCCACTCCATTTCCACCTACCATAAAAGGGTGCTCAATTTTCATTTTAAATGAAGCTGAAAATGTGGTTTTTGCAAAGCTAGAACAACCTTTCCAAGTGCTCCAAGGTTGAGGCTTTATTAATAATTTAGAATTTGTTCTGACTGTATGCAACAAAAGTGTGTTTTAAGCTCACTAAACATATTTACACTTTGGAGCTAATACTGGGTAAACTAATCTATTCAAATATTTAACTGCACGAGTAGCGCTTAATTAATACCAATACAATATTTTCCCTCTCTCTCTCCCTATCGTTTATTTGTTACAAGTTCATTAGTTCAATCCCTCTTGACATCCGACTTGCACGATAGCTAACAAAGGACATTATTTATTGTCAATTATAAAAATATAAATTCTTATAATCCCTCTTGAGTAATTATGGTGTTATATACTGATACGCTGGACTGCGTCGTAGATGCGATTAAAATCGGATTGGTTTTATCTTTATTATTATGTTATCATTATAACGCGAATTGTTAGGTTTCTGAGAAAGTGCGGGGGCTATTTAAGACCACCATGACTTTTAATATAGAAAATGATATAATTCATAATCGGATAAGCTCGAGAAATGTATTTGAATTTCTCTCATAGCTTCAATGTGACAAAAAATAACTAAACTCTTTCAGTTTTAACGTAGGAATCTTTGGGTAGATCACTCCTAACTAAATCTGCAGATAAAGTCGATATTCTACTCACAAAAATTACCTTTTTAATGAAATTTGTCAGTTTCTTTAAAGTGAACTTAATAAAGAATTTTTTTTTATTTTTGTAGTTTTTAAACTAAGAAAATGTTAGTAATATTAAAGTAAATATTTTTTTTTAGCACACAAGTAATTTAACTAAAATTGTTTTAATGCTTGATATATTTTTTATATAAACAACTAAAACGAAATTGAAAATATAAACAAAGGTTGGTAAAGAAAGCAACACCTGTTATTTATATCTCTCTATTTCTCTCTCTATCTCTCCCTATATATACAATTGAAGCTTAATCTCTTGGAAATCATTTTCACAATGCTTGAATGACTTTTAGGTTAATTTTCCATTTTCATAAAACGCTTTGACTTAACACAAATTTCTTCGACTGCGCTTTCAACCCAAATGCTCATCTGCACTTCAGTGCGTTCCAGCTGCAGGAGAAACTCTTTCTGCCTGCCTTCCAGCCTATTAAGCCAACTCTCTCGGTTACCACATTTTAGCATTGCTGTGCAGTTGTTGTTGTTGTTGTTGTTGTCTGAGCCCCTCGCTTCACCTGTGGCTGCTTGAAAATGATAATCATCACATTTTGCAATAATTTTTTTATTATTATTATTTTTTGTGTTTTGTTATTTTACACCTCTCACCCCAGTTGCTTTCTTCGTAATTGTTTTTTTTTTTTACGAAACAAATAAATTAAGGAAACAACGAACTTTCAATATCCTTACGTCTTTAA
Organism: Drosophila aldrichi; assembly: GCA_035045965.1. Classification (NCBI taxonomy): domain Eukaryota; kingdom Metazoa; phylum Arthropoda; class Insecta; order Diptera; family Drosophilidae; genus Drosophila; species Drosophila aldrichi. The sequence continues at coordinate 159,900 of JAWNOM010000040.1, forward strand.
TAACAAACAATGTTTGACTATATATATTTTTTTCTAGAATTTGAAAGAAAACAATTTATATATAAAGAAATAAACATATATGCATATATATACATATATAGAGCCGACATAAAGCTGTTGCACACTTGCTGATAAAGTTACAAAAGAAAGAAATGTAAACAACCAGAGACGTACATATTGAAATCATTTATAAACAAAAACAAGAAACGTGTTCAATTGTATTTAGGGTTAATGCACTCGGAGACGTCGCCACGAGCGCTGAGGCAGCAGTTAGGGTACGCTGAGGTGTACTATCACGGACCAATTAGAGCTGGTCGCATGATGAGCAGCTACAAATCGATTCAGTTATCAGTCAAAAGCAACGACAACTTCCGCATGACTGGCGGGAAAATTTCTATTTATCAAAGAACTAGCTAGAGATGATAATTGTCTAAGTACACATATTGTGTGTACACAATAAATATATATATGTGTCTGTGTTGATTTGCATTTATTAGATATATCTATGCGCCACAGCGTCACAGCCATTTGCTAATGAGCATCCTCGTCTTGAGACTTGTTGCCCGCATCAGGTTTGAAGTCTATAAATGTGTATACGTACGTACAGTACATATTATAAGTATGCGTACACTCACCACACCACCCCACCCACCGTACTGCAATCTGCTGCGGCCGGCCGCAACAACTATTTGTGAAGGTCACGACGCGGCGTCGCCGTGACTATGGACGGTTTATAAATATATAAAGAACCGCAGTTGCTGCTTCTAAGTAATGCATAAAAGATCTAACATTAGAAATACAATGCGGCAACGACATCAACGAGTGTCCGTCTTATGGTCTGACCTTAGAGCTGACTTTCTAAGGCCTCAAGGATGCCCAGCCAGCTGTGCTTGAACCGTTTTGAATCTTGGCGATAAGTTAGCTGCTTTTCATAAGCTCTCTCAGTAAAATTAAGCACACAATTTAGGTCTAATTAATTTGATTATCAGTTTAGTTTCGAAGCTTGGCAACACGAGCTGCCAGCTGCTTGTTAACGAAGTTTTCCTTTATATAATGTGATTAGACACGTCAGGTTGTTTCAAGTTGATATCAAATGTTCGCCATTAATTAAAGCACTCTGATTATGTAAAACATCGCTGTTGGCCTACAACAAATAAAAGCAAAATCAGTTAACAGTTAGCTAGGTCAGTCCTAAAGCCAACCATTGAACTTGGCTGGCACGTACCGGACCGGCGCTGCTTGGCCAGCAGATTTGCCCAAGAGACTTTAATACATAACTCGTTGCTGCTTATGCAAAAAAAATTGTTAAAGTTGCTTTTGTTGTAGTCGGTGTTGCCTCAACTTGTACTATTAAATTGCATTATGTGATGTTAACTGTTTGTTGGAGTCGTTTAAAATGAAAAACAAATGACAAAGCGACTGGGAAATAGACATATAGACGTAATTATTCAAATGCTTATTTCAGGGAAGTGGAATAGGGAGAAGATGAAAGAGAGGCAAATAGAATAGATAGAGAGAGAGAGACACATATGTAGAGGAGCAGTCAAAGGTACAGAGAAAATGAGGGAGAGTGAGAGAAAGAGGGAAAGAGAGAGAAAAACAGAGAGGGAGTAGAATAAATATAGATGGATAGAGAGAGGGAGCAAAAGAAAGAGAGAGTGAATTAGCTATTCTGAGAGAACGAAAACAGAAAGAGAGAGAGAGATAGATGGATAGAGAGAGTAAGAAAGAGGGAGCGAGAGTGAATTAGCTATTCTGAGAGAAAGAAAACAGTAAGAGAGAGAGAGAGAGAGACAGATGGATAGAGAGAGTAAGAAAGAGGGAGCGAGAGGTAGAGACCGACAGTAAGATAGAGGGAGAGAGAGTGAATAGTTTAGAATAGTAACAGTGAGTGATAGAATGAAAGAGAGAGAGAGAGAGAGAGAGAGAGAGAGAGAGAGAGAGAGAGAGAGAGAGAGAGAGAGAGAGAGAGAGACAAAAGCAAATAGCGAGTGACAAAGATCAGAGATGTTCATAGAGAGAAAGATAGGCAAATGAAGTCAAGCACAGTGAGAAATTGACTAAATTGACAAGATCGAAACATACATATGTTCCTCCTTTATGCATAAAACTACCCAGCTCCATTTCAGTCCGGGGCAATCGGAGTATTATAATACTTATTCACATTTCAAAAGCTACAAAGTTCTGGATAAATATTACTTTTTTCATTATCTAAATTATAGCAAAAACAAAAATTGATTGATATGACATTAAATATTAATAACCGTATAATATACGTATAATCTAGTGTCTGATCTTAATTAACTGGAATTATTATGGTTTAATCCATTAGGTCAGCCCATCGTGATAATTAACATTACCAATTTCAGCTAATTACACACCTCAATTCGAGGCGGACAGCTGTAGCTTAGGTGATATTTTTCTCGTTGGTGTGAAACGTGTGTGTGATTCACTTAGTTGGGGCACTACACAAGCAGCAAGTGTCGCAATTTTGTTGTTACTGATTTAGATAAGAGCTTTAAACTGTTATAATTGAGTAACTGAAATATAGGCATTTGCTCTGACTTCGTTATCGTATCAGAAAGAAATATTTGCCTGTACTTTTATTTCAGTTACACAATATTCCACTTGTGCATTCTGTTGATGAGCTTGCAATTGCTTTTTAATTACAATGATTCTTATCAATGGCATGTCATATAATTAGGTTTAGATATTATCATTTGTATTAATTTTTCCACAATTAGGAATTTTGTTATCTGCACAGTGGCTAAATTCAATTAAATGCCGCACAAATTTAGCAAACTGTTGAATAAGTGTTAGCTGATATGCACCTCAATATTAATTCTATACTGCAGATAACCTACACCAAGCTAGAAATGACGTAGACACCGCCACGCTGCTTGACTCAGCATTATACAGAAAAGTTAGAGAATAACTTGTCTGACAGATAAGTGGATGCCGTGATTAGTCTCTGACTTCTAAAAATGTAATAAACAAAAAAATAAAAAATAAAGAGAAATAATAAACAAATGGAAGTGCACAATGAATTTGCGTTTTCCAAGCAAGTCATTAGCGGCAGGTAAAAAAGGTTTTTTAGTGCGTTCAAATGGCAAAATCTTGACTAACGGAAATATATAAACAGGTAAAACAAATGAACAGCATCATAGAGGTTCGTGCATTTGCACTTTAGGTAAAGCGAAAAAAATAGATATAGGCATAAAATATGGATATATGATTAGATATTCTATATGTTTGTTTGCTTGGAAAAAAAAACTTACATTGTTTATCTAAAACATATACAAAATTACCGTCACAAATTGTAAATAAGCTTAAAATATATTAATTACAAATCGAATGTTTAATTGTGATATCAATATTTGTATCCCTTTACTTCAACAATTGGCTACACAAAATTCTGGTTAATAAAACGATTTATTGCTCTTCTGGTAGACATATATATGTACATCTATATATATATATATACAAACATCTGGGCAACACCTGGCTGGCCCTATTGATTATTTGAGTTTCTTATCTGTGAGCACCTCATAATCAGGTGCAGGTGAGTAAGGTATATTTCCTTAGGGACAGCAACAAATAATAAATACCTAAATGATTGCCCAACTAATTGAGCGAATCTGGGACTTATTACACACACACACACACTACGATAATATGTTTAAATCATCAGAATGACGAATAAATTGGTCAGCCTGCTACGTGATATCGTACTTTGTTTGCTTCATTCTGATTCAGAGTCCCGAGCTCCTTATTTGGAATCAATTTTTTTTTTTTTACTTTGTTTTTGGTGTTTTTCGTTTTTTGTTTCACGCCATTGATAATAAAGCCAAAAAAGAACAATACAAATACTTCCTGTAAATAGCTGGAATGCAATCAGTAGAAACAATGTGTGGTATCGCCTTTCGGTGGCTCGCTATTATCTAGAAAATTGCATTAAGTAATGCTCGCCCACACAGTCTCGACTGTGGCCCAGACAATTATCTCAACAAAGGCGGAACTAAAGGGTATCCGCTGTTGCATATTTCATGACATAATCTGCCATGCGAGCCTACATACATATATGGTATATGCATTCTTAATCAGCTGCAGTCAATGTAAAGCCTTGCTCGGGGTCAGCATGCAATTGAGCTCAGGTCAATTTACTTCAATTTGTCAATAAACAATTTAAGTTTACAACAATAACTTATATTTGAGCATATTTTATACACAATTTATTGCTGTGCTTGATAAATCTAATCAAATAAAAGTGTTAAAAATTGACCATTAAAAAAATCTATATCAAAGATTTCTCAATCTCCATACCATTAATCTAGTTTGCGAATTGTTCTCTTTTCCTTCTGCTCGATATATGCTAAATTCGTATTATCATTTAGATAAGCGAAAACATATCAAAAAACATTTCTAGTTTGCATTTATTATCTTAACAAAATAACTAGAAAGCAATGTTGCTTTGTATCTTCGAATCGGGACCAGTTCGGCAATTATCTCTCTGACAGTTATTCAATACATGAGCTTTGCTGGCAACCGGTTCGCCCAGTTGGTCTATTAGCGCAATTGGTTTGAGCCACATTCTTAAAAAAAATAAAAATAAAAGCGCCAACTGCTGTTGTTCTGCCGGATGATGCTGCAGTTTTTGAGCTTCTCCAGTTGGCCATTGGCTTTTGGCCATTTGGTCATATAACTGATGTCACGTTTTCAATGTTTATGAGTGGGGGCCATTGGCCATTGGCCACTGGTCAAACCATGCGGCCATGCGGGTGTTTGGCTAGTCATCTACTTGACGATAAATCAGTGTCATAAGCTCGTTTAGGTACGTGCTCTCCTCTAAACCTTGACCTCAGGTAGAAAAGCTCTATATATATGTATGTATATCTGGAAAAAGACGTGAGCATGTCGATAACTGCTCTATGAAAAAAACAGTTGGGCCAGATGCAAGCTGTTCGAATAGAAACGCCTACAGAGTACCTAGCTATACGGACTGAAGACCACAAATGGTCAAGCTCTTCTGAGTGTAGGCATTTGTGTGGGCCTCAGCTCAAATATGACTAAAAACGAACTTACATTTTATCATAGAAAAACTACAGTGGTCAAGAAAGTTTAAACTATGAATATTTAAATAGAATTAATAACTTTAAAGAAATAAAAAAAAATTATTAAGAAACAAATTAATTTTAGTTTATAAAATTTGTAAATAAATTAATATTGAATAATTTATTTACAAATTTTATTAACTAAAATTAATTTGTTTAACATTGAAGAATTCATTTACAAATTTTATAAACTAAAATAAATTTGTTTCTTAATAATTATTTATTATTATTATTATTTTCTTTAATTTAAAAAAATTTAATTTATAAAAATTTTAATATTATTTTCATGTTAAATAATTTATTTACATATTTTATAAACTAAAATTAATTTCTTTTTTTAATAATTTTTATTATTTTTTTTATTTTTAATTTTAACAAATTTAATTTTTAATTTTTACAAATTTTAATATTAAAAAATTTTATAAACTAAAATTAATTTTTTTCTTAATAATTTTTTGTTTATTTATTTTATTTTATTTATTTTTTATTTTTTATTTTAACTTCTATTGAAAAAATTAATTTGTTTCTTAATAAATTTTTTGTTATTAAACATTTTTTTTTTTATTTTGAAGAAATTCATAAAAAAGTTTTTTTTTTATTTCATTATAATTCTAATTTAAATGGGGAATATTAAAAAATATATGTATACAAACTTGCATACGTTTAATTAATTTAGGCATCATTCCAATTAGATTCCAATGAAGCCTAATCCATTTTCATTATTATTACTATTATTATCATTATTTGTTGCTGTTGCTCTAGTTATCATATATCTAAAAGATCAAATATACCAGCTCGTATCGTATATTATATCTAGCTAGACTTTTCTTTTTGCTGAGTTGATTTATTTCATGGTTTTCATGTTCTTAATGAAATTTAATAAGCTCAGCAAGGTAAACATCCAATGCAGCACATCAAAGCCAACAAAAAAAAAAGTCTTTTGCTTTTATATGTTTGTTTAACTGATGCAAATATTTATATATTTATATTTAATAAACAATCAAAGTCGTTTGTAAACAAATCACAAAATTCTTTTGCCAGCAGCTTTGCTATTCTCGATATTCTCTCTCTCTCTCTCTTTGCCTCTTTCTTTCTATCTTTCTTAGCTTTTACCCCTACCTTGACTATGGCAATTAGGTCCGATTCATTTGGCACGTGGCCTCCAATTGCCCATTACTTAGCGTTTATGGCTAATTGTTTTGCAAGCCCGCCGAACCGAATGTAAACAATTGCTGGCGATTTAAAGCAAGCCCAATGACAATTCGAGACGCCATTTATGCCCCACTTCAAAGTCAGCCCAAAAATTGCGGGAACGTGAACTCGATGCCATTATTTGCTTTTGCTTATTGCAACACTTAAAGAGCTCAAAACACACACACACACACAAACAAAGAAATTACACAATTCTCAATGTTTTCAGATTAAACGAATTATGCAGACAGCGAAATTGACAACGCCCTTAACGGACCGAACTGAGGATGAGCTGCATTGCATCATCATCAGATGTCGGATCATTTAATTGACATTTGACAGGCGGGTCAATAACTTTTCGAAACACTTTCTGTGTCACGACATTTGTCAACTGAGAGACACTAAACAACAACAATAACAACAACAATAACGAATTAAATTTCAAAGTGAACTTTAAGCTCTAATTTGGTCGAGTCTTGGACTTTATCAGCGCGATGATTCATATTGCGTTGACACACATGCAAATTGAGCCCAAGCTAGAACAGGCCTTGATTTAATTTTTCACAGATTGTATTCCATATATTCCACGTTATTTATTTACCTTTAATTTGATTTGATTTGTCATGGCTTTCATACAGTTTAATAAAATAAGTTATATACTTTTATAACTAGTAAAGCTTGAGTTTTAAATACAGATTCCTAGAGTAGTGCGTAGTCTCAACTATATAGCAATATTATAATTATATCCTGAATCCATTGAAAATGGGAAATCAGCGTATGTATAATGCTTTTGTTGAAATGTATGTAAAAGGCAGAAGGAGGCGTGGCAGATCCCACAAAGTATATATATTCTTGATCAGGGTGTCTAGTTGAGTCGATTTAGTACCATTCCTCTATCTATTTCTTCTAAGTATTCACTCTACGTATTTCCTTTACGTAATTCCTCTACGTATGTGCTTTACATTTTCTTTTACGTATTCCCTCTATGCAGTTTTTCTATGCTTAGCTGATCGATCACACACTCTGGTTCACTTTATTGCGCTGACCTCCACCAGGCCTGGACGACTGAAGACTGACTGAAGAAATACTGCAGCTGCTGCCCTTTATATAGGGCCACTTTTACTCAAGCACTGTCTCTCTCAAAGGTTGATGGCAGATAGAGCTCGTTGCAGTCGAGCTTCAAGTGAGCAATGGGAACGCTCTCTGCTGCTGTGAGCATTCTAGCTTCGATTTACCTAAATACAAATACCAAGTGAGAGCTGCTGCATACACATAGACAACTTTAGTGATCTTCTGCACTTCTTCTTCTCTCGATGATTTTACTTTTACTGAAGTACTGTATGTGTGTCTATGCATGTGTGTGTGTGTCAGAGGATTTCCTTGTCGAGTAGTCTCGACTAGAGCTTTCTTATTTGTTTTACTTTGGAATAATTATATTTCTCTGAAGAGATGACTAAATAAATATTTAAATATATACCGTCACGATATTGAAACATAATTTTATTTATATAATTATTGTGAGCAAGCATTCATTTGTTTTTCCACGAATTTCCCCATTCGCTGTCATCGTATTTATATAATATATGTATGTATGTATGTATGTATATACAGTCAAAGTAAATACATTTACAAATTAAAAGGCGTATTCAAAGTACAAAGATCAGAATGCTAAGCACTTTTACACCGAATGCTCAATGAGTGATGCCGCTGCCCTGTTGCCTGACCAACATGTAAATAAAACTAAATGAAACACAAAGAGAAATACAAAAACAATAACAACAACAAAAACAGACAGTTTCAGCTACTTTGACAACTTCGTGCAGGGAATACAAACAAAAACAAATACCAAATACAGAGAAACCGGAAAAGCAAATGACAAAATAACAACAAAGCAAATAAATCGCAAAACTTCACACGAATCAAAAAAATATCTGTATATATGTATGTATATATATAAATTTACTATATTTGTGTGCATAAAACATATATGGTTATTATGCTGTTCAGCTTGCTATAAAGCAACGTAAGCTCGCAACAAATCAATGCGAAATACGGGGCCCCAAATGCCACTTCAGACCTGCCTCCAATATATGTATGTATGTATGTATATGGGGGGCCCTGAAACTGAAACGGGTTTGCGAACTTTGGACCCCAACTGCGATGCTGTTGTGTGTGTGATGAATCATCTGCACAAGATCCATAATAAATAAATAATGCTTATCTTTTGTTTGAGTTCTCAGTCGAAAATTCGTATTTTTATAGCTTAAATGAATAGAAATTATTTACTGTAAAATGAATTTTTAAGGGCGTAAATCATTTTAATAGTATTTTATATTTATTTAAAATATTGTTTCATAACATAAGCAAAGTCATTCACTAGACAATTTAATTGTGTAAACTTTTAAGTTGATTTTTTTTTTTATTATTATTATTATTTCTCAGTTTTGATGCACGTGTTTGACATTTGAAATGTTTTAAATATATGCTAGTGCGTATTATTATAAATCAGTGATTGACAGCCTGACAGAGTGCCGTCTGTGCCGCAGTCAATCAAGTGTGGGGCAGCACAGACCCCAGCATTGCGAATGGGTGAAAGTGAACACAGTTGTTGATGTTACTTTTTTATACCCTTAACCGCTTTGAAAGTGGGTAGCATGGGTCTCTCAAAGTTTATGTAACAGGCGTAATATTTTAAAGCTCGATATTTAATAATTGTGAATAAGTTGTTTGTTAGGCATAATAGAAAAGTAGAATAATTGGAATATCAGGAAATTTAGGACTCAGGGGATCTGCTAGTCGAGCAGAGAGAGCACTCTTACTTGCTCTGACAGTTGTTGTTGTTATATTCGTTAATAATATTATCAATATTGTTGTTGTTTTTGTTTTTTTTTTTTTTTTGGCACTTGTATATTTTAAACAATTTTTACAGTTTTTTTTCCCCAAATTTTGTGCAATAAGCAGCGGAAGTTGTTTATGTTGAGCGAGGCAAGCGGCAACTTTTTATTGCTATTATTATTATCATCATTATTGTTGTTGTTGTTGTTGTTGTTGCTGTTGTCACTCAAAAGGTCAAAGTCAGATTGGGTCATCCAAACGGCGTTTTCATAATTGAAACTATTTCTCCTTGTTGCTGTGTGACAATTTTATGCGTTGATGGTTGGATGACTCACATAGAGAAGAGCAAGGGAGATGTGTTCAGAACAAAATAAAAACATGTGTGTATACATATGTATGTGAGCTAGAGTGAGCAGTTACTACACCTTTTGGAATTCGATTTGAGTCATTCAAATGTCTCAGGGAAAGTGGATTGAACGATCGATATAGATTGGGCTGCACAAATGCCCGAAGAAATAACGCAATAAGCCGATTGATCGAGGGTTAATAAACTTTTATTATTATTTTATATTAAATTAAATTGAATAAATTTAATTTATCAATTTAAGCAATATTATTTATAAAAATTAATCAATCATGAAAGTGATTAACCGTGTCAATACAAATTATATTAATTAACAAATTGTAGATTGAGAATAAAGTACGGGTACGATATAAGGGACCCGCATATTACAAGAATTCTATTTGAATTTATTATATATTTTTCAAAATTGATTCAAAAGAGAAGAAAATCTAAAACAAAGTTCAAAGAATTTCTTTGCATGCTAAGCGTAACCCATATTATTAGTTTATTATTCTTATAATTATTATAAACAATCCGCTGGCTCGCAATATAAACCATATCGTAATTTCATGCAATATGCAATATAATCAGAGCCTTAAAGCCAAACAAAGCACCAAATAACACGCAAATATTTGCATATCTAATGAACTTAATTTAATTTGTGTTTCTCTCTCTCTCTCTCTCTCTCTCTCACTCTCTAGCTCTCTCGTGCTCTCTTTCTCTCGCGCTTTACATTTGCCAAAAATTGAAAAACCCAGAGATTTTGTTCTTGAACTTTACGAACTATTTAATTGCTTTTGTCGTTGGCCTTTGAAGCTCATATTGGTTTGTTTGTTATTAATGTTTGGTGTTGCTTGTTATTTCGGTGATTCTTTTTTGCGAGTCTCTTTGTGTTTTTAGTTTTTATTGCGCACATATTGGCCATGTTAGCCCCAACAGCGTTGTTGGGCGTGTGCCCAAAAAGACGGAAAGAAAGGGCCAATTGTACACCTGCTGCCGTAACTCCCAAAATTGTGAAACAACAACAAAATATGCGACTTGGCAACAGAGCAACGGCGCGGCGCACCCAAAAATAATTTTGGCCTTTTTTTATGTAGCATTTTTAATGTTTGTTTATATTAAAATATTTTTTATTATACTTTTAATTATATATAAAAAATACATACATAAATAAATAAACATATATATATATATATATATATATATATGTATTTTCTTTTTCGTATGCATATAGTGTCTCCGCTCTGTTTTAATTAATTTTTTTATTATAATTCTAATAAATAATATTTACATAATATAGATGTGTACATATATATGTACTATATGTATATTATTATGTGGTATCAGCTAGTCGAGCACAATCATATTAAGCATAATCTGCTTTTATTTTCATTTTTTATACATTTGTTGCTAGGTTGAATCCACGTGCATTTCTTTTATGTACCGATTGATAAGGTCTATAGATTAGATTTGTAAGGGAAAACTATGTATGTATATATACTTTTCCCATAAAATCTAATCTATATACAAAAACTCTTCATATAGTCAATGGCCAATGGTTATAAATTCCAATGAAGTTGGAACAAAATATTTAAAATAATATATGTATAAATAGCATACAAATATATATTGAATATTAACTAATATATGGATATATACTTTTCTTAGTGTATTTTATGAGGCTGCTTGATTAATTTAGTTGATTTATTTAAATTTACTGACGTCACGTACTGCACGACTGTGACGCTGCAAATCTTGGCTAGCTACAATATATTTATGTATGTATATACATATGTACACACATATATATGTGTATATGGATATGTATATATACCTATGTCTGTGTCTATGTATTTGACCAGCTCTTAGCAACGAAATTATTCAAATCAAATAAATGTCAGATGAACACATATATAACATATAACATATTTCGTTCAATAAAACACATTTGACAAACATATGCACATACGAATAATCGTTTATGCTAGCCAAGGGTAGAGAGAGCGAGTGACTGAGAGAGATAGAAACAGAGAGAACACCATAAATAATTTTATCAACAAAAAATCTACGGGATTAGTTGAAGAGGGCAGATGAGCAGCGTGTATGTATGTATGAATATAAATACATAAATATATATACACACAAACACAAACATATGTATGTACATATATAAATTAAATAAAATACAACAAATTGCTATGCTCAGACATTGAGCAGAAATAGCAGCAGGAGCACAAACAGCGACAGCGACAGCAACAGCAACAACTATACAAAACAGTAAATAATTCTCTTTAGTTGCGTTTTATTTTTAAATTTAATTCAATTGCAGACATAACCTGCGATTGTTGCTGCTGCTGATGCTGTTGTTACTGTTGTACATATAACGGTGCCTGTCTCCTATCAAAACAACAACACGAACAATAACAACAACCATAAAGAAAGACAAGATGGAGAGCTGGCAAACAGCTTCCACATATGTATGCCTGCACTATTTACTCTCACATGGAGAGCGGGAAGTGCAGCTAATTGAATTGAGAGTCACTCAACGAAGCGCTGATTGTCAAAACTGAGAGCGCAGCCTGTTACAGTTATCCATTGTGATGAATTAAATTTAACTTGTTATTAACTGTAATTGAGAATCATTCTATGCACCATGAGGAAAGCAATAAAGATTGACTGACTGACGGACAGAGAGTGAGAAAGAGAAGGAATGCAGAAATCAGTCAACAATAAAGTGCACTGTATACAATACACCAACAAACACACACACGCACTTGAATGAGAGCGTGTAAGTGCAAGGTACAAAACTTGTTTGGCTGTGTGCATGCTAATGCGAGTGTGTGTATGTAGGTGTGGCCACACGAAAATAAGCGACTATAAACAATATTCGGCACGCACTCACCTTAGAGTCCGTTTGGGTCTCGATTTTAGTGTTGATTTCGCTTTGGCTGCATTCAATTTTTTTTTGTGACGCCCTTTTTTGTTTGGCACATGAACAAGCAAACACTCACTGACACACACACACATACAGAGAGAGACCAATATTATTCATATGCATATGTATATACGCACTTATATATGTATTTCTTTCTATATACATATATATTGCGGCTGCACTTGATTATTAATATTGCCAACTATTCGAAAATTTTCACTGGTATTCTTCGATTTTCATTTTCTTTACTTTTTTGGCCGTTTTCTTTACGCGTTGACTGGCGCTGCTCTGTGCGCATCACAAAATCTGCCGCAAAATTCGCATTGCAACTGATCAATCAAATTTGAATGTTTATTTCGGCATCACTGCACTATAGTTTTTAACATTTTCTTTGTATTTATTAGGTGCACTTTAACTGTATACCAAAATTAGTTATGCATTTTAATAATGCGGTCCGTAACATAGCTCTTCTCACCGCTCGAAATCAACACACACTAATTGCTATGACAAGCTATCGATGTTGCCGAATTCATTATCGATATACAACCCTGTCAGTGCGGAGATTATCAGTGCTGAAAAGTTCCTAAAGCATGCACGCAAGAGCTAAATGATATAAAACACAGGTTACTGAAATTCAAAACTGCTTAACAAAAAAATTAACAAATAGATACATATTTGTTAACTATAAAAACTCAGCTTACTTTTTTTATAATATATTTTAAATTGTTTAAAGAAATACGTGTTTGTCCAGTACAATAACAAGATGGTATTTATTATGGCATATTTAGTACATATGACGGTTTCCAAGTATGGTCGCACTGCAAGCGTATCTCTTTTTCATATTTTCTTTTGTGTATTGTTTCTCGCTCTCGCTTGAACGGTACGGACGTGTATTGCCGCTGCGCGTGTGTGTTTTAACTTGGCTTAAGGAAAAAATACTTAATTATACAATACACATGTAGTTTGTTCAATATGCAACAAATTGCATCCAGTATACAAGTGCAGTGGGTTTGACATACATACACAGCGTACGGCATGGCAGGCAAATGCTATACTAAGCAAAATACATAATTTAAATTACGTGAGTGTATGCGGTGCACGCGATAGAGCGAGCCAGCAAATCAGTGCCCAACATAGCCGCGTAGCCGTGTGAAAGAGAAGCAGAGTATCTAAATTGCTTGTGCTTCTTGTAAATGTGACGACGAAAATGGCTTAAAGAAAAAGTAAAATATTCGGAGTCGGCACGCGCGTGTGTGTGCTGTCTTTGTGTGTGTCTGTGTTTTTGAATGTGTAGTGTATGCCTTTGTTTGCTTCGAGTTAAAAATGAAATTTATAATCAATTGAAGTAAAATATTCAAAAATTCAAAATATTTTACGTAAAAAATTTGATCAACCATATGCAGCAAGAATAAAATAAGACGCTGCATCGTCTGTTGTTCAATAAGTGCAAAGAAAATAAGAAGAAGCGCATGCCGCTTTCGTCGTTGTGTACGTGAGTGCGATCATTGTTATGTGTGTTGCGTGTGCATGCATATGTGCGAGTATATGTATACAAAAGCAGCAACAGCAGCTGAAAAGTGTATTATCGCAAAAAATATCTGAAACAAAAAAAAATCTTTTAAAATATGCAAAATTTTTTAATATTGTATATTTTTTGCAGCGCTTGCTAAATATCAATCACATAACAACGAAGTAAATATAATTAAAGTGCAAAAGTGTGGGTAACAAATACCAAAACAAACTAAGGTTTCGCCAAATGGTATTTTTGTCTTCCTCACCAACTCGGCTCGTTGAGCCCGCCTAAAATGTCACATAACAGTAACAACGAATGGAATAAGTATTAAAGACTTTGATCAAGTATAAAAAAAATACTGAACAACGGCGCGAGGAAAAGAAAGAGAGAGAGAGTGAGCGGATAGCAGCAGAAAGAGGCATTTAACGGTGATCGGGCGAGGGCGGAGAAAAATGTGAGTACCACCACCCAATGAAGAGCGTATAAACGCTCTCTTTTTCTTCTATTACATACATATGCATATGTATGCGTGTGTTATTGTGTTTCTTTTTGTATGCGACGTATCAGTAGCGATTCTTATATTTTTTGTTCATTGCCTATGCATTGCGACTTTGTAAGTTTGTGGTCGCGCAATCTTTCCGTTTACAATAGAACGGAAAAGACTCATAATGCTCTTTTCTCTCGTTGTGGTTATTACTGATAGGCAGCAACAGCTGTTAATGAGCGGAAGCGGAATAGACCTTTGCAGCTGTAGCTGCATCGAAATTGATTTATTCTTTATACAAGTTGATCGATTTCTATAAAGATAAATATATATACAACTATATGTAAGATTTCTACAACAAAATGTTCTGTTACGCTGTCAATCAAACGAAAAATCCAATTAAAAGTCAAAACAAAACAAGCAGTGAACGCCGAAAGACATGTACAAAAAACAAGTAAGAAAGCTCTAGTCGAGACTGCTCGACTAGGAAATCCCCTGAACCCGTCGGAGAACTGATATTTCAATAATTCTTCGCGTCCTTCTGCTTACACAAAACACACACACACACACATGCATAGACACACATAGGCGCGCACGCATAAACACGCATGGGCTGCAGTGTCGGCTTACCATGGGAATTTAATTGCTTAATAACTTTTTTTGTAGATGTACGTTCTTCATGAAACTTTTAGATTGTGATTATATCATTACTATGCGTGTATGTGCCGAATTTCAAGTCTCTAGTATTTGAAATAAGCATTTTACAAAGGTGAGGGTGAGGGGGTGGATATAGGGGTGGGGGGTGAATTATAACAAAAACCGAAACTCTAAAAAGTATATATGAGTCTACGTTTAAAATTTGAAGACTCTAGCTCTAAAGATGTGGGAGATATAATTTTATAACTGTCTTTCGATAAGGTTTTTTATCGATAAAAAAATAACGGGACAAGTTATCGATCTTTTGTGATAAACTTGATATGCGCGCTGTATATACGGTCATTTTAAAAAAAAGTTGAAGTCTCTAGCTATCGTAGCTTCGGAAATCGACGCGTTCATACATACGGACGGACGGACGGACGGACGGACGGACAGACAGACGGACAGGGCTAAATCAACTTATCTCGTCGCCCTGATCAAGAATATATATACTTTGTGGGGTCTGCCACGCCTCCTTCTCCCTGTTACATACTTTTAACAAAACCATTATACCCTGATTTCCCATTTTCAATGGGTTCAGGGTATAAAAATAAATAAAATAACAACTGTGCCAACTACTTGGATTTGAGCACAGTACATACACATACATATATGTATATACATACATACATACATATATACGTGCCAATTGTATATTCTATTTATGTATGTTGTTTGACCGTTTGCATTCGTTTGTCAATTAAATTGCACTTCGAATTCATAGTTGTTGCTTTTCGTTTCTATGATTTCGTCTCTTCGACAAGCCCACGCAGCAGCCGCCGCCGTTGCCGCTGCCTACGGCTCAAAAGCCTTCAGTTTAATCATTTCTCTTTCCGTTTGGTGGCCTCTGCTTTGTTGCTGCGGCTGCACAATTTCATGCCGAAAGAGAAATCCATTAAAAAAAAAAGCGTACAAAGCACAAAACGAAACTCCAAAGAAGCAGGCAAACAAAAAAAAAAAAAAAATACAAAATTAAATACGAATAACAACAAAAGAGAAAGAGAGGAAAAAAACGTGGCAGCTAAACAAAAATAAGTTGCTCTGTTTTCTTCTCGCCGCTGTTGTTGTTTTTTGTCGATGCAGCAGCGTTGGATACACACGAAAAACAGACAACGGCCTCAGTCGACGTCAGCAGCGGCAGCGGCAGCAGCAGCAGCAGTAGCAACTTTACTTGCGTTCGCTGCCTCAATTCTGACTCCTTCTCTTTGTGTGCTTCATGCGATTGTGTATGTGTGCGTGTGGGTGTGTGTTTGTGTGATTGTGCTTGCAGCAATCGCTGTCTATGTGTTGTTTGTTGTTGTCTGTTGTCTATTATATTGCGTTGTTTTTGTGCTGTTGCGGTCTCTGTGCGCTTCACTGCATTTACTGCAGCAACAAAAAAAGCAAGAAAGCTTTTGACTTCAGTTAGATACATAGATGATCTGTGTATGTGTGTAATGTACCGTTTGTTTGTTATTACCCTGTAAATTGAGATCAGCTAAATATTGTTTGATTTTTTATTTTTAAATTGCCAAAGATCGTTAAAAATAAATATAAATAATTTGGACAAAATTATATAAATTTCTAGATTTGAATTTATATGTAATATAAATTATATTTTATTTCATTAAATAAAATAGTTGTTTCTTCATATCTATGAAAATTTAGAAATCGCTTCGATATTTACAGTTAAAAAAAGAATTCATGTATCTCAATGTTTACACGCTTAAAAAAAAATGGTGCCATGTGCGAACGTCTCTTGTTTCTTTTGAGTAATATCTGCACATTAGAGCATCGTATCTATAGGATACAAAAATATCTTTACTCTATATGTATCTGTGAGGCATTTTGGAGGTCTGGCCCGAACACAAATGCAAGCAACAATGCCATAAAATATATGTGTATATATACATACATATATACATGTATATGCAATGAAAATAGAAACCACAAAGTAAAAGCCCAAAAACATCGAAAATCTTACAGAAATAAATTCGGAATGGTGGAACGAACGGGAGGTCAGATCTCTGCCTGCTGCAAATTGTTGACTGTTTAGAATTGAAAGTTAAATTTAGATGCGATGCAGAAAACGAAAAACAGAACAAAAAGTGGAGGGGAAAACAATGGCAACAAAAACAACAATCATAGCAATGCCATTAAAAAGGCAAAGCTCACAGATTCCTATATGTATGTATATATGTGTGTGTGTGTGTCTGTGAATATGTATGAATGTATGTGTGTCTTGTTGCTGTAGCTCAAAGCAGCTACTTTTAATTTTATTTCATTTTCTATGCACAACGCGAGTGTCTTTCTATGTATATACGTATGTATGTATGTATATATGTATGTGTGTGTACGTTTATCTCTTTTTATTTGTTGTTAATTGTTTGTATTGCTTCTTTTTTTTTTGACAGTTGAATGAACTCACAGCAAAAGCAGCTGTTAGAAAAAAAAAATAAAGCGATAGGCAAACCACCATATAAGTAAATAATAACGGTTTTAAAGTTAAACAACTTGAAAGTTATTCAAGAGAGCAACAGTGAGCGAGTGAATGAATCAGAAAGAGAGATGGAGATATGTATGTTAACGAAGAAGAGACTACAAAATAGCAAATAGGAAAAAAAAAGTTTTCAAATGGATGCAAGGCATTTACAGTTAAACAAAATTGCTGATTGTAGAAGAGATCAAAATTATGGGAGTTCTTTTTGTAGAATATTTGATGTTTTTAGAGAGTTAAAAATAAAATTTCTATTAGATACTGAATCAACTTGTATGTTATTGCCAGTAATATAAAAATACCAAAATAAATATTAAATTGCGGTATGCTTAGAGTATTTTTAAATACATACATAATTCTTATTGATACTGAATTGATACAGTGGCAGCCGTTGGCATTCGCATCAAATGACATGAAATACATAATTGCGACCTAATTTACTCTTTCTCCCTTTTCTCTGCTATTCTCTTTATTGCCATATTTATTGCATTAGGTCCTCTTTAATAGGCCCCTTTAATAATAATCTCTGCTCATTTTATTTCATGTTGCGGTCAATTGCTGTGTGTGGTGCTCTGCTTTAATCGCACGGAAATTCAACGCGTTTTTTCTCAGCTTTAAGTCGTTCGTCGGCATTTTTCGTTCGTTTCTCACGTTCGCCATTTGACAGTTGGCAATGGATGAATAGCATCTGATATATCACACCTGCCAAAATGGGCTCTCAATTTGAGACTTTTGCAAATGTGGCGCTCCAGTTTTTCACGCTAAAAACCACTTTTCATTTTGGGCTTTGCTGCTTTTTCTACTTTGGCAGCAGCTGCCACGCTAAGCAAAGGAAATCATATACCCCAACAGAGCGAGGAAAGGGATAGATAGACAGAGAGGAGGGATAGAGAGAGATACATAGACGACATGTGCTTGAAAGAGAGCCAAGACAAACTGGCGGCGCTGTCAGTCAAGCAGCAGTCTTTGGGAAATAACGGCGCGCTCTTAGGATCTTGGCTGAAACAAACTGTAAATGGCAAAAAAAAAAAGCCAAAAACTAATAAAGTTGCCTTTTGTTGTTGTGTTTTTAGGGTTTTGCCTTTGCCACAATTTTCCGTTGCAAATTTATACTCTGTATTAGAAAAGGGTTTTCTCTGAAAATATGTATGTAAAATGTATGTAAAATTCTGCAAGATATAATGAAACACGCACTAAACATGGACTAGTATCAACTAATCTGAGCTAAACTTTGTAAAATAAATAAGCTCCCTTAGTATTGATTATACATATAAACAGCAATTGTATTAAATCAAATATTTGCTTAGTATCTTATTATTTCCATAGTCACTTCACTATATTTTCTTTCCTGTTCATTTGAATTTAATTGGGGTCGACTAAGTTTTCTTATCATTCTACTTGCTGTCAAACAACGTTTTCTGTGGAACTTTTTGGCGTACTTTGTGCAGAGTATGAAAGAAAAAAATAAATAATGAATAGAAATTTCTTTGTTGAGCCCGCATATAAAAGCTAAAGTCAAGTCAAAAGGTATCCAACGGATACACACAACTAGCTGCCATATGAGATACGGATACTGGGTAAAGTTGGCAGGCTACTTAGCTTGGCCCAGTCAACCGTTATAACTAGCGTTAGATCTGCCCAAGTGTGTGCGTGTGTGTATATGTGAGATACTGTATGTACATATGTATATACAACATGCATGCATAAAATGCCGTAAACATAAACACCATCTAAACAGGCGACATGCTGGCCCCCCTCTCCGCCCTCCGCCCTCCCCTCTGTATAGCTCCCTTATCATTACTCGTAACAGCTTAAATGCTTTTTACATGGCAACAGAACAGAAAATCGATGACAATTTACCATGCGTCTGTCACTGTGCATGTGATGTGTGTGTGTGTGTGTCTGTGTGGGTATTTTATACACTTCCACACATACATACATACTTACTTCATGCATTATGTATTTGATGTACATGCGCAAAATTCCCACATCCCATAGAGTGCAGATGGAAAAGACTTTGGCAGAGACTGTATTATTATTTTTCTTTTTTTTTTTTTTTTCTTTTCCTTTTCGTAGACAAAACAAAACAACGATTTGAAAAAAAAAAGGACGGCAAACAAGAATAACAGAGTAGAAGAGGAGGAGCAGAGGCTTAGCCACCCACAAGGTTTGCTGTGCTGCCTACGCTGAGTCTCTTTTTCCCTAAGCACGCGTTCTCTCTCTCTCTCTCTCTCTCGCTCTTGCTCTCTATATTTTGTTTTTTCTTGCCTCCCACTCAACACTCTCGCTCTCTGCCCCCCTCTGCCTCTGCCCGTCGCTTCTGCTGCTGCTGCTGCTGCATTATTTTCATTTTCAACTTTTTATTCTGCTTCTTGACTAATGCTGCTGGCAGCCCGCCTCCTGCTCCTCTGGCACACAGGCGACCTCATTCGCTGAGGAATGGCGTCGCCTCCACACTGACTCTTCCTCTTCTTCTTCTGCTGCTGCTTCTTCCCTAGCTACGCTTAGCAGCCCGTGTCGCTTAAGGCCGCAGCTGGCAACGCACATTTTGATAACATTTGTGATAAAAATAATGCGGCAACAACGCACCAAACAGCAGCACGAGGCGCTGGGCGGGGCAGGGCTGGGGAAGGAGAAGGAGAACGTGCCAGGTCAGTGGGTGGAATGGAGCAGACAAGACGCTGGCCCAGGCTTTTGTCTGTGTATATATGCTTGTGTGCATGTGTGTATGTGTTTGTGTGTGCGCGCGCTGTAACTAGTTTTTTGCGTTCGTTTTTACTTTGGCATTCTTGGCTTTTGCAGCGTTGCCAATTTTCACTTCGGCTAAGCTGTTTGAAAGCTAGGCAACTCAGGCTGTTGCCCTCTCTTTCTCTCTGTCTCTCTATTGCTCTGGCAAACAACGTCAATAATTTCATTCATTCAGCCTGAAGATGAACACGTTAGAAGCTCCAACCCCGCCCACTTTGCCATATCTCATTCGGCTTGAAAAGCTTTTTGCCTTAATTTAAGTTGAGACATCAACTTTAATTCTATTTGATAATCACAAAAGTTTCGGCTCTGTTTATCTAATTGGAATTGTAATTGTGTCAACTAAATTGTGTTTGGCTAACGAGTCACTTGTGAAATTTACCGTTTAGTTTGACACTTGACGCAGATGCTGGCTAACTTTATAGATTGATAAAGGATATTTGCTTAAAGCGATATGTATGTGAGTGAAAAGTTGTATCTATAATTAAATTCCTGGTAAACTGTGAATTTTGGAGATAATTCTTTGAATTTTGGAAGACTGCTAAATTTAGAAGCTATTATTATGTCAACTAGATACCGTATTTAATACAAATAGACATACGTAAATGCATCGGATTACATTCAAAAATATACATATGTAGATTTAATATATTTACATACATACAGATATAGATATAGATAGAAATGGCTATGAATCTGCTGTAGTACTAACCACCAGGTACTTAACATACTGTTAATAACATGCATGGAGCTCTAAAAAATTCTTTAAAATTGAAGTTATAGAAAGAAAATGGGCGTTTAATACAATAAATGGGCTTCACATTTAATCTAATTTCTTGTTAACTAACATATTTAATTGTATTTAAATTACATTTTCATTGTTATCAATTGTTGATAATTTCATTTTAAAAAACTAGAAATTGCACAAATATTTCATTTTATTATAGAATTTTAACATCGTATCATATTCCAAACATAATTCCCACATTTGCCTTAAGTAAAATCTGATTAAAGGCCAAAGCTAGCTGCTCGTTCATTGAATTAAGTTAAAGACACAGCATTTAAATGAGCTAAAAAGCAAACCGGCCACGCCCCAATGGGGGTGTCGCATTACCAATGCGCCCGTTCTCGCTTTGAAGCTAAAGTAAACTTTTCACAATTCACATTAAATTAATGCGCTCCAGCAAGGCAAAAGTTCAAGCAGCCACAACTATAGCAGCTACAGCAACAACGACAACAACAACAACAACAAACACGAAAAAGGACCCCAAGCGCAATTGCACAGAGGAGCCGGCGACGCCCCAGTCGAGTTTCGGTTCGAGTTTCGTCCTTGCTGTTAAATTGAAGTGCAGACGCCATTTCTATTACTCCGCACATTAAATTATACCACGCGCTGTTGCCAAACGCGATATCCTGCCAATATGCCCAGCCGCCCGCTCAACCCCCCAAGACCCAAAAGCCAACCTTTCGAACCGAAAATAAAATCATGACTCGCACAAAAGGCAACTGCGAGAAAAAGCCGGAGCTGCGCCCAAAACGAGGCGCGGCTGCCAAGGCACATAACGGAGCCCGCTGCTCTTATATATGTATATTTATATAAACAGATATATATGTATATATACTTGTATGTATATATATTAAAGACGGTTTCTCCAGTTAGAACATTTTTCGCCAGGCACCGCCCCAAAAGTTTCTGCAAGTAGCACATTTTAGGACCACCAGGGGGGGGAGGTAGGTGCCTGATTATTTTTCATGCTTTCCCATTTCATTTTACTGCCTGACACACGCACACAAACATACACAAAACCCACACACACACACACAGTAAAACTTTCACAATACGCCGCTCTGCCTATAGAGGGTTGCTGCTTTTGAGCGATGTCAGCGTCTCCACCCGCTCAGTTACACAAAAAAAAGAAGGAAAATGAAGCGAAAAGAAGAAGAAGAAGCAGCAGCAGCCGCCGCCGCCTCACGTGCGCCTGAAGTTGACGTTCGCTCGTGTTATTATTGCTGCCTGCTCACAGTGGCTTGCTTGCTCGTTCTCTCTCTCTCTCTTTCTCTCTCTCCCACATCAAATGGCTGACTGCCGCCCAACACATTGTCTGCCCTTGATTTTATCGATTTTCGCTCTCGCCGCATGCGGCGCTTTTTGCTCTCTGCCTGTTTTTTTCGTCTTCTCTCTCTCTCTCTCTCTTTCATAGCAAAATGGCACTCACATAAAAGCGCGCGCTCTTGTGTTTTATGCTAAGCTCTACTATTTGTGTGTGTGTGTTGGCTCCATTGTTGTATATGATATATACATATATACATATATATATGTATGTGTATGTATATGCACGTATTCCGGCCGGTCGTACATAATGTGCTTTGGGTTTTGCACATGTTTTTTATGTGCTGGCTGCTGTCGCCGAGGCTGCGTTGTTATTTTTGGCATTTAACCCCACGACCACCCAACCACCCACCACTCACTTAAATTGCTTGTGTGTGTGTGTGTGTGTGTGTGTGTGTGTGTGTGTGTATGTGTGTATATACATTTACAGTTTGCGTGTGGCGCGCTTTAATCTTTTGCCGACCAATTTTCATACAATTTAAATTTCGCCGTTATGTGAACATGAACCAGTCTGACTCTGACTCTTATTTCATGTCCCTTGCGTCAATTTTTGTTGCATTTAAGCTTTCAGTTTTGAACACAACTCTCGACTCGCTCGATTCGACTCGTCTCGCTTTAACTGACCCGAACTCACTCACCCACCCCCGTAACACCCCCCCGCAACATTGCCCTGCTCCACCCACTCTCCGTGACAGCGATGTTTTGTTGATGTTGTGCGAGGTCGTCTTTTGGAATTTTCAATTAAAGTTAAGTTCTCTGCTCGACCACAATTTGCTGTATTTTGCATGAATGAGGTAAATTACTAAATTCTTTGAAGTGTTTGCAAATAATTGGAGCATCAATAATTTACACCCAGCCATAATTAATGATTTGCCTTGATTACTTGTGCTTTGAATCTAAGAGTATAAAACCAATTATACATTCTGCTTAAAGGATCAATCAAATTACAGTTAGTTCTAACGGAATAAATGAGCAAACGCAAATTATTTGAATTGGAAAATATGTAATTTATGCTGCGAATGGTTATTGGGATATATGTAGCTAATATAGCTAATGTAAAAATAAATAAATAATATAAATGACTAAATAAATAAATAAGAGACCGGAACTTCCATTCCCAGTAGTAGTTTAGTTTATCATTGTATAACTGTCTATAGTAGTAACTAAATTTAAAACAAATATTAACATTAGCATAAATGTATTGCTATTAATGTAGATAATCATATAGAGTTTATCTCAAAGTTTGTTTCGTCCTATCCCATCCAATTCTCTTTCTAGAAACAGCCTATTTTCTATATTTTTCCCAATTTCTTTGGGAATTCCATTCCATGCCGAATTTAAAGTTCTATTCTACTGTTTTCCATCAGAAACTATGTATATATTAATTTTAATAATATGTATGATGCATCATTACTATTTTTAAGCCCAACAAGAAATGTTTTTAATTATTTATTTTCTCTACTTTAAAGAACTTTCATCAATGAATTTAATAAATTCGCTAAGATCAGATACTAGATAAGCCGACGTGTCTATGGCAATTACAAATGCAACGCGAAAGGGGAAGTTGACTGCAGCCAGAGGGGGGGAACACATTAACACCGTTAAGTTGTAAACAACGAACTCGATGGGCAAGAAGCACGAGTTACTTGCGATTCCTGGGTTAACCCGTGGCCCTGTGCTGCGTTTTCTGCTTTATGGCATTTCGGGGTGTGGCTGGGGCAGCCTTGCCTCGTGCGAAAAACAAAATGAAGAGTAATAAACAGTCGTCGCGTGCTCAGACGTCATGAATTTAACAACCGACAATGCCTGGCAGCCCGAGAAGTGACCGTAAATCCGCCCTATTTAAGGGGAAGGAATGGGCAATGGGAAAGGGCAGCGACCCGCCGAGATGCAAGCATAGCTAAATTGTCCTTAAACTTTTAGCACTCACTTTAGCAATACAAATAACGTTTTTCGTGTGTTTTATTGCTGTGTTGTTCACTATTCGCCTCTCTGTGGCGCTCGCTTCATTCATTTATTCATTCAATTCACATTCTGCGCTGCTGACAAGCCCTTTTTTCGCGCAGCGACTTTTATTTATGCGATAAAAATAAAGCGATAATAAATGGTGGGCAACAAGCGCCAAGTTATTGCACTCGTTCTCTCTCTCTCTCTTTCTTACTCTCTCTCTCCCCTCGTGCACTCTGCAACAGCTGTTTGGCTCTGGCTTAAGAAAGTTGCACCGAAAGTTCAATTGCCTCGCTCTGGCCTCGACATGGACTGCGCTGCCCACATTTGCATTATTTATGTACATCTTAGCAGTAAGTGACGGCGACTGCGACTGCAACTGCAACGGCGACTGCGACTTTTTTTTTCTGTTTGCTTCATTTCCATTTTGCATGTGTTGTTGCGTAATTTCCGTTGCTAAAAGTTTTAAAGCAACTGTAAAATCGTAACCTAGAGGGCGAGAGCCAGAGCCAGAGAGAGAGGAAGAAAGAGAGAGAGAGAGAGAGAGAGAGCGAGCGCGGGATAAGCAGTTACATATACATATATACCATTGAGTGCCACTGGGAGAGTGGTAAATGTGTCTTGTTATAGGTCAGGTCCACTAGAAAAAAAAAGCCATATCAAATTAAATGTTTAAGAAAATAGTACAAAAATATATTAAATATAAATTTTGAAGTTGAAGTAATTTAAAGAAAATCAGGCATTTTCCAATTACTAGTTTAAATGGTAAATTGTGTGAAATTCACCTGGAAAATCCACTCTCAATGAATAAATGATAAGCTCCAGCCCAAGAATTTGTCTTATCTTAACTCAAACTCAATACAAAGCATTCCATTGTTGTTGATTTTATTATTACTTTTAAAAATGATATACTACTCCATAATTACTGCAATTAATTGGCACAATTTATAATAGGCCCTATTGTAAATCATAAGAAATAAAATTCCCGTTTCAAATATTATTCAGGTGAGTCAAGCTTGACTGCAACTAGACTCTATCATTAGTTAGATGCAAGCGTTAATTACTAACTTTCCCATTACAACAACAACAACAATATAATTTAAAAGTACATATATTTTTTCATTGTAATTAACCAAAGTTTCCCACTGCACAGTTTTCTATTTGTAATTAATAATACACTATAAATAGTTAACAGAAATTCACAATATTATATAGAAAATCATTTGGAATTTTCTAAAATTCGCATAAATATAATCTATATATTACTTATATATACTTGTCTAAAGGCGGATGTAGGTGTCGCATTTTTAAAGTATCCCATAAATTATAGAAAGCCAAACGGAGGTAATCAATATTTTTAATTTTATTAAGAATTCTCAAGAACTTCAATCTATTTAATAGCTCACACTTCCGTGGAAGATAAAAACAGCACTTGGAACCCAATTAAAATCTATTATCAGTAAATAAGAAATTCAATATCAAATGCATTACGATAAGAAAAAAAAGAAAACAAAAACAATTTAATATATTGCTACACTTTAACAAAGAATCGTTCGTTTTGTTATTTGTTTACGTTGAAGACATCTGTATTTATGGGAATACGAAAAATTGAATCAATTCTACCGCATGCAGCTGTTAACTGTAATATAAACAATGAAAAACTATAGGAATAGCAACAACAAATATTAATATTGTGGCACACACACACACACACACACTCACACAGATTAATAGGTACACATGTGTGTGCGTGTATAAATAAAATCTGTGCCAAATAAACTTTGCATGTTTATAGCGAATTTCTGCAATGCCATTTTGTTGACAGTTTTGTTGTTGTTGCGTTTTATGTCTCATTTACGTACGGGCTGACCTGCTTTTAACGGACCTCCGCATGATTCATAAAGCGGTACCAAGTTCAGGCGAAAAGAAATTAGCAAATAAAATGGCAATAAAATGCATTAATATACATATAAATGTATGTGTATTTGTATGTATGTATGTCTATTTGCATGCGTGCCAGCTGCATTAAGTGGAATTCTAAGAAAAAGGAGAAATGCCAAAAGCAAGAGAACCAAGTGACAAGTGAAAAAGCAACAGTTGTTTTTGTTGTTGTGTTTGTGAGCTGTTGTTGGTTTATAAATACACCGGCTTGCAACGGTAAATTGTAAGTGACGATTACAACACACATATTTACATACATACATACATACACACATACATGCTCGCTTGCTCATGTATACGCAAATAGATGGCAATGTGATTATGAAGGCGTGCAAGCGAGACAGCAATAAAGGAAGCGAAATGGTTGCTTTGCACTTTAATTGAAATGCTCTGGCCAGCAAAAGACAAACAAATAAAAGCAAACCAAACCAGAGAAACACAAGCAATAACAAATTCAAGTAGAGTGACTGTGTGTGTGTGTGTGTGTGTGTGTTTGTCTGCCAGACAGGTTGCGTTATTTGAAAGTTCCGAAGAGCGGGCAAAGTGTGAAAGAGAGAGAGAGCGAGAGCGAGAGCGAGAAAAGTCGAAACTCGAAATTATTAAATTGCAGACGCTCACTCGCGTATGTATTAATGTGCATGTGTTTAACTGTGCGTGCCTGTGTGTGTGTGTGTGTTAGACAGAGCGGGAGTATGTGGAAAGTGAGCGAAAGAGTCACGCACACCAGCAAACGATGGAACAACAGACAAAAGCTAAAAACGTCTGGCTGAGTCCGCGCGCGCAGTCGTCGAACGAGTTGAAGTGGAGTTGCTGGGGGAAAAAAAAGACCACAAAATGAAGAAGAAGAGCGCCATACAAAAACGTGAGCGCAAGTATCTCTATGTGTGCAGAGGTGTGTCTGTATGTATGTATGTTTATATATTTATATGTGTGTGTGATAAAGGTCGTTGGCCATGCGGCAACGTTGAAGCAAAAACAACAACACGTTGGCAGAGAATAAACGCGACGGCGACGTATTTAGCCTAAGGGCATAAAATGTGTTGCAGGTTTCTGTTGGCCAACAACACTGGTCTTATTGTAGACTCTGGCTACAAGTTTATTTAAACACACCAATACATACATATACAGTGGGATTTATATATTTATTTCTGTGTATATACATATGTATACTTATGTATCTATACACATCGCCTGCCTGCACATGTGTCTATATATAGGCGTCCTCAGCAGTTTTTAGTTGCATTTAAAAAGACTGAAACACGTTTTGTGCACAGCCCGCGTCAAACAAATAGACAAAACGAACAAAGTTGAGGGCAAATGTGGGCGGTTGTGCATGCATGTGGGCTCCATTTGTGTGTGTGTGTGAGTGAGTGCTGATGCTGTTTTGTTGCCTTTAAGGCCGTTATCATGCACCGCCTGCTGTCAGTCAATGCAACAATTTTAGTGGGCTTTAATATTTACAAAGTGACAGCGAGTCAACGAGTTCAGCTTAACACCTACGAACCCAATAAACTCACATCAAATTAAAGTGTTGAAACCTTTTAAGGTGCCTAAATGGCTATGCAGATATTAAATGAAATGTATTTCAGTTCTATAAAACTTTAGATTGAAAGTGTTAAATGGAGGAAATGCATTTAAGAACATTTAAGCTAAAATTTAACACTAGAATATAACAGATTGGTATATAAGAAATGGTAGCTCACATCAAATTAAAGTGTTGAAACCTTTTAAGGTGCCTAAATGGCTATGCAGATATTAAATGAAATGTATTTCAGTTCTATAAAACTTTAGATTGAAAGTGTTAAATGGAGGAAATGCATTTAAGAACATTTAAGCTAAAATTTAACACTAGAATATAACAGATTGGTATATAAGAATTACACGGAAAGGCTTTTAAAAGACCCCATAATTATTGCTATTTTATCAGCGATCCACATACAGTTATTTGTATGTATATTTAACAGCATTGATACACATATTTTACATTTACATCCATTAAAATGATTTTCAGCAATCAATACCGATCTTTACAATTACCGAAACACAGGTTAACAGTACACTACATACATATGTACATGCCTCTAACCAATTTCAAGGTTGTTTTTCAGTTCAATCAGTCAGTCACATATACGAGATAGTACACTTGGAGTAAAAGCAACTCGTGCACTTAGAATTTAGGTATCATAATAGATGCATATTTCATACTACTTGAGTGCATCATCTATTATAACATCACATTCTATTAATACTAAAATCCAATTAGTTAGAACCATCAAGAGAGTAATAAAACAAATTTATTATGTAGATGTTTTGGCATAGAAACTTGTTTGGAGATTTTCAGTTTTTTAAAGATGAGATGATATCATGCTAAATTAAAAAAGAAAAAAAAAAAATACTTTAGGTAATTAACTTAATGTTTTTTTTAGTTTAGTAGCTTCAGCCTCGAATATGAAATCGTATTAAGAAAAAACAAAATTTGTTGTAAAATAAACGCATAATTAAATCATTGATCATGTGAGCATTTGACCTTTCGCTTGAGCCAATACGCATCATTTTTGTAATATTTAATCGTCCTATCGCACTAATACATACATCAAGTATAACATTATTAAATACAAATGTGTTCATACAACAGTATTTTCTGAACAACCTTGCAGTTGTTGTTTTATTGCATAACTAAATAATAATCTAATACCCCTGAGATGATAACTACAGCTAGAACTAGTTATAGTGCATACACACACACACACATAAACATTTTGCGTTTGTATTATCACTTCCTTATTTAACGTGACACTTTAAGAAATTGCATTG
Source organism: Drosophila aldrichi (assembly GCA_035045965.1). Classification (NCBI taxonomy): domain Eukaryota; kingdom Metazoa; phylum Arthropoda; class Insecta; order Diptera; family Drosophilidae; genus Drosophila; species Drosophila aldrichi. Next base: position 189,044 of record JAWNOM010000040.1, read on the forward strand.
AAATTGAGAAGACAGCGTTTATTGCATGCTCGTTCTCTTTCGCTCTCTGCCTCTCTCTCTCTGGTTTGCCTATCTAAGTGAAAATGAACACCTGCGCGTTGTTGTTGCTCGGTCGGTTTGCTTCCTTTTCTCTCTCTCTCTCTTTTATATTTTGTTTGTTGTGGCGTACGTGCTTGTGCACTTCACTCAGTCAATGCAGTTATGCAGCTATTACGTCGTCTATGCTATGCACACAATCCCACTCAGACACACATACATACATACACACACTTACAGCTACGCACTGGCGAACACCTGTCAAATGCATACGCTTGCACAGTAGAGCGTCAATCGCTCTAATGCCTTTCAGCCATCTCGCTTGCACAGAGAGGGGCCTCCATTAGTAGCAATGGCAGCAGCGCAGCAGCAGCAACGGCAGCAGAAGCAGCTGCTGCTTATGTTTCATTTTCACATTGTTCCCGTTCGTCTGCCGCTTCTTCTAATGTTGCTGTGTCACGTTCTTCATATAAAAATGTTTGAAATTCTGATTGGGTATTATTAACATACGCACATACACACATATGTCGATGTGTATGTGTGTGTGTGTGCTCATATGTATGTACATATGTATGCATTGTTTGTTGTCTGCAGCGTTGCCAACTGTCTACAATTAGTGGCTTGTGCGTCGTTGCCATATTTCACGGGCTTACTCACGCAATAGCTTCAATTGAAACAGGTTTTTGGCTGAGAGTGCGAGTGAGATGGAGCAGCGATCATGATCCATGATCGTCATGATATCTTTGGTTATTTATTTATTTTTTTTTTGTCTTTCTTATTTTACGTTTTGGCTTTTTATTGTGTTTCACTTGTTGTTGTCTCTGGAAGCGGCTTGAAATTCTTTGTTAAATATGTTCACTGACCTTTGTCGAAATTTCCAGTTCTTATTTGTTTTTTTTTCCCCTTTTTTTTATAAAAAAAGTATATATTTGTTACTTTTGAGTGTCGTGTTTATTTTTGCTTAATAATTCACCATGAAAACAACTGTGGATAAGAAAGAGACGCGTGCGGCACGCAAATGACCTTCAACTTGATTTTTAATTAAGTTCAGTTCAATGAACTGAAATTGGAACTGTCAACGACTCGTCCCAGAAACTTTCATGTGTGCGTGTCTACGTGTGTATGTGTGTGCTTTAATTTCATATTTCCATTTTTATATCGTTCATTTAATATACAAATTGTTGTTTTTGTTGCTTTTACACAATTGTGTTTTTTTTTCTCCGCATATTTACCATAAAAAATAAATGTATAAAATTTTAGTTCTTTGTGCTGCATTTGATGTGGGCATCTATTTTTAGCATTTCAATATGAATTTACATATATAAACATATGTATATACATATGTTTTATTTATGATGACTCGACGTGATATTCATTTTAATTGGTAAAATTGAAAGAAAAAACAGTTGTATGCTTGTGTAATGCAACGTTGTCACATTTCACTTAACTGCAGATATTGATTTTGTGCAGCCTTAAAGGTTTTTATTTTAATTTAACATAATAGAAAATTGATTAAAAATAAAAGATTCTCTAACATGGTTTTTTATGAGGCAATAAACGGAGTTGGAAATGTAAACATTAAAAGAGTCCACTTTTCAAATATAAGATTATCATAAATAGCTTTTCTAACTAGGTCTTCATCTATGCACATTAAAAATTTAATGGGTCTTTAAATTTGACTGATAGTCTATTATTTAAAATAAATCTTATTTCAAACAGATCTGTAATATTGTAATATTATTCAAACTGAAATATTTTAACATTTGCACTACATAAATTATTGCAATAAGGCCAAGTCATATTTCTATGTGAGTCAAGCGGATTTCTTAGTATGTAGCGCTCTAAAACTTTTACCGCCACCGCTAAGTATATGCATTTTGACATATAGCCCGGGGGCGATGTTGCCACATTTCATCTCTTATCAACCTTTCCCATGGCTTAAAGCTTTCGTTGTTGGGTTTTCTTTATCTATAATAACTCATCTCGGCTACGCTACGCTACGCTTCCAGCTGCTGTATGAACGAACGTCTCTACCAGCCATAATTTATGCAATTTAATCGCCTTTCTCAACCTACTGGGCTTAGGTTTTTTTTTTTTATTTTTTATATATATCTCAAGTTTCGTACTTTATCGCTGCTCGTTGCACATAAATTTTAGTGGGTCTTTTTTTTTGCTATTATTATTTTTTTTTCTTCTTTCTTTTTTTTTTCATCTCGCACAGACAACAAATTTTTTCAATTTACATTTTAACCATATTTTATCCGCCCTTTTTGCTCGTCACTCCAGCAAGTATTCCAGCAACGTATCCAACGACTTTTGTTGTTGCCAACAGTTTCAAGTGCGCGACGGCACGCCCCTACCCATCTGCCGCCCACTCGGCCAACTGGCTGGCGTCCAACAGTGTTAGACAGATTTTATTACCAGCTACCATTGCCACTTACCCGGAAATGCTTGTCGCACCCTTGCCACCCAAATGAACACACAAGCACACACACACACACACATATGTACATATATATGTATATGAATTCACACACACAGAGCCAGACAAACTCTGGCAACCCTCTTGGGCTAAGCTGAATTTCTCCTTCATGGGTGTTATTATTATTCAGGTTTTTACGGCCCGTTCGTCCGTCCGCCCGTTCGTCCGTCCGTCCGCCTGGCAACCCTTGTGGCAGGTTCTTTTCATACACACCAAAAATTGTTGCATGTCAAGTCACCCGCACCCAGCACACCCCACCACACCCTGTCATATTGTGCATAGTTTTTCCCATATCAATTTCAAAGGCAAATAGTTTGGCCAACCCTGGTAGGGCGCACAAAAAGCAGAAATCCTTTGGCCAGGAAGGATGTTTCAATTTCTATTTTGTTTTATTCTTCTCTTCCTGTTTTTATCGGTCGTTTGTGCTCTATGTAACGTGTCGTTGTGTGTGTTTGTGCAAATGACATAAACCTCCCCAATTCCCCAGCTGTTCTAGGGCTCTCTCACGCTGCTGCTTAGAAAATAAAATACAGCAGTGAAAATTGGCAACGTCGCACATTGCTGCCAGCTCTTCTATTCGATTTGAGATTTTGTCTTTGTTACCGTTGCTAGCCTTTTGATTCGCTGCTCTTCCAGCTATAGCTCTCTTTACCTACCTACCTACTCAGTAAATTAGAAGGACTTTTTATTTATTTAAGGCTCTTTGCGAATTGTACCAGACATTTGTTGTTGTTGTTGTTATTCGTGTTCTTATTCATTGTTCATTGCTCATTGTTGTGCTGGCCGTGTTTCTGATATGTTTTCCCAAATACATTCGGCAAGCTGATTGTGTTTATTGTCTGGTCGCGTTACGTGACTATTGGAAATGTGCTAAAATGGATTGTACAGTGGACTCTGAATAAATATTACCAGAAAATGCTATGCGAATATTGCGAACGGAGTAAGCTAAATAGTAGATGTGTTGTTAGATGAAAAATATGGAGAATTATGAGAAAGAGAATTGAATCTAAAACAAGTTAGAAAGCTCTAGTCGAGACTGCTCGACTAGGAAATCCCCTGAACCCTTCGGAGAACTGATATTTCAATAATTCTTCGCGTCTTTCTAAAGCACACACACATACATAGGCACGCGCTCATACAGTACTTGAGTAAAAGTAAAAACAAGGAGAGCAGAATTGCAGATCATCAAAGTTGTATATGTATGCAGCAGCTCTCATTTGGTATTTGTATTTAGCTAAAACGAAGCTAGAATGCTCACAGCAGCAGAGAGCGTTCCCATTGCTCACTTGAAGCTCGACTGCAACGAGCTCTACCTGCCGTCAGGCTCAACATTTGAGAGAGACAGTGCTTGAGTAAAAGTGGCCCTATATAAAGGGCAGCCGCTGCAGCATTTCTTCAGTCAGTCTTCAGTCGTCCAGGCCTGGTGGAGGTCAGCGCAATCAAGTGAACCAGAGTGTGTGATCGATCAGCTAAACATTAAAGGCGTAGAGGATTTACGTAAAGGAAATACGTAGAGGAATTACGTAGAGGGAATACTTGGAAGACATATACAGAGGAATATTACTAAATCGACTCAACTCGTCACCCTGATCAAGAATATATAAACTTTATGGGGTCTGCCACGCCTCCTTCTGCCTGTTACATAAATTTCAACAAAACTAAATATAATTCATGCAATAATTAAAAGCATTTAGAAAACTATAAAGTAAACTTATATCAAACGTATTCATTAATGGCAAAAATTTGTTTCCTAATTTGAAATGTAATTATGTTTTACTTTCAATTCACTTTTTTATTCCGCATTGTTGCTACTTTTCGATATTCAAAAGGTATTGAAAGCCGCAAGCGTAGCTTTTTTACTCATTGACCTATTTTCCATGTTCTTAACACGTTTTATTCAATGCATTGGCTGGCGGCGCTGTTGCCACATTTCAGAGGCAAAGCTTTAAAGTGGCGAGCATTTTAAAGAGCTTGGCAAGAGTGCTTCTATGTTTGTAAGTATGTATGTATGTATATATAGTAGATGTGTGCTGTGCTGGAAAGTAAATATGCTTTATGTACATGCAATTATGCAAATTTACATAAACATAACCTACTAACTAAGCACGCTATTGAAACAAACGCAGCCCCGGTTAACAGTAATCGTCCCGCTCTACCTCTATGCCGCTCTTCCTCTGCCTCTCCTTCTCTCTTAGTCGCACGCTCTCAAACACACACACACACACACACACACATACACCCACACTCGCGCACTCACATAGAGCAAAAATAGTTGACCTCATTTTTTAGGATTGTGCACAATTTTACTGCAACTTTTTTTTTATTTTTTTTTTGTCCACATTCACTAGGGCGCCGCCTGGCGGGCGTTTGTTGTCGCTTCCAGTGCGCTTTGCTTTCTCTCCTCCTCCTCCTCCTCCATCTCCTTCGTTCATTGGTCTATTTGCTGCCTGCACATTCGAGCTGCGCTCATTTTGCATGCATGCATTTGGCAACTCTGTCGCTGTTCTGCTGACGTTGCTGGCGATGGCTTCAAGGCGGGAAAGTGAGAGGAGATGGGCTGTGATGGGGGTGTTCGAGGGGTGTCTGGTAGGGTCAGGGGATGTGGTGTCCTACATTTTGGGCTTTGTTTTGTTTTGAGCCTTCATAAAATGCAGGCAGGTGGCGCTGAAAGCGTTTGCATTGCTTTTCAAAAAGCCGTCATTGAGGGAATGCACTTTCTCAGATAGTTGTTGTTGTTGCTGTTGCTGTTGCTGTAGTCGTTGTCGTTGTCGTTTCTGTTGCCACATTTCATTCACAATAACAAACAGAGGATTTTTTCCATTTGACTGCTCTCTGTTGCTTTTCATATTTATTCCACGTCCTTGTGCTAAAAACAACAGCGCCGACGACGCCGAGCATGCAGAAAAAGAGGTTGAAAATGCTGTAGAAATCGATAAAGCAATTAATGCAAAAAGTGGCTGCCAGCCCAACCCCCCAGAGCAGAGGCACAGCTCAGCACATCTGCAACCCTACGGACAAAAATAAACATACATACCCACACCCACACCCACCCACAAGAGCACAATCCACCCAACCCAAACCCAGTCCACAGCGAGCGCGCGTTTTGTATTCCTTTTATTTCTTTGTTCCTTCGTCTTTTTTTTTCTTCCACCCACTGCTCTCTCTCTGCACTGCTCTGTTTGTTTGTATATGTATGTATTCTTTTTTTGCTCTGTCGTGTTTATTACTTGTTGTTTTTGCTGCAGCAACCCTCGTTTGTCGGCAGCGAAGTTCGTTGCGTTGCTAAGCAGGCGGAATTTCGTTGGGTGGGCCACGCGCCGACCATGCGAGAGAAAAGGAAAGCAATACCATGGGAGATGCTAAAGCGCGCACTTTACTTTAATGAAAATTTACTGCGTGTGTGTGTGAGTGTGTATGTGTGTGTGTTTGGGGCGACTTTAATGTATTTAATTTCATATATTTTCTTTCACTTAACATTGTGCCTAACAAGCGGTATTACAGTTATACGGGAAACATACATAAATGGGAGCAAGCTTATTAAAAAAATATTAAAAATCAGACATATATAAAAATATATTATCTATGTATTTTTATTATTTTATTATTATTTAAAAATAATCAGATTATTAGGTATTTAGTTTTCATTAATTATTATTACATTTGTAAGTAGATGAACAGAAAGAGAAAAGCAAAAGTAAAATATAATTAAATTAAAATATTATTTAGATAGTACATAGTAATCAAACAAGCTTTTGTCAAAAATTAAATTTAATTAAATTACTTATCAAATGAATAATACTTTTAAAAGCAATGGAGCAAATATAAAAAAATATTGTAACTATAAAAAATAAAATAATAATTGGCCAACTGTATTGTGTATTTAATTCGGTACACATAGTACAATATAATTAATATTTTGCTTTGATATTTTCTAAATATTTATTAACTCCTCTGCTTTATCAGAAATATTGTGCAAAGCATGTGGAAAACTTTCATCTGGCCATAAATTGCAATTTTGTGAAATAATCTTCTCGTCTCACAGCATATGAAAGGATTTTTGTGAAAATTTCTCTAGCTGTAATCCCTTTTTTGCCTTCGTCCTATTCGCTCTGGTCTTAGTCGCCTGGCATCCAACAATATTGATTAACTTTTTGCTGGATTTTAACAGCAAAATCCTTGCCAACATTCATCCAATGAAATATGTCAGAACTGCTCAAACTATAAGCAGACATAAGACCCCCCCGCTCACATTTTCTCGCATTGTTTTTGTCGCAAAATGACAACAAACATTTTCCGAGATCCGACATAAAAGCCAATATGAAAAAAGTTTGCCTTTGGTGTTTTGGGTACAATTTACTGATACGGAGCTCTCTCTCTCTTTCTTTCTCTATCTCTCTCTGTGGTCAGAAGCCATAAACAATATTGGCTCAGCTGGCATAGCAAAATATCTCTGACCAAATATGAGTTTGGTTAAATGAAAATATAGAAAATGATGAAAATTCACATTTACATATGCTTAAAGAGAATTTATAATTTATCTATAACTTTTAAGTAAACTGGAAACAGAGTTTTTGGATTTTTTTTTTTAAATGAAAAAATATATACAAAAAACCAGATATTCTTAAAAAGTTTATAGTGCAAGCAGAAATAGAAAGCCTATATGAAACTGAGATCCGGATCCGGACAGGCATGCTCTATTATACACTTACATACGTCTATATATATTTATGCATACACATATGCATCTATATAGTCTATGAAACTTGGCTCCACCTTAAGTCAGCCTATCCCTAAACTCACACACACACACATGCACACGTGTACTCTGTAAACATTTTATGCCTTTTGCTTAGCAAGTTTTCAACAACTTTTTGCATATTTGGAGCCACCCAATCACTCAACCCCTGAGCCTAGCAACGCACCACCCACATGCCACGCCACATTATTGTATACATATTTTATAAGTTTGGCTGGGCCCAGTTTTGGCTCCGTTAGAAGAGCCCTCTGGCATTAGTTTAGTTATTTCTCTTCATCATTATCATCATCATCATCATCATCATCATCATCATCATCATTATCATTTGCCCCAACATTTTGCTATTCCTTTTTGACTTTTGCTCGTTTTTGTTCGCATTTTCCACATTTTTCCCACGTTCGCTTAATGTATATGTGTGTGTGTGTGTGTAAGTGTCTTTGTATGTTTGTGTGAGTGAGGGGTTGCAGCTCTTGTGGAATCTCAGCCCTCAAAGTAAATAAAATCTGTTTAAAGCAAGCTGAAAGTGTTGTTCTGTCTTGAGTAACGCTCAAGAGCTGTTCCATTCCATTTGTTTCTCTACATTCCTTGCACTTTAATAACGCATTTCAATACGTTGCTTTTGGTCGTGCTTAAAGCTGTTTGTCTTTCTTATTATTTACCAAGCTGCAGGCGTCGTGGAGCTTCTAAAGGTCTCTCAACATTCTTTGAGCTATATTTAAGTATGCTAAAGTTTGTACTTCTGTCGCCAGTGCATTGTGGGCGTGCCAACTGTTTGTATACCATTAAAAGGTCTTTACTGTGCCATTTTTCAAAAAGTGTTTTCATAGCGGAGTACTAAAGAAATAGAAAAGAAAGAAATAGAAAATATGAATATAATAGAAAAGTTTGTGAGCTTGGAAATAGAAATTTTTATAAATGAAATAATATGTATATTTAACTACAGAAGATTCAAACTTTATGAGAATTGTTTACATATAAATATAATATAATACTTACATATACATACATATATTTAACTACAGAAGATTAAAACTATGATAATTGTTTACATACATATAAATATAATATAATAATATACATATGAAAATTTAATAGAAGAATTCAATTAGTTAGGCAGAATATATGTATAATTATTTTTAGCGTTCGTTTCCTTTTTTCCAATTCAATAATAATATATGTATATTAAAACTTTTAAACGAAGAGATCAACTTAACCTAAAATCAATAAAATTTAATTTACAGCAAATTTACACATTTTTAACTTCAGCTGGAATTTTCATTGAATAAACCCTTATATAGAAATGAAAGAGATGTAAATACATGCATTAGCAATAACACATGGCTTTAGATACATACATACATATGTACATATATAATTACAATGTAATCTTCGTTCGGCCAAGTCTGCTGTCATTTATTGCACATGTTGTTGGCCTTAAATTTTGCTGTCAAAGCTTGGCCAAAATGGTTTTGGCCGTCCGTCCGTTGGCCACGTGCCCCGTTATACTACTTGTTGCCTGCATGGCCTGTGTTTAACCGTCCTGCGGTCACTTGATAAGTTCCCCCCAGTGCACCAAGCAACGTGCACCAAGCAACGTGCAGCGTGCAACGGCAAGCGGCAGCTGCTTTTGGGGTTACTCAAACCACAAGCCTAAAGCACAACTGGAATCCTTCGGTAACAAGAAATTATAGGCATACAAGTTCCATTAATGGCGCAGCATATGAACTAGAATATGATCGAAAATGATCGACTAGCAGATTCTCTATAATGCGAATTTGATCAGATTTAGTTAATAAATGTATAATATATATATTTATCCAGAGCAATTATCATTGATAATCATTAAACAAATTGAATATAATATAAACTGTTTTAAGTAATTCTTATATTACTTATGTACTCAAGTCCTATGTGCAGGGTATAAATAGGTAGAAATTACCCTGTATGGCACGTACCAAGCTCGACTGCTACTGCACTTTACGCTCTTAAACATACAAACATACAAACATACAAATATCCTCTACCCTCACACACTTGCTATAGCTCACTCTCTCTCACTCTCGCCCTCCCTCTCTCTCTCTTTCTACTTGCGATCAGCAGCGCAGGTGTTTGACTTGTTGCAAGCTGTTCGAAATTAAATACAAAAAATAAATACAACTTCGCATTGTGGTTGGCAGACACATCTGTTTTTTGTTGTTGTTATATTTACTTTATTTATTTTTGTATTTTTCTTATATATACAGGCATACATATCTAAAGCTTTGAAGCATAACTAGGTCAAATGCTTATCTTATCAGAGTTTTTGTTTGTAGAGCGATTCTGATTAGAATCAGCTCCAAACATTTGACGGCCTTAAATGCCTGCTGCTCACTTTAATGAGGAGGAAGTATAACAGTTTTTTTTTAATATAACAAGCAAAGCAAATCTGTATAACAATAACAGATAGCTAAGAACGCCTCCAATATAACCTAATTTCACATTTGTAATGATGGTTTCATATTTTATTTATATGCTCTATAATTTCTATGAAATAAGTAAGTCTTATCAGTAAGAAATAATCAAGGGTCTTGCTCATTGGTTCATTATTTAGAAAACGTTTTAAATCTGTGCACACAGACAACACACACATATGCATGTGTGTATGTGTGCGTGTGTGCATTATTGATTATCAATATTGAGCGCATGACCTCAATGATAACACGGAATGCCACATAGTTGCAACAATAACAACAAAACAATGTGACCGACGCTTTACACAATTTTCTTTTAAATGTCAGAAATTTATACATGCACACATGCACACATACATACATATATGCATAAATTAAAATACATATATTTAAATATTTTTGCAAAAGACGAAAATAAATCATTTTTATTTCTTTTTGAATTCTTTTACAAATATTTCATTGGAATTCCTTTATAAAGAATAAAAACAGAAAATGGCAATTGTTTCATTAGCTAGAATTCATCTTCTATTGTTTTTATAAATATTTTCGTCTCTTCTCCAAAGGCAAGTATTTATTTACGGAATGCTTGACCCCAAAACGGGGAGACCTTGCGCGAATAGCCTAAACAAAAATATGTAAAGTTAAAACATTTTTTTGTTTTTTTTCGTGTAACAATTAGAAGCAGAACAACAATTAGAGCCGACAAGAAGAAACAACAGCAATAAAAGTCAAACAAATTAACGCGAAATCAAAGCGTAAACTAATTTAACCTTCAGTCATGCAATCACAACAAACACGTGACCATGAATATATTGTATGTATGTATGTATATATAGTTGTGTGTGTATGCGTATGCATGTAAATGTGTGTAGAACTAAATAATAAAATGAAAATTATATTTGTAGTCAACGACGATGAATGTAATGTAATTACAGTCGGCCAACAAGTGGGCAGTGTGTGTTATATAGGGTCTAAGTGGGCGTGCGAACAAAAACTGTTTGTTGTAACGGCATTTAATAGACATTTCAGCTGACAGATGCAAACACACACATGCATCACAATTTGTGCATTATTTGTTCGCTTTGCCTTGCGGCAACAGACAACAGTTGTGCTGTATTTAATTATATATTTGTCACAATGACCTTGACCCACAGCGGCTAAAAATGAGCAATCAGAATGGCCAATCATATTAATAAAAGTTGCTCATAAAAATAGCAAAAGAGCAAGGAGAGAGAGAGAGAGAGAGAGAGACGGAAATAGGGAGAGAAATGGGCACACACATCAGAAATTTGTATACAGTTTAGTTTTAGTTTATTTTTTGCTTGCGATTTATATTTATTGTTGTTGTTTCAGTTGCGATATCAACAAAACAGAACACAGACACAGACACAGACTGCGTGGCAGGCAAAAGTCGTAAAACAAAAACAGAGCGAGAGCCGACAGCCGACAGCCGACAGCAGCAACAACAATAACAAGAAGCAGAAGAAGAAGTAAATAAGTTGCTCGCGTGGGCGTTGGCAGCGCTGCTCGCATGTGTCAGCCACCCAGACATACATACATATTGCATGCAAAAGTACTCTCTCCGCATAGAGGAGTTAGCAAGCGAAGCGGGTGGGGTGCCGGGAGGGGGTTGCTGAGCGAATGTAAGAGAATGGAATGGCATGGACTGTGAGAGCTTTTTAAGTTGATTAAAAGCGTGGCAAAGTTCCTGTGCTCTGTAATTGTGTCAACTAGCGTGTGTGTGTCTGGGTGTGTGTGTGCGTGCGTGTGCATGTGTGTGTGTGTGTGCGAATGAGTAGGCATGGAATTGAAATGTGTGTCACGCCTTTACAGTCATGCACAACAATTAAGAAAGTTTATTCAACTGCATTCAACTAGACAGATACCCTGACTATATATATAGTGTAAATAACTGAATGTAAATGATTGATAAATAAAAGGATTATTTATTTCACAGATACCCTCATATAGTAAAAATAACTGACATACAATCTAAATCTGCATTGCTAGCTTGGTAATTGAAAGAAGCAGAAAAAAGCGAACATTTACTGCAGGTTTTTATGCACTGAACCCATTGCAAATGAGAAATCAGAGTATAATGGTTTTGTTTAAATGGTTTTGTATGAAACAGGCAGACCCCATAAAATATTCTCTTTACGTATTTCGAAGTATTTCTTATGAGCATTTTCTCTAAGTATTGCTTCCAAATATTTTTGTGCTAAGTATTTTCGCTACTTGTTTCCTTTACGTAATTCCTCTACGTAATTCCTCTATGTCTTTAATGCTTATAGTTCACAAGCTCTATTTCACTTAATTGCGCTGACCTCCACCAGGCCTGGACGACTGAAGAACTGCTGCAGCTGCTGCCCTTTATATAGGACCACTTTTACTCAAGCCCTGTCTCTCTCAAATATTAAGCCTGACGGCAGGTAGAGCTCGTTGCAGTCGAGCTTCAAGTGAGCAATGCGAACGCTCTCTGCTGCTGTGAGCATTCTAGCTTCGTTTTACCTAAATACAAGTATCAAATGAGAGCTGCTGCATACATATAGACAACTTTGATGATCTGCAATTCTGCTCTCCTTGATTTTACTTTTACTCAAGTACTGTATGCGCGCGTGCCTATGTGTGTCTAAGTATGTGTGTGTGTGTGTATCAGAAAGACGCGAAGAATTATTGATATATCAGTACTCCGAAGGGTTCAGGGGATTTCCTAGTCGAACATTCTCGGCTAGAGCTTTTTTACTTGTTTTCTATGTAATTTATTTATTTAAAGTTCAGGCTATTAAACAAATTTAAATACAGTTTTTTCAGAAATTTGGTTTTGTTTAAGTACAATAATTATTAAATGAATAATTTTAGCACATAGTATAGTAAGCATACTTGACAGACTTGAATGTACATACATATATAACTAATATATCTCCTATTGGCCATGTTTGTAAATGATTATGTGGGCAACATGCAGCATATATTCAATGCCAGCCCAGGCAGCAAATAAATGCTGAACTAAAATACATGAGAATTTGATTACGACTAATTTATATAATTATACAAAGATTTGATTTGACATGAGCATGCGAAGCATACAAACTACTGTTAATGAGCTGGAGTTTATATATAGGTAGCTGCTATGTCATTGCTAATTATGGTTGGAATCAGACTTGTGTTAAGCTGCCAGCCAAATCCTAGTTTAATATGTAACTAAACAAAGGTAATTTCTACAGTTTCTACAGACTTCAATTCGATGGCAACTGAGTGAAATTAGACATGATTTTTACATGATTTGTTGTAATTCATGTAATTCATGCTGTGCCATTAGGTTTTCCAATAATAACGCAAACGAAGTACAAGAAATTAATTGTTATTATTGATTAAATTAATGCAGTTAAATAGCTATTGTGTCTGACCCGACGGATGTTAAAATGGCTATGCCATTAAGCTCAAGTAACGGGCACACGCACACACACACACACACGTATACACTCATGCGCACGCACACGCACACTGCAGACATGTCTGGATAGGCAAGGGTCTCTGGCCACAGTGAGGTTAACCGCCCGGGCAGGATAAGTGGTAGGATCGATACAGGGGACGGGCAAATGCAGCGCAGTTGTTGTCTGTTGGCGTGCTGCCGTACCACCATATACAGATACACCTACAGATGGAGAGGCATTCGCATACAGATGCAAAACAAACGGGACACACGTGGATGCATAGCAAATATTGTGTATACATAGCGGAATTTATGTATATGTATAGCTGCATAAATGTGTATGTGTGTGTGTGTGTGTCTTTCAGAATAGTTGCCAGACAGGATTGGTTTGGGTTTCAGCATAATCTATCCATATACATATATATGTGTATGTATATGTGGATATATACACTTTAATATGGCGCCGTAGCGGCCAAATATTTGAACATCGTCCAAGCGAAGCGCTTTAAAAATGTTGCCAATGCCCAAAAGCTTTAATTAAGCCCCATTTTCATTCCCCTAATGGTAACGGCTTTGGGGTTGTTATTGATTTTCTAAAACATATTCGCCCAGCACTCCCCCCCCCCCCGCCTCTGGAGGCGAGCATTAAAATAACGTTGACTGTTGTCGACATTTTTGGCTATGCTAATGAAGTCCCATTGTCGTCCTGGCAGACACGCCCACTCACAAAGCAGCAAATGCGTACGGAAAGAAAAAGAAAAAAACAAAAAACAAAAAGATTTTGGAACGTGCGTTGTTTTATAAATGAGCATTAGAAATACAAAGAATTGCTAAATAACATAACATTAAGTCTGGGCGAGAAAAGCTTTTAGGGGCTGCATAAGAAAAATGTGGGAGAAATTTGGGCATCAATTTAATATTTGATTCATTCACTTGAGCTATGTATTCAAAGGAATTAAATATTTATATTTATTTGTAAATTAATGTATGAATATATATATGTATATATATTTAAAATAACCCAATTTCGCTTCCGCTCAACTGAAAATAAGTGTTAGACAATGATTCAATATATTTTATTTAATATTTTTGTTTATTGAGGTTAAGAACCACAAATATAACTTAAACTAAATTTGAATTTATATAAAACATATTATTGAATATTTGTTTACTATATTTTAAGTATATGAAATGATATGTGTTGTTCTGAAAAACTTTACTGGACTTTACAAAACTTTGGTAATGCATAGGCTCTGAGTATACTGAATAAGTCGCTGATATTGCTAACTACTAAATGATTAAATTAGTTATATAGTTTTAATAGTGTTAAATAACTTAGTGCGTTACTTCTTTTCTAACATTTATGCGCACTCATTTAATAATAATTATAAATAATTACGTATTCCCTCATCAAGACACACGCATGGCGCAGCATTTCTAATAATACAAACCTTATGCTAAAAGCACGCTCATAATCAGTAACTCACCATTTCGTTTTGAACATCTTAAATTTTAATTTTAGCCCAAAACTGCGGTTTAGACATTTTGTTTTGATTGTTTTATTTTGAAAGCATTTTCCAGCCTTATTTATTTATGTTCTACCATTTCTCTGTTTCTTCTCTTTCTTCTTGCAGACCCAAAAAAAAAAAAGAAATAAATAAAAACAAACAATAACAAATAAATATTTTGTAAAAAATACTTAACTGCTTTCTACACACGTATATACGACGTTTTGCAACACTGAATGACGCGCGCGCATCATGCGTAACGTAAACAGGCAAAGCGCTCGAGCCGAGCAATGCAATTGCTGGAATGCAAGTCGATGAAAGGAAACTGATGCAAGAGCAAGAGCAAGAGAAACAACAAGAAAAGCAACCACAACAACAACAACAACAACAACAACAACTACAACTACATCACTAGCTTCGGCATATGATAGTCGAAAATGCTGTCACACATTGAGGAAAATGCATCGTTTTCTTAACATACAGCAAAATATTAAATTACGCAACTATCATCAGTTACTTTTGTATTTTGTTGCTGTTCCATTGGCTGCCACTGCTGCTGGAGGAAGACGACACGACGTCGCGGAGGCAGAGAAGACGGAGCGAGACAAATTTTGTGGGTGGGAGCGGCAGCAGCAGCAGCAGCAGCAGCAGCAGCAGTAGCAGCAGCAGAAGCAGAAGCAGAGATTGTAGCAGCCATAACGTAACGGCCGTAACGTAACATAACGTCACGCACACAGAATCAAGTAGAGGATAGTTTCTTCTTCTTCTTCTTCGTTTTGTTTTGTTTTTAATTTAGCCCAATATAGACGTTAACATAATTAACCCAACGCTGCCACTGTTCCTAAGACGACAAAGAAACAAACAAACAAACAACCGATCTATCATCGCAAGCCCTTAAGTTAAACAAAACGTAACGTCACGTCACGTCACGTAACACGTAACGCCTCAACACTGCTCCTCTGCCAACGTTATTGATCATCATCATAGTTATCATTAGCATCAACATCAGCATCAACATCCACATCCACATCCACATCGGCATCAGCATCAATATATTCATTATGCATATATAGCACATGATATATGAACGCTCATGCTCATTATACAACAACTCAAATAATTAGATCAGCAATATATATACACAATATACATCAATCTATAACAATAACAACAACAACAATTAGAAAATCAATTGCGAAGCATTAAACAACAACGTGACGTTGTTTTGGTGTTTCGAATCCCATTGACCTTTTGCCGCACCGCTGGCAAGGGAAAAATATGGCAACACCCCAAGTCAAAGACTTGGTGTTGCGCTCGCCAGCTGGCTCCTCCGAAACCATCACCTTTGCCTGGCCACTGCAGGTGGGACATGGACAGGATAAGCATGACAATGGCATCGACATTATCGACACTATTAAATTCGTATGCGATGAGCTGCCATCCATTTCATCCGCATTCGAGGAGATCAACCTCAATCACATTGACACTGCCTGCTATAAGACTATGACAAATCTTGTCGATCGCTTCAACAAAGCTGTCGACAGTATTGTTGCATTGGTAAGTACATTCAGTTAACCCCAAAAACTCCATATGCAGATAGCTATGATATTTACCTCTTTATATGTAGATCTTTAAAATAAATTTGAAGAGAGTTTCGTAAACGTAAAGCAATTATAGGAAATGTTTTGCAAAAAATATCAAAAACGTTTGGTAGCATAAAAAAAATAAAAAAAAAAAATCAATAACAATAATAATTAAAAAAAAAAAAAAAAAAAAAAAACACATTTGCTTCTCTTCAAAAAAAAAAAAAAATAAATAGATAAAAATAAAAATATTAAGATCATTTTCGGATATAATCTCCTCTCATTTTCCATATTTAAATGAAAATAAAATATTAAAAAAAAACAAAAAATTAAGATCATTTTGGAATATAATTTCCAAATACCTCTACTTTTTGAGCTACGTCAATATTTTAAATCATAAGAAACAGCCTCCATTAGAGATCCCCTACGATATCGGCTCATGAAATGGAAACTAATTATATGCTCTATTATTTACAGGAAAAAGGAACTTCACTGCCCGCCGAGCGTTTGAATAAATTCGCTCACCCTAGCCTTTTAAGACACATACTGCAATTAGTTTACAATGCTGCCGTACTCGATCCGGATAAGCTTAATCAGTACGAGCCCTTCTCGCCGGAGGTCTACGGCGAGACATCGTACGAGCTGGTACAGCAAATGCTCAAGCATGTCACCGTTAGCAAGGAGGACACGTTCATTGATCTCGGTTCCGGTGTGGGACAGGTGGTACTACAAATGGCCGGATCGTTTCCCCTTAAAACGTGCATTGGCATCGAGAAGGCGGATACGCCCGCTCGCTATGCCGAACGCATGGATCAAATATTTCGCCAGTATATGAGCTGGTTTGGCAAACGCTACTGCGAGTACAAACTGATCAAGGGTGATTTTCTGGTCGACGAGCATCGCGAGAAGATCACCTCCTCCACATTGGTGTTTGTCAATAACTTTGCCTTCGGTCCGACTGTGGATCATCAGCTGAAGGAGCGATTTGCCGATTTGCGAGATGGCGCTCGAGTTGTTTCATCCAAATCGTTCTGCCCACTCAATTTTCGCATCACAGATCGGTAAGTCGTCATATTCAAATGTAGAAATATTCCAATTTAATTGAAAACGATTTCATCTTATTTACACAGAAACCTCTCCGACATTGGCACCATTATGCATGTGAGCGAAATACCGCCACTGAAGGGCTCCGTCTCGTGGACCTGCAAGCCGGTTTCATATTATTTGCATGTGATCGATCGCACCATTTTGGAGCGCTATTTTCAGCGTCTGAAAACCAAGGGCGGTGATCACGAGCATGTGGGTAAGTAGCTGGAAGCTTAGCTGGGAGCTTAATGGAGAAGCAGTCGATACTGTACATACATACATACACGTTCACACAGTCACAAATCAGTCTCAAATCTCAGTCATGATCAAATCAGTCAGTCAGTCAGTCAGTCATCAATCAGAAGATCATCATTATCAGTCATATTTATCTTAAGCTGAACAGATCTATAATCGATATATATCTAAGAACATGTTCTGATAGGGCTAAGAATGTTTAAGCAAAGATATATGAAAGGCTATAGGCAAAAGTGTATTGAGTGTACGGAACTCTGAATTGAATTAATAATGATCTTCAACTAAGATTGCATGTTCTTCGGGAATTAAGTAAATGTTATAGTATATATATAATGATTTACTCTTTAAGTAAATGTTTGATGTTTCATCAATTTAAGGGGAAGTTTAAAAACTATCATTTCTTTTTTTTTAGCAGCTCTTAAATTGAATTTAAAATAATTTATTTAAATAAATTAAATACAAAAATCATTTATTATTATATAAAAAAAAAAAGAAAACAAAAATTTAAATAAAATTTTTGAAAAGGTTTTCTGTTTAAGGTTTGAGTTTATATATTTGTAGCAAGCTGTGGATAAATCTACAGAAAGCATTTATAGGAAATCAAAAGAATTTTTCATTTTAGTTGAAATTATTTTTCCTAAGTAAGTTTGGTGGCAAACGTTGCTAATGGAAAAATCTGAATTTTCATCTCTTTCAGGTACCGTTCGCACCACACGAGATCGCGCCAAACGTGAGGCTAACACTGGCCAGCACAACAATAACCACAATAACAACAACAACCAGCACAATAACAATAGCCAGCAGCGTGAGCGAGAGAGGGAGATGTTGAACGGTCCAGCTCAGCAGCGGCATCAGTCGCAGTCGCCGGCGAATGTTAGCGGCGGCAACGGCAACGGCAGTGGACTGCCCGCCGCCTCCAAGACGCGACAACAGCTGGCAAGTGCACAGCAGCAACAGCAACAGATTCCGCAGCAGCAACGCAATCTGAATATGGATAGCAGCACGGAAAGCGATGCGGATGGGGAGGCGAACAATGGAAATTGCGGAAACACCACCACAGCGACCAATACCACATCCGCTTCGAATGGGCCGATGACGCGCAAAGTGTGGTCGGATTGGTGCAGCTCCAAGGGCAAGAGTTCCCAGTCAGATGACGAGGAGAACAACAATAGCAACAGCAACAACAGCAACAGCAATAGCAATAGCAACAGCAACAGCCAGCAGGCACGTGCACCACGGGCCGTCTCCACGCTGAAGAAGCGCAAGAAGCTAACACGCAAGGCGGCCATTGCCAGCAAATCGGCAGCGGCAGCGCAGCGGGAGGCAGAGGAGGCAGCGGCAGTTGCTGCATCCGCGACGTCCGCTTCGGCCAGCAAGGACTCCAGCAGCAAGGAGGATCAGCCGCGTGCGGCCAGTGCCGGGCCCGGGCGCAAGGGCCGCATGAAGAAGGGACAACGCGGTCGCAAGTGCTTGAAGATTGCCGGTCTGGATGTGCTGCACAAGCAGACAGTGCTGAGCACCTCGTTGGATGCGATGACCAAGAAGCTGCCCGCCGCACCGGGCACAGTTGATCAGCAGCTGACGTCGCTGCTCACGGGCGACATGTCGCATCGGGAACTGGAGATTCCGGCGGCGCCGCAGGATACGCCATACGCCCTGCAGATACTGCTCGATGTGTTCCGCTCTCAGTATATGGCGATCATTGAGCAGATGCGCTCGAGCACGTATATGCCGCAGGTGCAGAAGCAAATTGCCCAGGAGCAGGAGCGGATGTCGCGCTTGAAGAATCGCGCCAGCCAGCTGGACAAGCAGATCAAGGTGCTGATCGATGACAGCGTGACGCTGCTCAAGGTGCGCATGAATGAGCTGGGCATAAACGTGAATTCGCCCAACGATCTGATTGCGCAGGCCAAGGAGATTGTCGGACGGCACAAGGATCTGCAGCATGCGGTCAGCAAGATGCGCAATGAGGTCACCTTCTACGAGAACGAACAGAAATTGCTGCTGAGCAAGCATCTGAAGCATCTGCCCGAATATCAGAAACTGTGCACCGTTACCACCAATGGCGGCAACAGCAAGATCAAGCTCGAAATGCCCCAGGAGCTGTCTGAAACGGCGGCCCAGGAACTGGTGCTCAAGGAAATAGCCAACACGCTGAGCCAGCGCAAGAAGCTCGTCGCACAGGTCTCCACCATCGAGCAGGAGACCAGCTCGCTGCAAAAGTCAGCCGAAGAGCGCAGCACGGCGGCGGCGCTGCTGGCCCAGGGCACCAACATCAGCCTGGCCAGTGGCGGCCCCACCGTGCCAACAAATGCTGCAACGCCGGCGGCGCCAACAAATTGCACCAAGGTGGCAAGCGGGAAGGCGTCGCGACGCAGCCGCGAGCATCGTGCACGCTCGCAGGAGTGGCCCGAGGTGCCGGAGGTGGGCAAGATACAGGAGAGCAATCCCGAGGTGCTGGCCCAAAAGATACTCGAGACCTGTCGCCAGGTGGAGGCGGGCAAATTCCAGCCGCCGCCAGCTGCGGTCAGCGCCAGCAGTGCCAGCAGCGCCGCCAATGCTCCCATTAGCTATGTGAATGGCAAGCCCAAAGCGGAGCCGAAGACCTCGCCTGCCCTGTACAAGGACAGCACGCTGATGCCGGCGCCCAAGCAGCAGTCCCAGGCGCCACAGCAGACGCAGCAGCAGGCCGTGCTGTTGCCCAAGTGCGAGCTGCCTGGCCTGGGTCGCAAGCAGGAGTCGCCGAAGGTGGCCAACTTCGAGGACAGGCTGAAGAGCATCATCACCTCAGCGCTCAACGAGGATCAGGAGCAGCGCAGCAAGGCGATGCCCATCATTGAGACGCCGCCAGCGCCGCTGCAGTCGCCCGCGTCGAAGCGCAGCAAGCAAATGGGCCAAGCGTCCAGCGCCAACAATTTGCACAACATTATCACCGTCTCGACGCAAGGTCTGATGCACTTGAATGCGAACACGACGATATCGCCAATCACGCCGCCTTTGCCGGGACCGCGGGCAGCAGCCGCTGCGTCCACGGCGCCGCCGCCGCCAGCCAATTTGCCCTATGGCAGCGCCTACATGAGCAGCAAGCCGCAGCAGCAACATCACCAGCAGCAGCAGCAGCAACACCAACACCAACAGCAGCAGCAGCAGCAACAATTGCAGCAGCTGTCGAGCAAATATGGGCAAACGGTTCTGCTGAAGGAGTCCAAGTACTCGCCGGCCAGACCAGGTGCATCAGCTCCGCCGCCGCCACCACCACCGCCACCGTCGTCGTCGTCGTCGTCGGCAGCTGCATCGTCGGCGCATATGGCAACGCTCTACGCTAACCACGGCGTCTCGACTGCAGCGCCGCCCACGTCTGCGGATCTGGGCTTTCATCGACGACGTGCCTCGGTTAGCGCCAACAGCTACGAGCACTTTATGGCGCAGCAGCAGCAGCAACAGCAACATGCGCTCATGTTGGCGCATGTGGCACAGCAGCGACTGCAGCAGCAGCAGCAGCAACAACAACAGCAGCAACAACAGCAGCACCAACAACAGCAGCAGCAACACCTACAACAGCAACAGCAGCAACAGCAGCAGCAACATCAACTCGCACATCATGCACAACTGGCTCACCTACATCATCATCATCAGGGACCGGGCAGCTCAGCAGAGTTCAAGGCGCCAGCCGAGAATCTGCTGCAGCGTTCAGGCAGTCGTGAGCAACTGGCAGAGCAGCAGCAGCAACAACAACAGCTGCAGCAGCAACACCAACAACACCAACAGTCGCAGCAGCAGCAGCACAACCTGGAGCTATTGCCACGGGCGAGTTCCGCCAACTCGGACTACGCTGGCTACCGTGTGGAACGGCTGACCGTTCGGCCACCGAGTCGACCCAGCTCCAACAGCTCGCAGCCGGACTACACGCAAGTGTCGCCAGCGAAAATGGCTTTGCGTCGGCATCTCTCGCAGGAGAAACTCAACCAGCCGCCGCAGGCGTTGCCCACACCACCGCCGATGGCACTGGCGCCACCAGTGACATCGGGCAAGACCATCGGGGATCTGGTCACTGGCGAAATCGAGCGCACACTGGAGATCTCACATCAGAGCATCATCAATGCGGCGGTCAACATGAGCACTGGCAGCGGCAGCAGCAGCAGCGCGGCTCACTTTATGGAGCGCGCTTTCCTTGCCGAGCGCACCAACGAACGTCTGCTCATCAATCTGAATGCCCAGCGGCCGGAGCGCGTGCACGTTCGACCGCTCAACGAAGAGGCGCCAGAGCCGCAGCCGACCAACTACAGCCAGGCGTCATCCAGCAGCAGCAGCAGCAACAACAACTTGGCCACCCTGGCTCACGTTGCCTACGCCCACAAGCCTCAGCCAGGTGCACGGAGCGCCTCGACTGGACGCACGGGACGCGATTATCAATCGGTAGCATTGCCGCGTGCCGAAATGTCGGGCTGTATTGAGGCTTACTTTCACGAGGAGCAGCAGCAGCAGCAACAACAGCAGCAGCAACATCAAAAGTCCAAAGCAACAGTTGGTGGTGCGAGCACGTTGCGCGCACCACGCCTAAATGGTGCTAACCCGCCGCTAGAAGGTAAGTGGGATAAATTGTGGAGGTGGGGGTAATAGTATAATCTAGTCGGTAATGACTGACTTGGTAATACCCTAACTTAACTTCTAGTTGAGCAAAGCTCGACATTCAAATAATGAAATATTTGATAATGATGTAGTTCTTGAAAATGGAATATGAGATGTTGAATTGTATGAGCATATATATTTTTTACGAATTTTAAGTCTATATATAGATTTATCAAAAGATAAATTTAGTCAACTCGCAGTGATTTTAAAGAGCAGTACTCGAAAGAACTTGACTTGAATAAGACTTTACCAAATTATATTATGAACTTAAACTAAATCAATAATGGATATTCAATTAATCATTCTATTAACAACATAAATAATTACGGCAAGCTGAATTACAATAAGAATCGGATAGAAAAGGTGAAGACAGCAGCTGTTGCTTAAAAGAGAGAGAAAGCTAACGAGCTCATTGAAGACAAATTCGTGATGATGCTGACGTTCAAAAAAGAAAATACAGAGTGAATTATTTACATCTCATTATATTCGTATATGTAAACATTGAAAAATAATACAAAATACCCATTATTTATGTACAAATCTAAAACTTTTGAAAGAAGACTCCAAATGATGTCGTCATCAATATGTATGAGAAGTACTCTACCTAGATTATACATAGTGCAACGATGATGAATTGATGAACAGATTTTCGTATTACATTGTTTGATCCTTAAGCACATTTTACTTGTGGCGGCATCTTATCAAATAATTCGACTCTTAAAGCGAATCTGTTCCTGAGCTGACGCCACAATAAGAAATCTTTACTTTATTCGCATTGCTAATAATCGTTGTCAATTGTTTATAGGACTGGCCGCCTCGCTGCAGGATCATGTGCGAGCACGCAAATACAAAGAGGAGAACGAGGAGAGACAACGGCGAGCTGCTGCCGCAACTTCATCCGCATTGGAATTGGCGCCGCATTACGCGCATCAGGCGCCGCCCGCTCATAGCTCATATCATCATCATCCAGCTGCTGGCGCTATCAATGGCACGCCACACAAAGTGGAGCGTAAGCTATATGAATATATGCAACTCTTATGTAACTGTTACTTATTATACTCCTTTTTTGTTTTTAGTGGGCGTGAAGAGAAGCTCGCCCTTGGCCTCACATCAGCAGCCCTCGCGACCTGCCAAATTGGCGCATTTCGAACAGCAGCCGCCTGCCCATGCCCATGCCCATCAACATCTGTATGTGAATAGCAATGGTGGGTCAGCGCTGCCGCCGCCTGCGCATGATGCCACCACGCCGTCTCCGACGCCGTCGTCCTCGTCGTCATCGTGTGGTAGACGCAGCAAGCTGCTTGTGGAGCCGCCGCTGCTGATGAGTCCCGAGATTAATTCACTGATGGGCGATGAGCGGCCGCTGCAGCTATCGACGAACCATCAGCAGCTGCACCACCATCAGCAGAAACCACATCAGCATGCCCAGCAGCAGCTGCGCGCCTTGCATCAGACCAGTCACAGCATCACGCCCACCATTGTGGGCGGCCAGCGCTCCAATGCCGGTGATGACGGTAAGCCATTTGTATACCAACACCAAGACATAGCCCCAGCATCACACACACGCGAATTCCATGCACCACACGCACCACCAGCACATGTACAAAACCATCAATTGCACCACTATCAAACTCGACTCGCCACCCAAGTGGTGGCACAAGATCTTACCATTACGAGCAGACGGTCAAACGTCTCCGTTTCGTCCAAGGATGACGACTCTGAAACTGAAAGCGTCTCATCCTCGAGCTCCACTGCCAGCTCAAGCACCACTAGCTAAATTCAATTCCATCGCTTATCCACACGCACACATTTTACACATTTTATACAATTTATACCATATATATTACATTTTTTTTAATGAATATAATTATTTGTAAATATATAAACAAAAACCAACAAAATACTTTCGGTCATGCTGCAAGATTTTAGGTTGAAATGATTTTATTCTTTTTATTTTTATTTTTTTTTTATATCAATGTTGTGTGTTGTCCGTAGTTTGCTTTGTTTCTCCCTCTCGTAATCCTCAATATTTTTATTTTGTAGTTAGACTTTTTAATTCCTTCCTGCATCTAAAATTTAATGCTTTCCCTTAACTAACATGCAAATAATAAATCAAATATCTAACATATATTGCTTAACGGATAACGGAAATCATATAAACGCATATTTATCCAAAGTCAAAAGTAAAAAAATAAATATAAATATATAAAGAAAAATACGCGTTGCATTCCTTAACAAGAAACAAGATCTTACGAAAGATCCTAAAATAAAATAAAAAATATTAAATATTATATAAAGATATCTTGTACTTTTATTTTGATATCGCTGTTGAACTTTGAATGAAATAATCATGTCAATAATTAAATAAATATGTTGTTAAAAATAAATGCTTTAAAATATTTTGAAATCATTTAAATTTGTTAGACACAAATACTTTTGTAAAAGATTTTAAACATATATATATTTCGGTTTATATATAAATATGTATTCAAAGATGTTATACTGGATTATCTCCGATCAATTGACATGATGCCATCAATGTAAATAGTTTTTTTTTAAACACTATTCTACATAAAATATAATCAAATAATAAACATAAACGAACAAATGCTGAAAATATGCAACATTCTACGCTAATTTTCATTCAGTTATTCGCCGCGTCATGCCAAATATATATCATTAAATTCATGAAAAGCAATAAAATTAATTTACACATGAGACACGCATACATACATACACAAACAGCTCTTTGTAAAAAAGCAACATACATAATTCAACTTAAGATAATTTTTGTTACCTGGATATTAACAATCTCCTCTGGAATGTTATTTTTGCATAATTAATTTTCAAATAATTACTAAAAATAAAAAATATATAAAATTTTTATCGAACAATGGACAAAATTTATGAAAAAAAAAAAAAAAAAACAAACAAACAAACAAAGCGCCCCGTTACTTATCCAAAACTCGTCTTTATATCCCTTCTATTATGCTCTACTCCCATACAGTTACCGATTCGGCAACGCATCGTTCTATAACTAATTACGATCCCAGACGTCGACTTCGCACACCGACTTCGACTTTGTCTGGTGCCACGAAACAAACAGCTACCAATTTTAATGGATTTGTTGTGGCCGATAGTAGTAGTAACAGTAATAATAACAACCATTGAATACCTCCAAATTTTCAAAAAGCCAAAACCCAAAAAAAAAGTACATGAAAAAACAAAAACTAAAAAAAACATAATCAAGACGAATAATCCCTACAGAATGCCAAAACGTAAAACGTATTGTGTTGTTGTTGCGAAGCAGAGTACAAAATAAAAACACAGCTAATATACCTATAAAAAAAGAGAAACGAAAAACCTATAAAAAGACAAAGCATAATTTATTTTACGTTCAATAATTTAATCTAACCGAATTAAAAACAAATTTATCTAGTATAATTTGTTATATACACATATATAAAATTAAAACATGAGCATGAGGTAAGTTCTGTTGCGCCTAATTGGTTAATTTCTCTCCTTAATTTTTTTTTTTTTAATTTTATTTTTTATTAATTTCATTAAATTCTTCTTCTTTTTGATTTCAATTTATTTATGATTTTTCTGATCTTTTGTAACGCTGTAATCTTAATATTCATACACCCGCACACACACACACACGCACAGGCCGCAAGCCCAACTACATACGCAGACATCATTTAGTATTGATTTGAGTCAACTTTATGAAATAATGTTCAGGGTTTAGCTATATGCCGCTTAATCGCTATCGTTAATCGTCATCTCCAATGTTATCGATCTCACACAGTTTAGCACTCACCCATACCCAATACACCCAGCCACACACCAACGAAGAGCAGCAGCTGGCAGTTCCGGCTGCAGCTGTTGCTCCTTTCACTCACTCGATTTTATAGTGTGCAACAATATCTAATCTATTTTTTATGTTTTTCCATGACAGACGATGTCATTGCGGCCGACGAGGAATCCCATTGGCAGCATCGCGTCAGCTCCGGCTTTGACCGGCTGGTGGCCTTTGCCAGCACCGAGCTGGACAAGACGCGCCGTTCCATTGACGGCGACACGGTGCCCGCTTCGATTAGTTGCAACACCTCGCCCGACTCGGGCATCACGCACAGCAGCAGCAATTCGGACGCAGTGCGCACCTTTTTGTCCACCTCGTCCAGCTCATCGCAGCTGGAGCTGCCCATCAACAACAGCAGCAGTGGCAGCAGCAGCAGCACCAACAGCAGCCTCTACGCTAGCCAGGTGCACAACCTGAGCCACAATCCGTATCAGCATGGCCATCAGCCGCTGCAGCATCCGCCAATGCAACAGCAATTGCAGCAACAACAACAGCCGCAGCAACAGCAGCCACAGCAGCAGCAACATCAACACCAGCAGCAGCAGCACTTGGCTGATCATTTGAGCGACAGCAGCATGAAGTCGACTGCATCCTCATCATTGCACGCAGGCAGCTCATTGAAGACCATTTCGCCAGTAGATCCGAGCGCAATCGAGTCGCCGCCACTCTCCGACGTTGGTCTGCCGCGTACGCCCAGTCCCAGTGCGGCAAGCGTGGCCACGCCCCCACCAGTGCATGCGCCGTCGCTGGTGAACGATCTGCGCATACCGCTCAAATACCAGCGCAAGTTCAAGGGCGGATCCGAGAAGCACTACAAGAAAAAGTTCTGCGAACGGAACTGGGAGTACGACTGCGACGAGCTGCTGGCCTACTCCAACTCCAGTGCGCCGCCCACGGCCGCCGATGCGGCTGGCAATGGGCCGCCGACTGCACTGGATGCGTCCGGCATGGTGGCAGCAACGCCGCCAGCTGTGCTGAGCAAGTCGGGCAAATCGCCAAAGGAGAAATCATCGCCCCATCATGGCGCCAATGCAAATGCGAATGCTAATGCTAATGCAAATGCCAGCTATCATCACCATCACAAGTCCTCAAAGTTTCGGCCCAAGGGCAAGGATTGGGACTGGTCGCTCGACAGCCGCAGCAACACGGGCGAGCCGACGGCGAATGCCACCACGTCGAGTAATTAATTAATTGTAAATTAATTTAGTTAAATTGCTGAACAGAATGACGAGTATAGTACGAAGAAAATGGGAAATGGTTAGAGAGATTTTCCACAAGGAAAACCGCGGCCACATGCGCAACAAATGAAAATAATGAATAATTTTCTATTTTGCTTTATGTTTAATTTTATGTTTGTCTAAATCATGTTTTAATCGATTCGAATCGAGCTAATTTAGATTAGTAATCTGTAACTAAATGAATTGTGTTTGTAGTTAACTTATTGTATAGCAGCGCTTTTTGCCTTGTTTGATTTTCTATTATGTGTGTGTGTGTATATTTGATTTTCACTGATTGTAATTAGATTAGTGTAGCATATTTTTAACTGATGAACTTGTGTGTGTGTTAGCTCTTAAGGCACCAAACGACCGCAACTACAAACCCCCAACAATTACTGATGAACAATGTTAACAATGACTTCATTATCACCAGG
Organism: Drosophila aldrichi; assembly: GCA_035045965.1. Lineage (NCBI taxonomy): Eukaryota > Metazoa > Arthropoda > Insecta > Diptera > Drosophilidae > Drosophila > Drosophila aldrichi. Next base: position 216,775 of record JAWNOM010000040.1, read on the forward strand.
CGTATAATTATTATCATTATTACGATTATTAGACCTTAAACAAATTTTATCTTATTTTGTATTGTTTAATAGATTTATTTCTGTTCGTTTTAAGTTGTGTGTTTTGTCCTTTACATTGGATTTGTGTGTGTGTGTGTTTTTTTATGATTTTTAAATAAATTTTTAAACTAATTACAAACTACTCTGTGGATTTTTTTGTTTTAATCACCAACTTGTGTTGAATTGAGTTCAGTTCAAAATTTTAATTTTGGGACCAAAACAAATTCGGAAAATTCGATCCGTTCGTGTTCGCAAATCGTCAGCGTCGCTTCCAAAATCAAATACATATATGCAATTACCAATAATTAAATATTCAAACTGCAGTGCAGGCTTCTAATAAAATATTATATAAAATGCAAAACACGGGACAGATGCACATTGAATATTTTGTTGTTGCATTTAATAAATCATTTTCAGTGCGCTTAGCAAAAACATTTACAAGAATATATATTAAATATACATACAGAAAAGTTTTTTAAATGAACACAAGACGATACTTTACTATATTCTAAAATAATAATGAAACGAACGCAACGGATGTAGCGCAACATTCGCAATAGCAATAATCAGGCAGCAGGATAACAACAACAACAGCAACAAAAACAACAACAACACCAACAACAAGTAACCTTATTAATTAAAGAATTTTCCACCTCAGCGAAATAACAACAATTTTATATATATTATATACATACATAATTAGCATAGCATTAGCAGCATATACAACACATATAAATATATTGTATAATTATATGTATATTTATGCATATATATGGCCATACCGTTACGCAGTTTCATTGGGAGATCTGCAAATTAAAAGGAAACAGCGAACGGTATCGGCTCGATAATAAATGGAAAAACACGCAAGTCAAATATCAGGAAACCAATTGAAGAGTAAAAAAAAAAGCAGAATAACATAATTTACAAGCATTTAACAAATAATAATAATAATAATAATAATAATAATAAATATTTAGTAACAAACATATATAAAATATATACGTAAACCATATTTAACAAATAGTTTTAAGGGCAACAGCAACTGCAAAATATTAATTATAATAAACAAATAAATAAATATAAAATAATTAGCAATTTAATTGAATTTTCAAATTGTGCTATTAGCGTAGTGTACAAGTGGCATTAATAATGGAGAACGAGTATGGAGATAATGGCGCATAAATGATTTTTATACGTATACATATTTTACTTATATTTATTGTCATATACAAAGTCGAAGGGCTAATGAAAACAAAAACAAAAAAGAAAAACGAAAAACCAAAAACCAAACAAAACATAAAACTAATTACACACAACAATAATTTTATAAACTATTAATGGTAGCCCCGACAACATGCAAAAGAACAGTTGTAGCAAATGGAATATTATTTGGCGCTATTTAAATGTAATGTAAAATGCATATAAAACTATATAGTTAAATTTACATAAAACAAATTAACATACAAGTATTATACTGAAGAGTAAGCAAAACGCAACTAATTAATAATAACAACAACAAGAACAACAAATGAATGAAAATATTTAAAAATAATCAAGCACACAAGCATATTAAATTTAACGGTATTATTATGTATATTATTATAAATACAAAAAAAAAAAAAAACAAAAACAAACAAATATTTATTGCATATTAATATTATTATTTTAAACTTAACAGTTTAATAAAAGAAAAAATAATAACAAATATTCTCGTCTTTTTAATGTACATATATATTATCTAAATATGAGATAAGAATAAAAGAATTATATAGAATTTCATTTCTATCAGGGTTTTTTATTTTATTTATAAAATCAAGTAATAGAAAAATTTATACAAATATCAATTATTTTAGAATTAGCAAGTCTTTGTCCAGGAATTTTTAATTGTTGACAGAGCTATTGGAAAAACTTTTTAACATCAGTAAAAAAAAAAAGAAAAAAGAATTAGATCAATTATAGAGAAAGGTGTTGTCTATATCTCCACCCATAAATAAGATCAGAAAGGCAATCACATCTGACACGTTTGATCCAGTTCGTCTTTACTCACATTTGCAGAAGCTCTGTATGTCAAGCTTATGAATTCTCTGAAATTTCAGGTTATTGAAATAAACTACAACGCGAGCAATTTCAGATATTCATTTATTGTTAATTGAAACATTTTTATTAACGACCCAATTCCCAATTCCAATTCCAAGCGAAAGAAATCACAGTTATTTGCTTGTTCCATAGGTCTTTTATTGACTTTATTTGTAGTGTTCTTTTGTATTGTTTTCTTTTCTTTCTGCATTTTATTTCAAATATCTTATAAAAAGTACAATTTGGTTCGTTTATATTTTGTTTGTTATCTATATGAAACTATTGTATGTAAGTATGTATAATCGTTGTCGGTTTGTTTATCAAAGTGTTCCCGGTGAAAAACCTATAAATGTATATGCACTCGTACTCATATTGCTTACGGGCTATTTCTATTTATTTTAAAGCGGTAGCAGTTGGGATAGGGGACCTGCATATCCAGTTTCTTAGCTTCGATTGTTTTGATCTAATGCACATAGATATATGTACATATACATATGTATGTGCGGGATATTGATTTAGTTTAGAATTAAGCTGACTGCGTTAACGGTTGTATTCATGGGAATTTGTATACATATGCTGAATGGATTATTTTTGCTGACTATTTATATATTCTTGGCTCAATCTGAGGTCTTTGACAAATTCATTGTTTTCCTAGCTCTAGCTGCATTTTGTAAATGAGTGTATATTTTCATATATGTACTTATGTATATATATATATGTTTGTATATGTATACGCTGCTAAATTTTCCTCTTTATTTCTGTGTATATAATTTAAATATGCAAGAATATAATTGTTTTACAATAAAGCCTGAGGCACATTTATGACAAAGTTTTAAATTTTTTTTGTTATTTTTAATTTTTACAATTGAAATTTAAAGAACGATTGTTGTTTTAGATGTGTGTATTTAAAATTTTTACTTTGTTTTACAAACAAACTAACGTTAATTTTTAGCAGATTAAAGAATTTGTGATATACAATATATAAGTGAAATCTTAAAGTTAAACTTTGTTCAAAGCCGTAGAAACCCAAAGAATAGATGAATAAACATAGGAATTAGGAATTGGATTGGTTGTGGTAACACTAAATTTATAGATAATAGACCGTGAATTACATATAAAATTAAATCTAAAGAATTAGCTATAATAGGAGACACTGCTCTCATTATGCCTTATCATTCCAAACAAAACACTTTCAATAACAAACAAACACTTAATGCTAGTCAGCGACCACTTAATATGGTCTAGCGGTAGGGTAGAAAAAATAACAATTTAATTGAATAGAAAATAGAAATTACATAGTACCTAATACGTAGATTGTTAATAAAATCGAAAGAAGGTCGACCAATTTAAGACGTATGCTTAAGCTAGCAACGCCATCTGATTAGACAGTTTAAATTATAAATTGATTTGATAACAAATACGCCACGTCACGTCGCGTAATTTCAGACACACACTTAGATATTGAAAATTGATAATTATTGTTGAACGCTTATCGTTGGTTCGGGCCCTCAACTTTTGGTAGCTTAGAACTATTCTGTATGTTTAGTTTGGACTCTTCTCGGAATCGGCAAACCACCTTCAGTCCCTGATGGGGGCATTTAAAATGTTACAATCTTTTATCAGCTATGTGTATATAAATATTCTTTTCTTTAAAACCGCTGCACGTCGAATACATTCAGACTTTAAGTTCGTTTCATTTGTAAGGTTCTCTACTCTAGTACTTTTGTATCTTTAATCGTTTATGTTTACAGTTTTGCTTCTAAATCAAAGGTCATTGGATCATCTAAAATTAAAGTATTCAACTGTGGAAAATTGTCAACATTTATCAGCTGAGTTCCACTTAATAACAATAATATGCCAGATTTACAGCAGAGGCATATATTATTATAGATAGATACTACATACATAAACAAACAAATGTATATGCACGCACATACAGATAACAACGGCCTGAGGGATACTTGGTTCAGGAGGGTTCCAATGACATACAAAAACAAATACATTGACATTCCAATTTACACAAATTGCTTATTGGATATACGTGAAACCAATGGAAGCTTAGCTTAATAAATTTCTTTGTGTTTTTGTGGTCGTCCGCTAGCGAATTGCGAAGAGAAAGCTCATGTTAGGGCACATTAAATATGATACAACAATTACTTAAGATAAACACAACAGAGATACGTTAAACACATTACAGACTATGTTATGTTTTTCTATCCAAATTGTGATTCGAAATTTCTGGTGCCAGAGAAAAGTCGTGAGAGGGAGTTAGAGACATTTATAGCTTATCCACATGCTGTAGCAAACAGGCCATAACCAGCTCCTCTGGCTGTGTCTCGCTCGCAATCTCCGTCTGCGATTGAGCTTTCTCTTCGGGCAAATTCTACAAGCTGTCGAGTATATCGACGGCGCCAATTATGGCCTCAACGTCGCTGTTATTGGGTGCACCGTCATCAATCAGCGTATCGGTGCTGAGCGCCAAGACGACATCTGTGGCGCTATTAAAAGCTGTCACAGCTGGCGACGACAGACTGTCAATTGTATTGCCGTTGATCAAGAAGTCGCGATGCAGCTCGACAGGGCTGTAGCGGAAACAGGGCGTCGTTATGGGCGTTGTTGGCATCGATTTGGAGATATCCAAAGGATTGCGTGCACTGTACGATTGACCGCCATATCCCACATTGCTGGCGCCCCAATTAAAGGCCGGTGAGATGTTGAAGAAGCCACTGGCCGTATTGGCGTTGCCATTGGTGGTGCTCAGACCACTGTTGCAGCTCTGCAACTGCGACTGCTGATGCGGCAGCGGTGTGGAGGGTACAGAACGGGACACAATTCCGCCTGCACTGCCAGCACTGCTGTAGCCACTCGAGGAACCTGCCGAGGAGCTGCATGTGGTTGTTGTTTGTATGCCGCCAAACTTGTTATTGAAGCTTGGTGAAATAAGCGAACTGACATCCACATCATCGTAGAGCAGACCTGCCGACACATCCACATCGCCGCCGCCTAGCTTCAATGTGCCGACCGACTGCTGGCTGTTGCTGTTTTCCGAGAAGAGCGCATCTTTTACTACGCCAGTGGTGACGGCCTGGCTCAGCAAGCGGTTGTAGCCCGTCGAGGGAGAGTGGTTACTGCTGCGTTGCAACTGAGACAACGGCACCGATTGCGAGCGTTGTGTTTCGTTTAGCTCGATATTTGCGCCGCTTAGCGCCAGACTTGTTTCCAAATCCATCGAATTTTGGTTAACCAGTAGCTCCACATTGCTGTTGTTGTCGTTGACGTTATTCTCGTTGAACTGGTTGCTGTTGCTGTTCCCAGTGCCGCCCATAAATGACCAATTGACGCCCATGCACTGCTGCAGCAGCGAGGGACTGGGCGGCGCTGAGGCAGAACTGCTGCTGGGATAGCTGTAAACGTAGCTGCGTCTACGTCTATGTGCACCAATCATGGGATCCCCATTGCCGTTGTTATTGTCAAAGTCAAGCGATTGCTGTTTGGTCAACAGGCTGGAACGCTGACGCATGCACGATAGCCCCGGACTGGCAAAGCAGCTTTGCGTGGTCGATTTACCAGTTGTTGCAACTGCTGCCGTTGCTGTTGCAGCTGAAGGTGTTGTTGCAAGTGCTGGGGTAGGCGCAGCAGCTGCTGGAACTTTGCTGTTGCTGTTGCTGTTACTACTGTTATTGATGTTTGGTGAAATGGGCAAAAAAATGCAGTTCTTGTTGTTGCCGTTGCTGGACGCGTTGCTTAGACTAATTTTGCGTTTATTGCTGTTGTTGTTGTTGATGTTGCCGATGGTTTGCAGCTGTTGCTGTTGTTGTTGCTGCTGCTGGTGTTGTTGTTGATGCTTTCGTGACATTAGTGCCAGAGACGCTGAGGCAGAACCCACAACATTTGCTGCTGCCGCTGTTGTTGCTGCTGTCGTTGGCAAGGGCATTAATCGACGCATCTGCGACTGTTGTTGCTGCTGATGTAATTGTTGTTGCGTCGTCTTCACTGTTGTCGTCGCTGTTGCCGTTGCCAATCTGGCTGTTGCTGTTGCCATTGCATTTGTTACTGCAGTAGCTGAGGCAGCCTGTGGATTTCTGTTTTGTTCTGCTTGAGCATCTAAGGAATTCAGTTGTTTTTCCTCAGCGTCTCCCATCTGAAAATATTGAAGCAGCTCAGTATCTGGCCCTTCAGAGTTCTCTTCCTCATCCTCCCCGGGCAGAAAGTAGTCGTCAAGCTCATGCTTGTCCATATTGCATATGCTAATTACACGCTCACGTGGCAAACCGAGGTTCTCAGCCAATCCAGTATCCTCTGCGGCGGCGGCTAGAGCTGCTGCATTCTCAGCAATCAAACGTTTGGCCCGCAGCGACATCATATTCCGCGACGCAACCTTCGGTACGGTAGTGTTCGTATCAAGACTGCTTGACGGGCTGATAGAACTGGGATGATTCATTTGCGCTGGTGGACCCATTGAGAGCACCGCCACATTTGCGGTTGCGCTTTCAGCAGATGGCTGTGCGAGAGGCGGCGGAGTTGCGGCCGTTGTGGTTATTACTGGAGGCACAAGTAAGGTGCCGGTTGCGCTGCCTGTGCCAGTGGCACTGACGCTGCTGGGGGAGTTGGCCCAAAAGCCTTTGGTTTGCTGTGCTTTTAGCACCTTTTTGCAAAATATATTGGTGGTGTTATATTCCTCTGCCTCGTCCTTTATGACCAGTGCACTGGGCGATAATGGCTGCGGTACTGTTCCAGCAGTTTGCAGCTCCAGCAGTTTAGGAGTTAGATTTCGGACTGCATTACTGCGCGGCTCTGTGGCCAAATTCATCGGCAAAACCTGCTGCTGCTGCTGTTGCAGTGGCTGCTGAAGCGGCTGCGAGGTCACATAACCACTGGGTGAGTCTATAATCTCCTGCTTGATCTTTAGTAACTGCTCTGTTTTGTGTTCTTCGATGACTGCCTCCTGGCTACTGCCTGCATCTTGAGCGCCACTCAGTTGATTGCAACTTGACTCCGACGATGTTGAGCCTTTGCGTTTCTTTTTACGTCGCTTCTTCAGCGGTCCCATATCCTGTTGATGCGATATTGATAAGAAATTCTATTATTTATATATGATATAAACTTACTGCAAGCGTTCGCTTCTCTTTGGGCTCTCTGGGTGTGTACTTTTTGGGTGCCAAAGCCGCATTAATTGTTGCGTTGTTGTTCTTGATTCGTGTGGCCAATTCTGTAACGCTTTCTAGCTTGGTGTTAAGCAGCTTTTCTGCCCAGCTTCGCACCACATCCCAGTTGCCCTGGTTATCTGTGTTGGAGCCATGTTCCGCCGCAGCGACATTCGACGTCTGGATTATCTGTGCGGGAGTTGCCTCCGCTGTATGAGCGTCATCAAGGGGCTCATCCTTGCACAGTTGCGGCAGCTGTGGCGGCGTCAGTTTTGTAGTCTTCCGCATAGCTGCGTAGCAGTAGCGCGAATTGCCACGCGTGCCTAGACGTCGTGGTCGAACGCCAGGGAACACCTGCTTCATGACCTTACCAAAGTCCGCAGTTGACAGCGGCTTAATGCTCAGGCGTTCACAATAGGCGCTGAAAAGTCAGATATATTTCACGAAATCTTAGTATCAAACAATTGCATATCGCTAAGAGATTCAGCCAAAATGTAAATCTCTGGTAACTTACATATAATCATTGTAAACGTCCTGTTTTGGAATGGAGACCTGAGCATCATGTTCAAGATGTGAGCGCACCCAATTGATGGTGTGATTAATTTCGGATCGAGTGCCCAGTGGGTTCTGCGGTTGTCTCAGTGGGTCCGTATCGGCACTTTCGCCGGGCAGGCGCAAATATAAGAACAGTTTTTCAATAGGCTTCAGCCCAGCCACACTTTCCAGAATTTGAGCGATCTGTACTTTTGCAGTATGACTAAATGGAATTGATAATTAATAAGTATTACAGCCAATATTCAGTTACATTTACTCACTCCAAGCTAGCTTCGATGACCTGTTGAACGCGTCGCATGCGTTCGTCGTCGCTGGTTAGGGAATTCATAACATTTTCCGCAATTGTGGAATTGATGGCTCCACTGGGGGCAGCCGGCGGCGTAGCTACTGAGCCACCTTCACTGGGATGTGTGTGAGGATGATGTTGTGGAGGTTGTGGATGCTTTGGAATAGCTGCAGCTGCATGCGTTCCTGATGCCGAAGAAGCATTCATTGCATGCATAATCTTACCCAACTCCAATTTCTGAGCGCTGTTAAAGGCATTGACAAACGCAAGACCAGCATTGCCAGCAGCCGCTGCGAAGGGATTGGGCGTCAGCACAGATGTGGTATTACTGACGGCTGACGGTCCTGGCGCATTTACACTTGGAAATGCAGGAGGCATGAAGCCCCCGCTGGGAACAGGTACATTTGTAGGCGTGGGTGACACCTGGGACTGGGCGAGTGCCAGAGATGGTGGCACAATCGGTGCAATGGTTAGTGGCGATGACTTAGCCGCTTGCAAATGAATGGAGGGCGCCTGGAACCGTCCAGAGGTATAAGTCGGAATGTCCGGCACTGGAACAGTCACACCACAGATTCCATATGGGCTTGTGGCAACTGTTGCTTCGTATATTGAATTGGCATTTGGATTGGTTTGCTGGTGCTTCTGCAGCGATGTTGATGCAGTTGTGCCCCCTGCTGAAGCTGCTGTTGCCGCCGCCGCTGCTGCTGCCGATTTCGCCGTCCACTGCGCTCCACTAATCTGGCCATGCTTCTCGGACATGGTAGCTGGTGGGCTGGCTCTCAGCACACTATCCCGCGAGCCACCAGCCAGCAGCAACCACTCTGCGTTACTTCTGGACGCACTTTGACTTTTTAACTTTGTTTGTTATTGTTTTTTTCCGATGCTAACAAATTTCAATTGGTCTAAGAACTTACGCACTAAATGAGTGATGACGCGTGTTTAGGAGATGAAGATTGCGAAGTCGATAACTGGCGCAACGAACATTTTGGCGACGACGGAAGACACGGATGTTAACAACGCAAGATAATAAACCATTTTGCCAACTGTATGGGCAAGCCAAGTCTAAGGCGAGCGTACGCCTTGAGCGCCAAATACAGTAAATACTACGATTGTTCAAATTCCAATACACAAACTAAATTCTAATAAGATTACAAAATATATTGGAATAATCCATTTTTCGCGGAGATAAGAGCTCCGTTCCTTCTGCGTCTCGAAAAATATACGCGGTATGTGGCCAGATACTGCAACAGTTGATGGTACCGATAAATACCCCATGATTTTATTTGTAAACACTGTGTTGTATTTCGATAGATGTTCAATATATTCCAAAATATAGTACTTCAATAATTATCTATAAACTAAAGTTGAATGTTATTTAGATTTATGTCACAATCATAGATTAAAATTTGTTACAATTTTACTGAAAGTCTTTTAGATACATATGTTTATGTATCATTAATTTAATGACATCTGTTTAATTTTAGTATTTTTGCTGCGTACCATTCGCGAAAATTAAATGCGTAAATGAGTATTTCGTAAAATATAATCTAAAAGGTTTTAAATATGTGTATATAAATTTGTTCGTTGTGGGCTTTATGTTTTAAGCTAGAAAAATAATTGTTTTTTAATTTCAATGCTGAAAAATTGTTTTGTTATCTAATTTAAACTCCAGTATTATCGATAACGATTGTCCAACTGTAATCGCTACTCAGAAAAAATGGCGATTTCTTAAGACGGCATACGCTTTACCTTTACACAACACAGACAAAATTTTAACACTAAAATACTGTTCTATACCGCAATTAAACAAAAGATGCGCGCTGAACTTGGTCCAAACACTTGTCGTGTGTGCTTAGAGCCCAGCCAGCGCTTACAACGGATTGATGAATCCCGCGAGGAGGGTGAGGAGACCCCAAATGAAATGCTTATACAGCTCCTGGGCATTTCTTTTAGTAAGGTGCGTTTTACTTGTTTTAAAACAAGATGCGCATAAAACAGTCTATTTACTTTTTATTTACTCTGCTTACAGCTAAATGGAAAGGATCAGATTCCTGATGGTATTTGCAAACCATGCAAGGTGGAGCTCAACATGGCATTCCAGTTTCGTGAGAAGGCTTTGCGCAAGCAAGCTGAAATAGAAGACTATTGTCGCGAACTGGGCCTCTTGGATGAAGGCGATGATTACCTTGTAAAGGAGGAGTTTGGCTCACACCATAACCAACAAGATGATGAAATGAATGAATTTGTGATGAATGATGCACAAAGTTCGGGTCATGCCGATGTGGAGGATCATGGACAGAGCGATGAGTTTTTGGAAGTCGATGGCTCCCACGAGCAGCAAGAAGTCATAACGGATGATATTGAGTACTTGGAGGACAACTATACTATAGAAATGAATCCTGAGCATGAAGATGTCGTCCTTGAGACGAAATATGAAAACACAGTAACGCAGAGTGACATTAAACTGAGGCGTGGTCGAACACGCTTCGGCATGAATATAGTAAAGTCCGAGCAAAGAGAATTACAGCATCAATATGGCCTGGAGGCTGGAGTCGTTGACATTAAACCGAGGCGTGGGCGGGCACGGTCTGGCCTTAACTCGCTTCGAACATCGGATGGAAATGAGAAAGGTGGCTATGTTTGTGATGTGTGTGGGAATTTCTATGAGAAGCGGGGACGCATGATGGAACATCGTCGGCGCCACGATTCTGTTTGCCAATATCAGTGCGAGTAAGTTTTAAATAGTATACAACAAATGTTAAACTTCTGTTTTAATATAATTTGCATGCATGCAGGCTCTGTGAAGCCAAGTTCCAGGTCCGAGAACAGCTGCGCAAGCACATGTATTCCCACACAGGAAGCAAGCCCTATAAGTGCAGTTTCTGCAGTCGTCAATTCTTCTACGAGAGCGTGCTGAAATCGCATGAAAAGTATGTAGCTACATTCGATCTGATTAAAATTATTAACTATACCCAATTTAATTATCTGACAGCGTGCATCGCGGCATCAAGCCATATGTGTGCAAGGTATGCGACAAGGCTTTCGCATACGCTCATTCATTGACTAAGCACGAGCTTATACACTCCGACATCAAACTGTATCGGTGCGACTACTGCCAAAAGGATTTCCGCCTGCTACATCACATGCGCCAACACGAGGAGACCAAATGTCATCAGAATGCAGTTTTGCTCGCCGAGACATTGAAGTACGATCGTGGGGAGCAGGACGTTGAGCTATTGGGTGTGGATGAACTCAAGGATGTCAAGCTGCGATTATCACAGCCACACATGCTCTCTTAGGCGCATTTTCTTTACCACCATTGGACACCACAGCGTATAGAAAGAAGGTCCGTGTTATATTTTTAAGTAGGTTCTAAATTTCATTTCACATTTAATTATTGATGATTTAATAAAGTAATTGTGTTATAATTGTAAATTATTTGATGTTGCAAATATACATCTTTGAGAAAAGTCAACAGTGGAATAAGCCTTTACAAATCCACAAATTCAATAGACAAAAACAATATCCTTGAAAAAAATTGTACACAAGATGGGATCATCAATATATTTATAAATTGTATATGTTTGACTATAATAAAAAAATATATTACGTATTAGTATGTCCAGATAGAAATTATTTATATATAGTACAATACAAATGAATGTAATATTTTAATCTTTTACATCTGTAAATTTGAATTTCAGTGGTATATTGGGAACATTTATTAGAACACTCTTGAAAGCATTTTCCGTGGGATAATTAAACTCAACATTGAAGTTGCGTATAAGTCGTGCGATTCCCAACTCTAACTCCATTTCGACAATACGTTTTCCAATGCACATGCGTGGGCCAAACCCGAAGGGCAAGTAAATAAATGGGCTGCTCGCCTTAAGAGCGTGCGGGCACTCCCCGCTTGAAGCTGCTTCTTTGCTCGGTCGGAGCCATCGCTCTGGCAAGAACTCTTTACCTCTGGGATAGTGCTGGTCATCAGTGAGCAAGCCGGTGGACAACATCATGACCGCTGTTTTGCTGGGAACCTGGTATTCATTTAGCACAATGTCCGATTTGATCACACGACCATTGCCCAATGCTAAGGGATAAAGACGCAGCGATTCCTTGATAACAGCTCGCAAGTATGGGACATTCTTCATAGAGGCTTCTGTGAATTCGGAATCCTTGTTTGGTAAAATTTGACGAATTTCCTCCCGCAATTTCGCTTGCTTCTCCGGATTTTTAGCCAGACACAGAAGGACACCTGTGAATACGGTTGTTGTCTGGAAATAGCTGATTTTAAGTGAAGATATTTCAAGCTACTACATTATTAAAGACTGCTTCGTACCGTATCTACACCTGCTATCAGCATGTCTATAGCCATAACTCTGGCTATCTGTTGGTCAGTTTTCAAAAGTTTCTCGAGTACGCTTTTTTCGTGGTCCGGCTTGTTGGAGGGCTCGCGCTCTAGTCGCTCGACAGCTTCGTTTACATAGCCCGATGTTATATCCTGGATTTCGTCCAGGACTTTGATAAGCTTCTTGAATTTGGGCGTGGCCACGTAACGCCAAATCGATGGCTTCATTTCAAGTTCACCCGATAGTTCAAAGAATAAATTGAGTGCGTCAAAAAGCTTCTTAGCCTGGGGATTGCTGCGATTGGCTTTTATCAATCCCAACTGCTTGTCCAATGCTACCACCGAAACGGATTCAAGAGTCCATCGATTGATCTCCTCTTCAAAATTTTCGGGAACTTCAAGTGTGCTGCTGTTGCGAATTTCTCGTATTCTAATTGAGTACAATAAAGCTGATAGAAATAACTTTTACAATGACAAATTTGTTGGATTCATTTACCGCTGAATGAACTCTTTGTTGATTGCTGACATTTTTTGATAGTACAGACGAACAGTTTTCGGTTGCATCATTACTGGATTAACACTAAATCGGAACTTCGCCCAGTCCTCGCCTTGTCTGTAACACGCATGAGTTCGTGTACATTCCCTCGCGTTTTCATACTTTAGAAAATTGAAATTTTAGCTTACGTTGATACTATTCCTGCGGTACCCTTGTAAAATTCCTTGCGCGTCACTGTTCGAAAATAGTGCAATATGTTATTGCCTGGACGTTCCGGCCAGGGCCCTTCGGCCCGTAAAACTTGTTCAAAGTGTAGCGGATCGTTGGATACAAGAAACTCATTTGGTCCAAAACTGGGCAATCTGAAAAGAGGACCATGCTGGCGACGCATGTCCAACATAATGTCTGGAAACTGCATCTTATAGTATTTTCCGCCGGGCATCATATGGCGCAGAAAGTAAAACATGGAAACCTTGGGTATCTCATGGTATGGGCGCGCCTGGTCCCATCCAACAGGCTTGCCTATGTTTGTCTCATTTTCCGCTACGTTTACTGCATTGCTCACAGCATATGTTTGTTGGCGCTGAATTCGAAATCAACAATAATGATAAGATAAATAACAAATGTATGTACATATATGTATATTGTAAATGTATTAATCGCAATTCATAATAACCTGTTCTAATGGTATAGCCCGTATTAGCTGCTGTAGCTTAACTCTCTGCCCCAACATTTTGCACTCACGATCAATTGAGAACTGAGCAATAAGTTTGTTTACTTCGGATTTTATATATTTGCTCAAAAGCTTTTTTAATGAGCACATACGAGCCTGGGAGAGAACACAATATTAGCTCATCTAACAATGATATGAAAGCTTTGAGCTGAACTGATTCTCTTTATGATATGATTTTTTTCATGAGTATATGGAGTATAGTATTTAAAAAATATATATTGGTAAAGAATATTAAAAGATAATTATGTATTTTAAATTTTGAAGCAGTAAAAAAAACGCAATCACATTCCAATTATATTACTATGTAAATGATCAGATCATAGATTCGAATAGATATAATACACATATACATAATCATTTTATAGACTTTCGAGTTTATTTATTTGAATATTGATAGGTATACAATATCGTATCGAATGTATATTTAAAACAAACACCAATGTTTTCCTTTACAAACCGATATTAGACTTTCAAAAGTTGTTAACGGTTATTACGTATAAGTATGTAATTTATGTAAGTATAAATAGTCGCATAGAATAACTTAGAATTACAAGTATACTACAATTAATTCAAGTTTCACTGTAGACAACGTTTTTACAAGTTAATTTCCATGCGTTGTTCGATTTGGCACGCTTGGCAAAATGGGGTTTACATATGTATGTATGTATGTATATGGTTAATGTCGTATCGTTTAAATCGTTTTAAGGATAGTTCATAATATGTAAGTATTCGATAAATACCAAATCGATCATATGTATGAAGTTTAACGTATCGAATATGTCTCTCTGGGACATTAAAGTCCAACATATCAAAATATACCTAAACTACAACTCAGAGGACTAAGAGCCTATGACAATCTGGGATAATAAATATAGGGCTATGATAAGTCGGCGTTGTTCGTTGTTCATTGGGACGCCTGTTGCTGATAGCTGCATACAATTTTGGCCGCATCGTTCATCATTTTGGCCGTTGAGCGCACAAGGAACATCAGATGACACTCATCGTAGACGGTCAGCTCGACCCGCGTGCGCACAAGGCCGTGCAACACTGTAGCCCGCTCCAGGTCCAGCCAGCGCTGCAGCGCGAGTTCACGTTCCTTTGTCGTGCCGGAGAGCGCCACATCAGACGGTCCCCAGAGCACAAACTCCAGCACTGCTTTGGCCTTGGACAGAGATTCGGCGCGTTCTTGTTGCAGAATATCGGCCAGAATGGGCGTAATCTTCGTGGGGGGCAGCATCTCGGTCAACGCGCTGTGAGCGCACTTGCATAGCGTACCCATGGGCTCGTCGTCGTCGTTGTTATTGCTGTAATAGAAGTAGGGATTATAGTTGAGTTCGTAAATGGCCATATATTCGTACCCTTGCAAGACACAGAGTCGCGCCTGCGCATCCTTGTTATCCATGTCCTTGGAGAGCACCACATTCGACAGGCTTAATGGGGTCTCCTCAATGGCCTTCGCCTGCAGATTCTTCATGCCGTTCACCAGCTGCAACATTATGAATGCCACCTCACGCGTCATGACATCATCGAAGGCGGGCATTGCTTGGGGCGTGGCTGTGATCTCCTCACCATCGTTGGTTTCCGTGTTGCCAGGCGATGTCGACTCCTCATTCAATGTGCTGAGATTCTGCACGGAAACCACATTTCGTAGCGCATTGCCACCAGTTGCATCCTTCAGGCTATTCAGATTTGGTATGGAGCCTCGGAAGTTAAAGTTGCTCTTGTCTAGCACTTGGGACTTGCCCTTCAGTATGGATCCGATCGATTGCAGCGTCTCCAGCTGAAGCCTTGGCAGCACCGATATGGTGGCCTGTAGCAGTGTTACCTCCGTTGTGGGCATCAGTGGCAGCTGGTAACTGGGAACCAGGTCGCAGAACTCGGTTATGGGATTGAGCACATCGCAAACGCCTCCCGTCAGCTGGCTCAGCTCACCCCCAACGCCCGCCAGCTGATTACAGTCGGCCGACAGGGCCAAGGTCACGGGCGCTGTGGTCCACAGTGCCGCATGGAAGGCTTTCTTGCCCACGACAAATGCCTGAGCGCCCTCAATAATGGTAAAGTCCTCGTAGCGCAAGTTGATGGCATTGGCCAGTGGTCGCAGTGCAGCTGGCACAACAGGCGTTTGTTGAAGCTGTTGAGGTGTTATTTTAGTTTGTTTCCGTTGCGTGTGTGTAGCTGGGACTTACCTGATCGAGCACCTGGGCAAGTGCCTCGTGATTGGCCACTACAACCGCCGTGTAGTTGTCTTCGATGTTCTTGTGCACGACACTGCGTCCCTTGCGCATGCGCAAACGATTCGTGGCCTTGCTGCGGTTCTTGTTGCCCTAAATGGGAGTGCAATTGGTATCTTAGGATCTGCTCTCAACTATTAAGATTAATCTAGCTTACCGTTGGCATGCCCCAGACGCTGTCGTTGATGTCCGTAGCCACATCTCCCCCAGCCTCGCTGCCGTAGTAGCTGTACGGTGCATAGATGTCGAGGTCACCTACTTCGCTGCCTGCATATGAAGCCGAGATGACGCGTGGAATGTTGGCTACAAAATAAGACAGGATTAGGCCAGTGACTTCTATATATCATTCAACTTACCTAAGCTGCTGTTCAGGCCGTAGTTGCGCACGGGACCGTACTCGCTGCGCGTATAGCTAGCAATGGAAGCCGTATCCGAGTAGATATTGTTGCGTCCGGCAGATCGGCCATTGAGTCGCTGTCCGGCTATAGCGGTTAGATCTAGGTTACTGCTACGAATGGGCGGCAGGGGAGGCGTGGGTGCCGCTGTCGTAGCCGGAGCTGTCGTTGTCGAGCTGCTGTTGCCATTGCCCATTTTGACAAATTCGTACATGTTCTCATAGTCGCGTTTGTCCTTCAGGTAGCTATCGATGGTGCTGTTGATTTTGCGTACGGAATCCTTTAGGCTACTGCGCTGCGCACTGTCCGTGGCATCAGCTGCTGCTGCGCCTTGGGCGCGCTGCTCAAAGATCTCCAGCTTGCTGGATATGGACATTTTGGTCTCGGCCTTCTTCGGCTGTCGCTCGAATGTGCTAGTGCGGCTATTGACAGTGGGCGCTGTTCCGGTTGTGGCTGAGCTGGCCGACGGCTTGCCAACCTCGAAAGGATTTGTGTTGCACACCTTGGACTGTTGTTGTTCGGCCGTTACATTCTCACCGTTTGACGAGCAAATGGAGATAGTATCGGTAAGTATGCCCCGCTTACGGACCAGCTCTAGCTGTGCCTCACGCTCCCGCATGCTCGCCGTGCGCTCCGGCTTGCGTGGCGCTATCGAGGAGCGGATCTCGCCTGCATTCAAAATAAGAGAGGCACGAATTTGTTAATGTTTATCTATAACATGTTTGCATGCCAGTGTATTTCCTATGCGAATCTATAGATCTAATCTATACGAAACATTTGCTGGCCAAGTTTCATGGCCGCAACAATGCCAAATGACTGCAACAGCTGGCCATGTTTTTTGTTTCTTTTGTTTTTTTTTTTTTTTTCTGTATAACCTGCGACACTAATTGTGATTTTGACCCAAATTCATGCCAAATTACAATTCGCATAATGGTGCCTAGTGGCCAAGATCTCTAGCAAATAGCTTTTCCGCAGACTGGCCCCTTCACCAGTTGCCACCTGCCATCTGCCGGCCGCAACAGGTGTAACAAGTTCTCGCCACATTTGGCCTGACCACAAAATGACAGCCAAGAGAAATGGGTCTCAGATTCTAAATCTTTCACTGCCAGCGATTCTCGTCTCACCAGTTTTCCGCTGGCCTGATCTTAAGTGACTACACTAGGCACTCACATGTGGTTACCTCATTGGCTTTGGGCTTTGGTTTGTTTTCATTTCGATTTTTGTTACTGTTGCTGTTCTGCTTGTTCATCTGTTAAACTACACATATTTTACTTTTCAGCTTTGGCTGGCGGCTTACTTAACCTACTTTAATCTGGCTACCTGGCTCACTTATGGCCATAAGAAGCGACGACGACTTCTGCCCGTTATATTGATTGAAATGCGTAACTCGTTTTGCTTTGGTTCTACTTTCAAGTTATGATATTCTGTTTGTGGTTTCTACTTGGCCAACTGGCACATTTGGTGTACAAGCGGCCCTTTAGAGCCACATGCTGAAGGTCGCATGACTTTATGCCATGGCACTTGGGCGCTGTCAGGGAACGTGATCTGTTTGCGCTTTCTTTTGGAATCGCAATTGGATCACGATCGCAATCACGATCGTAGAAAGAGCGAGATACACCCACGCTAGCACTCCGCTGATTGATTATTTATGGAATGCGGTCGTTCCAGTTACCCACTTAGCCCATCTATGTTCAAACTCACCCAAATTGGCATAGACATTGTCCGCCTTGGATTTGATGGAGCCACCGGCATTGGGATTGCCGCTGATTTTAGCCGAATCCACGCTGCTTGAGCTAAGCGTGGCAGTCAGCTCCGTCTTCTGCTTGCGACGCAGCTCAGCGCTCTTGGGCGGCGGTGGGCGTGCCGGCTTATTGGCCTCGTGACTGCGCTGCCCCTCGCTGGCGCGCAGCGGCGGTGCCGGCGGCTTGGCGGTGACTACGGCCACCGTCTGCGCGGAGACAGCGTCGTTGGTCTTCGTGATGTCCTTGACAACCTCAACGGCCGTGGGATTGATGTCAATGGGATGTATGATGACCAGGCGCGGCTTACCCACTACACTGCCATCATCGCCCGTGCAGATCTCGGTGTAGACGCTGCCCTCCTTCTTGGTCAGCGGCTCACTGGACTTGCCCCCGTTGCTGCCCATGCGCAGGAACTTCTTGATCGAGAACTTGGACTTCTGTTTCTGTGGCGGCGATGAATTCGGCGATTTCGAAGATTTGCTGCTCGAATCTGTGAGGCCAGCGGCCGCCAGGCACTCCTCCGACATGGACAGATGCCGCTGATTGCGCGGCGTTGGCTCCGGCGTCAGCGGCTGCTTCAGGTTCAGCACGGAGGTGGACGATTGCAACTGCAGCTGCTTCGTTGCATTGGCACGTTGCATCACGAAATTGTTGAGACTGCGGAACTTGGGATTAATCACTGCTCGCTCCCGCTTGTCCTTTTCACGTATGACCGGTGTGGCGGCTGCCACGGGCGGCTTTCTGGTATACATATTACTGCTGCTGCCAGATGCTATAGTGGCAGTTGCTGTTGTTGCTGCTGCTGTTGTTGCTGCAGTTGTTGCTCTAGTTGTTGTGGGCGTTCCGGCAACACTTTCAGTGGCTGCTGCTGCTGTGGCTGTTGGTGATTTTTCCGTGGTATTCGCAGCATCCGTTGGCTTGGCAGCAGACGACTCCGCAGTTATTGCTTGCTCGAATTCAACTACCAAACTGTAATCACGTTCCGGCGTAGTCGGTGCGCTCGTTTTCGGTTCTGGTGGCGGATTGGGAGCTTTACCTTTTTTAAGTTTGGCATCATCTTTGGCTGACTCAGCCGCTGCTGCTGCTGCTGAAGCTGAAGCAGCTAATAGCAAATTTTCGCTTGATTTGGAAATTGCCGTTTGGAGCTGGCTGATGAATTGCTGCTCGGCGTTGCTGGGCTGTCGCTTGCTCATAAAAGTTTTCAACGGCGAGTTGTTGATGTTGTTGTTGACGTTGCCATTGCTGTTGTTGTTGCTGCTGCTGCTGCTGCTGATGCAGCTGCTGCTGTTGTTGTTGCCGACGTTGACGAGCGGCTTAGCCGGCAGCTCGGGCTTCTTGAGGCCGTGCAAGAATGAGGGACGCGCATCGATTTTCATTGGCGGCGGCGGCGACTTGGGCAGCGCTGGCAGCTGCTGTGGCATCGCCTCTGCCGCTGACTCCTGCTTCTTCTCTTGCTGATTCTGCTCCAGCTTGTTGTCCGGATCGGCGCTGCCATCGGGCTCGCCATGCAGCTCACGGCTCTTGACTGCCGCCTGGTTGCCCGACTGATCGCCAATCTGTATGTCCTCGTAGTCCGAGTTGTTGGTGCTGGCGCTGAGCTTCTTCTCCACCAGCGAGCGCTGCTCGATGCTGCCCTTGACTGCGCCGCTGGGCAGATTCTTGTAGTCGCTGCCGATGCTGATGCCAATGCCCGAGTCGGACTCGCTGCGTATCATGTTGTAGGTATTCTCCTCATCGGAGCTGCCGTCGAAGCTGCTGCCCGTCGAGTCCAGCGCATCGTCCGAGCTGCATTTGGTGACAATCAGTCCGTCTGAGGTGATTTTGCTGGTCATGAAGTTGCCCTCGTGCAGATTGTAGCTGGCGGCACGTGTCTTCGAGCTGAGCAGCATGTCCGTTATGTACTGTGAGCTCGAATAGTGCGTGCTCTTTGACTCCGCCTGGGCGCTGGCCACGCCCACCTGCTCACTGTACTTGCCATCGGGCAAATTCTCGTAGCTCAGCTGCGTCTCGACCACATCGTAATAGGCGGACACACCGTTCTCCGAGTCCGAGCAGTTGCTGTCCGTGTCGGAGTATTTGTGGCACACGTTCACCTTTGGCTTGGCGTGCTCCTTGGTTATGGGCGCATTACGCGCAATGGATTTTTTAAGGTCGAGAAATGGCTTTGGCGAGTCGGTCAACGAGCTCAGTTCGAATTTGATTTTGCTGCTGCTGCTGCTTGCAACTGTTGTTGTTGTTGTTGTGACTGTTGTTGCTGCCGCCGAGTTGATTTCGTTTTGTTTT
Organism: Drosophila aldrichi; assembly: GCA_035045965.1. NCBI lineage: Eukaryota > Metazoa > Arthropoda > Insecta > Diptera > Drosophilidae > Drosophila > Drosophila aldrichi. Next base: position 237,103 of record JAWNOM010000040.1, read on the forward strand.
TGCTTTTGCTGTTGCTTCTGCTGCAGCGTCTCGGAGATTTCGTCCAGCAGAGACTTCTCCATCGCACGCTCAATGGGCGGACTGTCCTTGCCATCGCGCGCCGATGCACTCGCACCCGCACCCGCACCTGCCCCTGCACCTGCCGTTGGCTTCACAAGCGTGGGCGTGAGTGTTGTGGTCACTTTCTTGTTGGCCGTGCTGGTGATGGTGCTCTTGATTGTAGTGCTCGTTGCTGCTGCCACGGTCTTGGCTGTCACTGTGCTGCTGCATGTGGTTGCAGTTGTCGTTTTTGTTGTTGCTGCTTTGGACGGCGCTGCCTTGGCGCCAGCTGACTTTAGGGGCTGACCAAAGGGCATCACATTGATCGTTAGCGTTTGCTTCTTGCCCTCCTTGTCCACCTGGGGTGCGCCCAGCTTGAGGGCAGCGAATGACTTCTTGATGTTGTCCTGCGCATCGCCCAGCAAATTGCCATTGTTCATATTGAAGTCGGTGTTGGCGCGTGTAATGCGCTTCAGCTCGATGGCCTCCTCGTCGTCAGTTTCCGTGATGGCCATGTCATCGTGCTCGTTGCCCAGATTCATAAAGTCATGATCATCATCGTCGTCATCGTCCTCCGACCACTCGCCGCCATAGCCAATGATCTCGTGCAGCTGCTTCTTAAAGCAAACCTTGCTTGACTTCGAACTGCTGCTCGACTTGCTGAAGCTGCTGCTGCCGCTGCCGCTGCTGCTGCTGCCGCTAGTTGTGGTGAGGCGCACGCCAAACGCCTTCTTGATGATGCTCTTGGCTGGCGTTTTGTGCTTGTTCGGGTAATCAGTCTTTGTGTGGCTATCTGACTTGAGTGCGCTTAGCTTAGTGCCCTGCTGTGCGGCAGCTGCGGCTGCAGCAGCTGCTTTGTGCTCATCCTTTGACTTGAAGCAGTTCGAGCATAAATCCTTTTTCCACGCATTTTGCGTGAAGTGCGAGCAAATCGAGGAGGACATTTTGTGTGTTGCTGCTGCCTGTTGCTGTTGTGATTGTTGCTGTTGCTGCTCGTCCAACTTATTCCACCATATTCTGCAATGGCAAAGAAAATAAAGTCAAATTAGTATTGCTTTGCATTGTTGTTATTCATCATTACAGTGTTGTTAACTTAAGGACTGATAAAAACTTTCATTGCGAAGCCGATTGCGCAAGCCCTGCCAGCAACTGTTGCTGCTGCACAATCAACTTTCACTACATAAGTGCAGCTTCTGCATCATGATGCCAAATTATTGAATGTAAATATAAGAGCGCTAACAGCAACATTTCGCAGTAGTAGTCCAGCTGGGCAATTTGCATTAGTCGCCTTCGACTACCCAGGCAGCCGAAACCAATTGACCAAGTGGCCATGCGGCGGCTGGCTATTCAATGTCTTCACCAAGCAGCAGCAGGCAGCCAAGCATTCATTTACCATCGCGACTATCAATCAATCTTCATCTTGATAATGAAATTATTGAAATGATTGCTGTTTTTGCTTTCGACATATTTGTATGATGTTGCTGTTGTTGTTGTTGCTGCTGCAGCATTGGGGATTCACTGAGCACTGTTTTTTTTTTGCTCACACTCTTTGTCACATGGCAATTGAAAGAGCTGTGTTTGCTTTGCTCTCTCGGCACTTGGACAGTGTCTCCAATTGCTGTTGGGTAATCAGTTGTTGCTGTTGGCCATTGCAGTTGCTGCTGTTAGTTAGTTAGTTTCAGCTGACCGTCTCTATGACTTTCTAAAATTGCCCAGGGAAGCGACAGTCTATATGTGTGTGTGTGCATTAAATGACATTAACATAAAAAAACTGCGGAACTCTAAACCTGCCCAAAAAGCGTAAAAACCTAGAAAATTTATAAACAAAAAGTCCAGTATCGTATATGCTTATAAATAAACGTGGCAGGAAGGCAAACGAGTTTCCTAAACAGAAATCACTATATCAATTATTTTTTGTATTTCCTCAAGAATTTAATTCATTGAAACAGAAAAATATCGAATAAGAAAATTGGTGGCAAATATAAGATAATTGTTCAGATATTTGGCAATTATATTTTGAGGTCATTTCTTGGATATATTTATCATTTTAAAATGCTAATTATATACCCATAAAGTATTTCATTGTGACGAAATACCGCGAACAGGTATTTGTAACCAAATCTGATGTTCTCAGAATACTTCTGTTACAGTTAGGATTGCCCACTCAGCCAACAGAACAAAGAGTCTGAACAATGCAGCATTTATGTCTCTTAAGCCATTAGCCCCGTTTAGGGCCAGCTAAGATTGCAAGTGAGTTTGTACATCAATTTGGCCAGCAGCACATTGTGGCGGCGTCTAATTGGGAAAGTGTTGCTGCTGACAACAGCGACAACACCCTAAACAACAACAACAACTCAAAAGCTGCCGCCCGACAAAGCTTCACAACAAAGATGACAACCAGCAAGCTTTCAAGTCGACTGGAGTTTGTTTCTTGGGCACATTTATCAACGCCAACACGAACGAAAGTTGATCCATTGTTAAACGGTTGCCGTTGTGCAGCTTCTGCGGCTGTTGCTGATGCTACGCTTGATTTTTGCATTTGCAGCAGCAGCAGCAGTTGCTGCTACTGTTATTTTTTGGGTCAGCGTTTTGGTTAAGCGTTAATATGCATAAATCTTGGCTTTGTGCAATCCGTTCGCGAATACCAACGCTATCAGCTGGCCACGGTGGTAGGGCAGGGGAGGGCAGGGAAGGGAGGTGGTTTCAGCGCTCAGCTAATTGCATAACTGTGACGCTGCCAACAGTTGCTGCCGTGTTTTTGCACGGTTGCTGTTTGCAAGTTGCTGTTTGCTGTTTGTTTTGCTTTGTTAATTGTTGGCATTTTTTCTTTCACTCATTTGCATTCGGTTGCGGCATCGATACTCGATTTGTTTATGGCCACAGACGAGGCTGCAATTGTGCGCCAATTCTCAGCCAGCCGCTAACCAGGTGGAGGTTGCACAAAAGGGTTCACAAGTGCCACAAGTGCATCGCCGGCTGACCAAATGTGGCGCAGCAGGAAAATTTGCAACAAATTGTTGTGCTATTTGACCATAAAAATGGGCAGCAGCAAGACAACTTGAAACGAAGACCGCCAACATCCGACCACAACAACATGTTGCAGCTGGTTTTCAAGTTTAGCCATCGCCACACGGAATGCGATGGTCAAGCGCCTGAGTTGAGATGAGCCCAGGGAAACAGAGATATCTATAGAGATGTTGCTGTTGCTGTAGATAAATGTAACACAAATAAATCTGCATAAATTTCATGCTCCGAACTTGCGGATCTAGCCAGCCCGGTCAGGACGGGTGTCAGCTCGTTAGCCATAAAGTTGAATTCGACTGGCGCAAAAGTCGGTCAGCTGGGTTCCGCGCCATTTAATTGATGCTCGAGAATTTGCTTTGCCAAATGATATATACATGTATATGTATGCATGTATGTATGTGTATATCGGTATGTATGTAAGAGAGTACATGCAGGCATTTTTCGTATTTTTAGCAGTTCCAGGCATTAAACCCGTTTCGTGCCGCCAGGCCATTTCAATATTTTGCATTCGACTCTTTGTATTTGCCTTTATCTGATCGTTGGCATACAAAACTTTTGGTGCCGCTTACAGGCTACGAAACAGTTAACTGACCGTCGTCTCGTCTGCGACTTCCAATTGGGGCCAACAGGTTTAGCCAACAGCAGCAGCAGCAGCAGCAGCAACAGCAGCAGAAAGTTCTCTTCTCGCCCGATTCGGTATTTTCTCTCGTCTGTTGCACTTGGCCAATTGCCGCTAGGAGGCTAATCTCTGGACTCTTCAGGCATTTTACACAACAGAAATATGCGAAGAATGCTTGGAGATCGTTATACATATGTATATCTAGCCAAATATATATATATGTGTGTGTGCATAACAACAACAAACACGTTTTGAGGTGCCGAGAAGAACAAAACAGAAGTCATAAATATTGGATGCGCTGCAGTGAGTCCGTTGATTGAATCTCACAGCTGAGACTGTAATCGAATCAAACGCTCCATTAGCGATCCAGAAACGGGGCTGCACTCAATTAGCGTACACCATTCGAGTCAAAAGTCAAAGCCATAGATCAAGCTGCAACCTCACCCAATTCACAGATCTACAAATTACCACAAGAAATTTTTCCCCTCGCAGTCAAAAATCGAAAACGCAAGATGAGCGCAGATATTTAAATAAAACTTTGATATGATATAGAAGAGATGTGCGTGTTGTTTGTTCCACATTTACACGTGAGATTTATGCGTGGCCGCGTCGACAGCTGCCGTTTGTTCTGCTGCCCATTCTCCATTCTCCATTCTCCAATTTCCATTTCCCATTTGCTTTGCTGTTTATTTTTGATATGTTTATCGTTATGTAAATATATGTATATACTTATATACACCTGCGCTACGCATGCCAAAGTTTTGCCTTTGGCATTATGCAGAGCATATAAAATTTATTTTTATTCACCTCATTATGCATAGAAAATGTACAGAGTCTTTGACTTGGGCCAAGCACTTGAAGCTGATTCAATATTTTTGTGCAAAAGCATTTGAAAAAAAAGAAATAATAATAATAATAGCCGAACAAATTCCTGAGCTTAAAGTGTTTGTTTCGGGTTGGGCCGCCTGCCTCAGCGGATGTTGTGGGCGCTGCTTTAAATGTCAACGTCTCAGAGTTGGCCATAAAAGGCAGTTGGCAATTAGAGGCGAAACAAAGTCGTCTCGAGCCAAGGAAATGAAACTGGCTCTCGACTACTCCAATTAGAATTATTCTCTCATGAATAAAGCCGTTTGACTATAATTTCGTATATTTAAATTTTAGCTCGTTTAGGCCGCTGTTTCGACGAATCGCAAAGTTCTACATCGAAATATTTTATTCTTTTAGAATATTGTCAATCTCCATTTTGGGCATTGACTAGTTAAATGTAAACATATGAGTATATAGTAGAGTAAATGTATAATATAACATTTTGTATGCCCCTTGCATCAAAACTCAAATTGAATCATCGACTGAATGATTCATGAATATTCACATTAAATCTATTCTAGCTTCAAGTTCTTATTCCTCACTAAGCAAAATTAGTTAATTTGAAAAATATTTAGAACACGAAAAATACATTTCAATAATTATTAAAAAAATATAAGAAATTCTTTTGGGTTCGCGCTTCATATTAAACATAATTGATAAATTTTTAACCTGAATGGCTAATTGGAAATTGAAGTTGCTATCGAGCAAGAGGTAATTGCACTGACCAAGCAGCTGGTCAGCTAGAAACTGGATCCCTGCGTAGGCAAAGACTTGGAGACTGACTCGCACCAAAGGCCAATGCCAATGGCAAAGCCAAACGAGACACAGCGGGCGTTATATGGTATAGACATTAATTAACATAAGCCATTTAATTTCCAAGCAGCGATACTCGCCAGCAGGTAGTGAAGTTAATGCAATTAAACACAAGCCAAAGATGTCATTAGCCAAATGGTACTCGTTCCTCGAACTGGCCATTAGAGAACTCCAAACTGGCCGGATGTTGGGGCAGGCGGAGGGATTTTGTCAACAGGTAGCTCAACAAACTTGTGAGACCACAATAACAATAGCCACAACAGCAACAACAACTTGGCTAACAATTGAAGTGTAAAGAAGTGTGTTTATCAAGTTTTGTGGAGAGAAATATATTCCGACTACCTGTTTAATGGAGCTGTTTGCAAGATTCGCATTACAGATTGAGTTGCCAGAAACCTTTTTAGCCTTTTGACAATCAAAATTAACAATGTTGAAGAGATCACGTTGATTATATTAGTAGACCTTTGCGCATCAAAGTTAGCAAATTGGCTTATGTAGACTATTTATGTATATATTATATTCAAACATTAAAAAATGTATCCCAGTGAGGCATTAATTAATTGGCTCTTAGATAATATCACCAAGTTGAGAATATGGCATATAATTAATAAGAATTAGTTTAGAATTTTTTTAAAAATTGTATGCATATGTGCGGCATGCTTGCATGTTTATGTATTTGCGTAAATTAGTTTTGTGCATGGAACAACACCCAGTCGGTACGCTTTTTAATGTGCTCAAAGCATTCAAATATTTCAAGGTTAAGTTCCCATGTCGCTGCCATGGCCAGATTGGCGGCGTCTTCGTTTTCATTTGCGTGACGCACTGGCGAAGGCGACGCCAACGTGGCGACTGCGTTGGGGTGCAGCTGTTGTGGCAGCAACAGCAACAGCAACAGCAGCTCTAAGACTGGAGCAGCACACAAAAGACTGCAAATTAATAAATGAAAACGCATTCATTCATGGTTGCATGGCGTCTGGTGTCCGAACGAGTTCAGCTTCCTCAGCCAGTTGACTTTCTGTGTTGCACATGTGCAACAGCCGCATGTAGCATGTAGCTTCATTAAAATTGCCCTCCCTCAATAAATAAGAGGAGTAAAAGTGCTTTCTCGATGATTTGGCGACGAGGAAATACTCTAAGAGAGGAATTGTGGCTCTTAAGATTTACTTTAAATAATAGTAGATAAAACAAATAAATATATTGGTAATGAAATACGCCCAATTAAAATTTAGTTTATATACTGTACAAATAAATTTCAATTTGATTAGTTTACGTAGCATATGACCTCAGCTTGATTGCTGAAAACTCCAATTTACAGGGTATTCGAAAGAGAAGCGCGAACTGTGTCACTTGCTCGACGCAGGCATCGCATTTCAAGTGCGTGTTTCGTTTCCCACAGGCAACGCACACACACACACACACACACACACACACACAGAAGACGAGGATCGTAACTTCAATTTATGGCCACACACAGACACCAACTGTTTGGTTGGCCGGTCAAGTTTTTTGGGCGAGACTTTTTAGTTTTTGCTGGGATACCAAATTATGTGCAGTAAAAAATGTTTATGATGCGTAGAATATATATGTATATATATGTTTATGTTGTGCCCCAAGGGTTCTGCTTGAGCTGGGCCAGCTGTGGCAGGCCACACGAAAACTTAAAAAGGAAATAAAACTATTCAAACCTGTTGCGTGGGATATTTTGTAAAGATATTCAAGATATTCGAATGTCCACAGACTCCGTTTTGTAACGTGCAACAAAATTTGCATGCACCATTTGTTGCTTGTCAAGCTGTCGTAGACAATACGCTTGCAATTGGGGTTGCAATGATGACTCATGGCCAGCCTGGAGTCGAGCAGTTTTGCGGTTTGTTCAGCAACCGGCGGCGGCACACATTTCTGTCAGCTGCATTAGCGCGCAGATAGCCTGGTCCGAATTGTGGTTTTGTTTACCCAGAGAGAGAGAAAGAGAGAGAGAGCTAGCAGCTCTGGGGCGCCTGCTGGAGGCATTAAGCCACCATTGTGCATAGTGCACAGTGTCAGAAATGGTTTGTGCTCTGGGCTCAGCTGGCAAACATTTTAAAGCCGGTTCACATTCAAATCTCGACTATGTAGAACCCATAAATAATGAACACCCAACAGTTTGCAAAACAGAATAATAAAACAACAAAAAACAAAAAGCTAAAACAACTAAATAAACTAAAAGCTAAACAACAATAGCAGCCAAGCAACGACTAAAGTGTGACTCAGTGCATACTTAGCACTCGTCGCTTTTGAAGATTTATGATGATTCTTTACGGCCTTAAATTCTTGTATACAATAAACATTTAACACAACTAGCCGACAATCAAAAAAGATAAACTTATGCTCGTCTGTGTGAAGCGCAAATAAAACTAAAAGTCTCTAATGAACAATGAAAAAATAAATTTAAAAAAAAATTAATAAAAATATCTTGCCAACTTTGCTGGTTTGAAGATAAATCTGCATAAATGCGGAGACAAAGAATAATTAGTATTTCGAGTATATCATGTTGAATATATAGCATCGATAATACTTTTAAGTTTTATTGCACAGTGAAAGTATGTATGTAATTTTGTACAAACAAACATTTGTAGATTCAATAGATTCATCAAGCCAAGCTGGCAACATGACTAGGTCAGAAAATGCCACAAAAGAACAATTTGCCAAAATAACAGCCAAAGCATTGGGCCAACAAACGAATGAAATATTTGTGCTAAATATGTTTGACTGCATTAAGTATACAGTAGATATATACATACATATATACATATAGTAGTATTAGTATGAGATGTGCCATGTAATTGTATGTCAGAGTTGAACAATTATTTGCATTGCATTTGCAATTTGGCAGACCCAATGCAAGCAATGCAATTTGCAGATAGATTGCGAGAGACAACAAGCAAACTATATACTCGTATAATCGAAGGCTGCAATTGACATTTGGCCAGAACAAATATAAATTTGTGCAGCAAATCCATATGGATATCATTTCTGTGGCTAAACTATGCCAAAGCACAATTTAATAACAATTAATTACAAACTTTGTTTCTGTGTTGCAAATGCAGTAATTGGCTTACAACAGACACAGCTGTAGCAACGATATTGTATTTAGCACAGGTTTCGCAAAATAAGCATATTAAATATTACGTATACGCAGCGTGCACAAGGACAAGCGCACACTGAGCGTGCAGTCGCTGCAGACAATGGCATAAAAGAAAGCCAGTAAGCTGCTGCCAGGCAGGCCAAGTTCAAAGTTCAACGAAAGACGCGATAGCAAACAAAAGCAGCCATTATGGTCGGTCTATGGACTCTGGCAGAAGCTCGTTGACAGCCAGCGGGCTTGGCCGGCAGCTATTTGAATGCCGTCAGCAATTGCAGGGAAAATGCAACTTTTGGGCAATGAACCTGCAGGCAACAGCAGCAGCAGCAGCAACAAGCTTTTGCATTAAATAATCATAAATAACTTTGTTGTGCGGTAATCGCATAGTTGCAAGTTGCTGATGTTGCCCATCGACCCGCCGGCAACTTGCACTTTTCTTTGCTTTTCCTTTGTTTTTTTCGCTTTTCAGAGCTTTGTAGAAAGTGCATAACGCATTAGGCTGACTGCATATGTATGTGGGGGTGAGCGGAATCGTTGCCAGCTGCTTGGCTGCGCTTAATTGAACTAACTCGCAACTGGCGAAGCGTCTGTCTGGCAGGCAAGCCAGTCAAGTAGAAACTCAACTCAACAGCCTGACAGCTGACGTCGCGACTTTGGTCGTGAGAAATGAAATCAATTGAGCTGCCAGCGTCTAGCGTCTAGCGTCTGGCGTTTGGCCGTTAAACAAACTCGAAGTGCAGTTCGGTGTGGCATAATTAATCAGTGCAACATTTGAAAGTCAAAGTTTGGTGCGGTCAACGATTGAGTTGCTGTTTGTTAAAAATAAAATATATATATAAAACACGCCTAGGACAGCGGCTGGGCTGCGTCTACTTGACATTTAATTGGCATTAATTACCTGTATTTGTACTTTGTGGCCAACTGGCGAATGTCCGCTTGCAACTTTCACTATCGCCTACGCCACAAATGGCGCAGGCAGAGAAAGAGAGTGAGAGGGAGAGAGAGCGAGAGCTAGTGAAACCTCAATTGACAGTTTCAATTAAAGCAGTAGCTGCTGCAAATATTGCTTATCGCTTGTTTATCTAGCTAACGGCCACTGGAAACACCCGCCAGCAACAGTTGCATCGAACGCGTTTTTGTAGCGTTTTTTATCGCGTCGCTTCTCACACGCACTGCAAAATGCTTTATTGCTGTTTCGGTTACTGTTTTTCTTCTTCTTCTTCTTTTCTGTTTATGCAATTTGCCTTAATGTACATTTAATGCTGACAACAACAATGGCTGGGCCCTCTGCTGTCAGTTTATGGCATAAATAAGTGAGTGACATTTTTCTTCATTAAATTAAACACATTGTCAACAGCTCTTGTTGGGCAGATGCTGCTGCTGCTGCTGCTGATGTTGCTGCTGCTGCTGTTGTATTTGCCCTTATGCCAGCGAGTGCAATTTTGCAGCTTGTCACAGGGAATGCATGCGCTTGCATGTCTGACTGGCATCAAGTCATTTGAATAGCCGCCACTTTGACCATTTAGCACTCAATAATTTGCTGCCCACCAAAAGCCAACAGCGGCATTAATTAATAGTCAGTTTCGCCTGCCACAAATTGGTTCTAGCCACTGGCAGCAATATATATTGTTATGGTGCCACGTGTGTTGCATGTGGAATGAGTTGCTACAGAGCATGCACATACATACATATATATGTATTTGAGGGGACTCTTGAAAAACACACAAAATATATATTTTTACCAGAGACAACAGAGTTTCGTGGGGCCAAGCAGCAGCAAGAAGAAGAAGAAAATCGGATAACGAGATAAATTTGTCTTGCTTTGTTTGACTTGGAGTGTAATTTTGTTAGAAATGGAAAGTTTTTATTGTTGTTGTCATTTATTTCAAAGCAAATCTCTCAGACTAAACGTTTCGATGCAGCTGCCTTTTGCTTTTGTTGCTCGCTCTTTGTTTTTTTTCGTTTTTTTCTAACTGAAAATCTATTCAATTGTCTGGCGACTTAAGTGTTTGTTTGTGTTCACATTTGTAATGCGAGTGGGAGCAAGAAATTCCAAAATATTAAAACAATTATAAAGTGGTAGGCGTGAATTTCTGTTTTGCTTTTATAAAAGCGAGGAAAAGAAAAGGGAAATAAAGTTTATGGAGCTGGCTTGGATTTTAAATAATTGAATTAATAATTAAAATTCTTTATCAAAGATATGTCAAATCATTTCTTATGTAACATGGGCAAGAAATCATTGAAAATCGATTACAAATATTTCACAAACTGTCAGCAATCTCAGAGTTTATCGTGCTAAGCATTGTAAATTGAAATTAAAATAAAAGCTAATGTCTGACTGGCTCTGTAGTTCATGGGCTAATGTGCGGGCCAATTATGCTGGTGTTTAATTAAATATGCTGCTAACGATGTTGCAGCTGCTGAAAGACATTGCCAATTGGCAAGTTGTGTGTTATTGTAGGGTTTGCATGCCATTTGCAGTCGATGGCAATTGTAATTGTGGTTGGCAGCAGTGCTTCCCGGTCTTGCGACATGTAGCTCCCAGGCACCACAACGCCCCCGCCTTTCACTTCATACCTGACAGCGGCACAACAGTCGCCTCGGATTACAAGTGTTTTACATGAAGGCGTCTGGCAGCTCTTTAATTGCAGTTGTTGCTGTCGTTGCCGTTGCCGTTGCAGTGGCAATTGCAGTTTGCCTTCAATTACATACGTACTTTGAAGCTAGTTACTGAGAATCATGGGTGTTGGAGGCGTGTCTGGCGGCCAAGTTGCATGCCAAGATACATTTCTTGCTTACGCATTTTGATGCATTCGCTGGGAATACTGTGAACTAAGCAGCCTAATGGAAAAGTGTTTGTCTCACCTGCTTGGCTTGTGTTACTCCTGGCACGTTTGCAGTTCGTCTAGGTTGATCGTTGTTTCGTTTGCCTGCAAAGATGAAGCAATGCATAATAAACATTAATTTGATGATTGTCAAAAACAATTACAACTGCAGCTACAGTCTGTACAGTTCAATACCCTTGGGGCACATGCAATTTTTGGCCAAATCGAATTACCAAATGTTAAAGCCGTCCACCCGTCCGCAACTTAACGGCGCCAAGGCTGGCCCATTGGCTCGGCTGGCCAAATACAAGCAATGACCCGAATTCGATGCACGTTGCGCTCGTGTTTCGTGTTTCGTGCCTCCCCCATTGGCAATACCCGTCCTGGCATGCAGCCAGCTGTTTCTTACGGCTCGAGTCTGCGTTTCAGCCAAGTCAACTCGAGTCATGCCCAGCACATGCATACATATATATGTATTTTGGCATTTTGGCACATTTAATCGACACCAGAGAGTATCAGTGTCGTCGTCACAGCGAGCTGTAATCGAGCCGCCTGAGCTAAACATTTTTTTTTATTGTCATACTCGCGCGTTGTTGACCAAGTTGCAGCCAGTTTATGCACTTGAACACTTGGCTTGCTGCTGACAAAAAGTAGAAGCTTTTATCAAGGCTAACATGCCAGACCACAAGTGGTTTTTGCTTTTACCACTTTTAATAATAGTTGGCCATGGCGCACACTCGTTCTAGTGACCCGTCGAAGCCAACTACTCCGCTTTAAGTGCTTGTTTCAAACCAATTCTTATGGGTCTGCCAGCCAGTAATTAATTGTCATATGGAGAATAAATCAATACAGCAATCCCACAAATTTGCATTTAATTAATATAAAGTTAAGGAGCGTAGTCTGTATCTAAGTGTAAGAGAGTAAATTCAATTTGAACTTGAATGTTTATATCATAAATTTCCATTTATTAACTCTATAATATATAAAACTCTATAATTGCCAAGCTAGAGACAATATATGTTTAGACTTCCTATATAACCAGATTTTACTGTATTATTATACACTGAACCCATTGAAAATGGGAAATCGAGGTATAATGGTTTTGTTGAAATGTATGTAACAGGCAGAAGGAGGCGTGGCAGTTATATATTCTTGAACAGGGTGACGAGTTGAGTCGATTTAGTACTATTCCTCTGTCGATTTCATCTAAGTATTCCCTCTACGTATTTCCTTTACGTATTCCTCTACGTATTTCCTCTAAGTCTTTAATGCTCTATTTCACTTGATTGCGCTGACCTCTGAAGAACGACTGAAGAAATGCTGCAGCTGCTGCCCTTTATATAGGGCCACTTTTATTCAAGCACTGTCTCTCTCAAATATTGAACCTGACGGCAGGTAGAGCTCGTTGCAGTCGATCTTCAAGTGAGCAATGGGAACGCTCTCTGCTGCTGTGAGCATTCTAGCTTCGTTTTAACTAAATACAAATACCAAATGAGAAGTGATACATACATATAGACAATTTTAATGATCTTCTAGACTTCTTCTCTCCTTGCTTTTACTTTTACTCTCTGCGCGCGTGCCTATGTGTGTCTATGCATTGCGTGTGTGTGCGTGTGTGTGTGTGTGTGTGTGTGTGTGTGTGTGTGTGTGTGTGTGTGTGTGTGTGTGTGTGTGTGTGTGTGTGTGTGTGTGTGTGTGTGTGTGTGTGTGTGTGTGTGTGTGTGTGTGTGTGTGTGTGTGTGTGTGTGTGTGTGTGTGTGTGTGTCTGTGTGTCTGTGTGTGTGTGTGTGTGTGTGTGTGTGTGTGTGTGTGTGTGTGTGTGCGCTGTGTGTGTGTGTATGTGTGTATGTGTGTGTGTCAGAAAGACGCGACGAATTATTGAAATATCAGTTCTCCGAAGAAGAAGAGGAACGCTTTCTTACTTGTATTATACATATTTATTATACATTTAATAAATTGGCAACTTCTATTAAAAATAATCCATTTCAGCTTTAATCAGGCTTAAGTTCAGCAGTGGTTCGCAGCGCCCGGTGGTGCTGCTAACGGCTGTTTAATGAACAGACATTCCATTTAGCACTTGAACCGCTTCTAGATCTGTTCATTAGCAAGTCGAGCGACAGCACGAGGAGTGGGCTGGGGGCTGTTGACTAAGCGTGCCAAGAGATTCGGTAAGAACTGGATCTGGGTTCGGAATCGAAATCAGTCATATATATTTAATTAAGTGTTTGGCATTCTCTCTCTCCTTCCCTCTCTCTCTCACTCTCTCTATATGGCATTCGAGTGCAGCTAATGGCCCTGGGCTTTATAGTTGGTAAACTTTGAAATTGTTACGCTACAACACGATGTGTATCAGTCGGGCAGCCTACAAACATGTATATGATACCTAGAATTAGATTCCGAAATAGGTTGGTTTCTTCTATCCATGGCAATAGCTAGAGCTCCAAATTGTCTGTAGTCGCATGTTCAGGAAGTTACTTTGGCTACCTTTTGTGGATTCAACAGAATTTCAAGAGCTCCAAATGAAGTACGTGAAGTACAGCCCACAGTTGCTGTTGTGAAAGAGGGTGTGTGTGTGTGAGGTGGGGGAGGGGAGGCCGTTGGGGCAAGATGATAAAGCAAACAGTGAAGGTCATTACCGGAAAAACGGGTTTCTCTTGTCTGCACTAGCGAAGTGAGTAAGCATTTAGCATTAAAATACCGTTGGGATTATGGCACTGAATATGCATGGGCGTTCGCCTTAATGGCCAACGCTTAACGCTGTCAGTTGCCAGTTGCCAGTTGCCGGTTACTAGTTGCCCCTTGCTAGTTACTAGTTGTTGTTCCAGTTGCCCCCATCAAAAAAGGCAGCAGCAACAACAACAACAACTGCATCTGCATAAATTATGCACCCAGCGACATTTGCAAATTGTCATTCGACAGAGAATCTACGACACGACAACGCAAATGATGTTGATGTTGATGATAATGATGATGATGATGATGAGGGGGATGACATGGCAATTGAAGCCGTGTTTCAAGCCCACGCCAAGCCAACGCCCCAATGCTGTTAGCTGCTTGGTACTGCATATTGTGACCGCTCACACTTAACTGCATTTTGTAAAAGGTTAACGCCAGCTACTTGCATAAAGACGACATTACGACATTATGTGGCGTCGCAATCTATGAGTTTAAACATAAAGTGATAAACCAACAGACTTGAATTAATGTATAAATAATTATAGCTATTCTAGTACTACAAAAAACTTGCACTCAAAGTTGATTAAACCAACCTGTTTGAAACCGGAATTTCAAATAAGTTGTTCCGTAAACCATTCAAAACTGGGATTATCTGCAGAAAAAGCAAGTAGCCGATGTTATTATATATAGAACATTTAAGCAGTTTCGGTAAAAATTATTGAATAATTGAGCTGGCTAACGATTGTTTATCACATGTGAATTTTAATTGAATTAAGTTGATTTATTGAATGAGCTTTTATTCCGATTCTTATTAATTTTTCTCTATATGTTCTCATAAAAGCACATATAATATCAAATAAATATTCACAAAATTCATATGCCAATAAATCTAGATCTCTTTCATGACAGCTTAGTTTAGAGATGACATTAATGTCTTTAGGCTGCACCAATTATTAGCATAAGAATCAGACAGCTTATAGAGACTTAAATAATCTGTAATATAGTTGCATCACGAGTTCTAAATCCTCGTTACAAAAACGTGCTTCAGCTGATACGATTATGAGCTCGAGTCAGCTCAAAAGAATTCTCAAAATTCTTGCTACTTAAGAGCTAATATATTTTCCATAATTTCGTACTCTTAGCCACACAAATTTGTTTATGGCTGCTGCTAAATGTAACTGTAAGTGGCATCAATGGATCGAGAGCTAGTCGCAAACCGGTTGGGCACTACTTACCAAGAAGCAGCATGAAATGTCAGCTTTTATGATTGGTTATTTATGCGCAGTCAATGGCACAATCTCCCAAAAACCAAATGATGTTAATGTTGAGTGTTGGGGCTGTTGCCTGCTGTTGACTGTTGACTGTTGGCGGTGCCGTTCTTTTCTAACCGTTAACTGGTCAATGCAACAGCATTTGAAATGCAGACAGATGAGTCTTTGGACACGCTGCAACTTTCTACAAAAACGAGTTGAGTTGAGTGGCATCATTTGCTTTTTACAGCATGGCTACGCCCAGTCAACAGTCCAGCTTGGTGTCGCCCCACAATTGAATGCTTCAATGGAGCAGAAAACATTGGGTAGCAAAAACGTCGCGGCAACTTGCAACTTGCAACTTGCAACTTGCGACTTGCTCGTCCCCTATGTCAGTTGCTGCTGATTTGCTGCAAATGTCACTGCAAATGAAGCTCAAGTTAATTTGCTTAAGCACTGCCTCGCCCGGCTGTCTGCGGCGCATGACCATTTCCACTTGAGCGTAACGCAATGCATGCTAATTTATGCATTAATTTCGGCTGATAAGCAAGAAAAGCGTCAGGATTTGGCGAAAGAGCGCAACTTAATTGTGCGCATAGCTGAAGCAAATTGCAATTTAGCCAGACAATTAATTTGTCAAAACTAAACCGGCTCGAACTGTGTGATCGGTGCCAGTGCCAGTGCCAGCGGCAGTTGCACCACTCGGAGATAACTATAGACTAGACTTCACGTTGGCAGGTGTCGCAACTTTCACCTTGACCGGTTGCCAAATTGAAGTCAAGCATCCGCAGCCTCGACGTCGTCGTCACAACTCTATGCCAAATAATAATCGCTTAGCCAAAATCTGACGCATTTAATTAGATAACTTCGCTGCGAGAGCCGGACTGATGGTGATGTATTCACCTCAGTTTGAGCGAACACAAAGAACTTCCCTTCACAAATGTGAGCTAAATGCGAATCATTTGCTTATTTGCATTTCAAAGCTGGTCAAATTGAACAAAGACAACTGCAAAAGGCATTGAAAATCTTTGGCTTTTGGTACCTAATTAGCGGTAACGCATTGTGAGCATGATAAATATTCAAAGATACGGCAATAGAAATGAGAAAATCGAAATGCGAAATACGAAATACGAAATCTGATCACAGCATGAAAGTTGGAAGCCGAGCGAACATGTTGTTGACTAAACAAATATCTATTATTGATCGAAAGTTGAACGAACTGCGTAAAGATTGTAAATTGGCAGCCCTGTGGCTAATAATTATAGAGTCTTAGACAAAAAGAACTGCGTATAAAAAGCAGCAAATTGATGGAGAGCGTCTAGGCTAGAAAGAAAATAATTAAAAGAACATACCCAAATTCTTACGCTCAAGCTAGATTTTAGCTTAGTTTATTTCTTTTGTATTGTAAATAATTTGGACTGCATACCGTTGTCTAGTCAAGAAATCTGTAACCCATAAAATTAGTAGTTATATATGCCTGATCTTTGATCAACCTCCTTTCAGTCTTTTGCTATGCATATTCGTCATTTTAATGCAAACTAGATGAAGTTTAAGCGTATTATTTTCGAATTTTGTTTACCTACAAAGAATCGAATTATTAAGTCACATAACTGGCATGAGAAAACTTAAGGGGAGTTCTTTAAAGATAATGCTGATCTGAACGGTATCTTGTATTACGTGTTTTCATGCGTTTCCCAATACAACTCACTCAATATATAGGACAACGTTTAGGAATGACAGATTCGAATAATGTTTGCAGTAACCTTTTCACTCAGATATATTCCTATTCACTTGTAAATGAGATCGTGGCAACTGTTTAAAGTTAACTGCTTAAGATTCACACACTTATGAAATGCAGGTAAAGGTAAAGTGTTTTTAGCAAATGCTTTTGTTTAGCTAAACCGCTATTAAGATGCCGCTGTGAGCAGCAAGTCACAAACATTGCAAAAATGTAATAAAAGACTTCGAGATGACTGAGAAGAGATGTGCATATAATTGTGACGCTCACTGTGCGCGGCAATGGCATAGTTAGCACAGCTCACTGTATATACATAGATATGTAGATAGCTCGAGGTATATACTAGCTAGAGGCTGGTTGCCCCAGCACCTCCAACTTAATTAAACGCCCATGCATTGCAGAGAGAGAGAGAGAGAGAGAGAGAGAGGGAGTGAAAAAGCAAAAGTAGCGGAATATTTCAGTTTCATTGGCAGCCAGGCATGACGCTCAAGTTTGGGGGAAGGGGAAGGGGAAGAGGAACGGCAACGGGATCGACCCAGCCTGCCAGAGATGCACACAAGAAACTGGGCTTGAATTGGGGGCATGGGCCATGTGGCATGTGGCATACCAACGCTGAAAATAATCATAACTCTAAATTAATTAAAAGCTTGGGCCTAAATATTTTTCTCGCTTTCTGCCATCTCTGAATTGAGTTGTGGCTTTGTTGTCGCTGCCACACACACTAAACATAAATCAAATGACGGTGAAAACCGTTAAACATGTGGCAAACGAATCATATTCCCCCCGCCGTGGTGCAGCCACCCGCCTAATCAATGCATTTTTGTTGAGTGAAAATGTTTATATGCAGACGCCTGCATGGAAATTAATTTTCATTTTCTCGTCTCTGGGTTGTGGCAGAACTTCGACTTCCTCATTTATGGACTTTGCCAGAGAGCTGCTTGAGGCTCACATGCAGCAGCAGCAGCGTTTTTACATATATAATTAGACCTATATCATTATGTAGCCATGCATCTGATTCCCTCTGGTGTGCGTGCACCCCTTGTGGCTATTATTAGCTACGCCTCCCGGCGACTCCCCTCTCCCCTCATTGGTCATTGGACTCCCTTAAGTGTTCAGTTCCGCTTGTTGTCTGTGCGACACATGCGGATGCTGATTGCGTATCAAAAAATGCATTCGTTAGAACTGCTGCTGCCATGGACGGCAATTGCATAATAGGAGCAAGAGTCTAACTAGCTGGAAAATGATGTCACCTTGTCAGCCAAATGATGATGCAATTTTCTAGACGGAAGAGTTCACCTAATTGTAATAGACAGCATCCTACAGGGCTATAAGAGGAAGCAACGTGAGTGACAATCAAGAAATTAAGAAATATATATTTAAATGAGACTTTCGAAATTGCTGCATTTTATATATATTACTTATTTCACAAATTAATTTGTTATTCTAGATAAATTTCCTGACAATTGCAATAAGGAAATAAAGTTTGATTAGAGTCAATATATATGTATGTCTTCTCATTTGAATAAAATTGAGATAGATTTCGTACAGTGCAGTAAATACGTAGTTTCTTGCACTTTTTCTCTACAAAATGATGCGCCCAATTATCTGTGGCATTTGCATTGCATTCACTGTGATATTGGCTACGCTTTCATTGCAATTTACTTAATTTGAATAGCAAACTCCCTCGCTCAAGTCAATGGGCTTTGGCTTTGACTTTGCATTGATGACATAAGTTTATACATAATGTACATCAACGTTCATTGCCATTGCTTTCACTGTTGTCAATATTGTTGTTTTTGTTGCTGTAGTGGGGGCTCGGTTAACATTAGCCCCTTGTGCATTTAACATTGAATTAACAGTGCCCACGTCTTCAGCACATCATTCACCACGCATTCATCTGCGACCTTAGCCTTCGCATAAGCAGCAAAATGAAACTAGATAGCCTGAGATAATCGACGAGGGAATACCCCATATAAATAAGTCTTTGCACTTGGTGCGAAATCCATTGCATACCAAGATTGATGAATGTTTTTCTTTTTATAAAATGATTATAGACATTTACAATTATTTTCCAATTAGAAATTTCCACAAAATCAAAATACCCATTTTGCCTCAAACACAGGGTATACAAATCACCCAAGGCACATTATTATAATATGATTAGAAATTACCCGGAGGCAGCACAAAGCAAATTCAGTTGTTATTCGCTTTGCTGAGGCTGAGGCTAATGGCAGCGATGTTTTACATATTTATGGCTCGTTTCTGCTGCCTCGACTGACTTTACAGTAGCGCGATATAGATTTGATTGTAAATTTGTAGCTATGCGCCTTTTGACCTCGTCATATTGCAAAATATGCCGTTGAATCTATTCAGTTTCTGCAGCAGGCGGTAAATTTATTGTTGAATTTGTTTTGGCTGCCTTTCGATGGCTCTACAGTGTCTAGCGGTACAAACCGGTCAAGAGCGCGATAAAAAAAAAGAACGCATTTATGGAGATATCGCTTTGCTTTGCAGAGCAGCAGCAAAAAGGCTAAGCTGAAGATGAAGTCAAGCAAAAAATTTGAGCTGAACTCTGAGGCCATTGGCTGTATAGCGCAGGCATTAGACGTATGTGTAATGCATATACATATGTACACAGTTACACATACAAGTGTCATATGTAAATTGACTGCAAAGAAAATAATAATAATCATAATAATAATTGCACATATGACCTTTGTTTTAGCCGAAGCCAAAGCCTTCCCCTTGAATGTTGCTGCATTGTTTATTTGCTTGCATGTCTGGCAATATGAAAATATTTTGATTGTCTGGCCTTTGGCAGTGGGAAAGAGCTTAAGCCGGAGTCAGACACATGCACACGCATGCAACACTGTGCGCATAAACAACGAATCAATCAAGCGACGCCACCGACGCCATCTTCAGTCCGTGCGCATGCCCAGAGGCGCCAAGCTGAATGCAGTTCTTCTATAAGCGGCTAGCCATTAGAGGGCAAACGCAGGCATTAGGAAATTATTATAATAAGTAGAGTAGAAGCTACCAGATGAGAGTATCCCATCGATGCCGATGCCGATGCCGATGCCGATGCAGTTGTTGAGCTGGTGTTACTCGCAAGCAATTGAAAACATTCAAGTGCTAGCTGATCTGCATAAGTGAACGCCACGTAATAGATACGCAGCGAGCCAGATGGGATGTATCTGCATCTATGCACAAATATATATATCTACATGTATATGCAAAAGTATCTGCAAGAACGCAAACGTCGATGGCCGTTACGGGGTCGTTCATCTTGATGGGAGCGTGGAAGCGTTTTGATGACTGACTGCCTGTAATGCGGAAAGCGCGTAGCACGCAAAAAATACACGCCGATATATTCGTATGTGTATGCATTTGTATACGTATAAGATGTGCAAGTATCTACAAGATACTCTGGTGCGTTAGGCAGCTGCAAAAGCTGTGACAGCCATAGGAATTTTTTCAGTATTCTCCATTGGAGCGCGCTCTGTGTGTGTACGCTCATAATAGATATAATAATGAGCAGGAAGTTTCAGAAAATGCCAAAATCGGCTTATAGCATTAGGCGTCAGTGTTATGTGACACACAGACAGACAGACAGACAGACAGACAGACAGATGGACAACAAAGCCTAAATTGAAACTTAGCCGAGATGCTTTGGTGATAATTAAAAGCGAAAACTGTTACAAGGCTTTATTTGTTCGTCGTGTTGCATAAGCAGTCTGCATCTGTATCAATTACACATTCCCACTAATTGCAACAAATGAGTTTCAATCATAGTCAGTTTCGTTATTTAATTAAATTGAATTAACAACCTTTTCAACGGCTGCCAATCAAATGTGAAGCAAAATATATTGAAAGCATGTCATTCAATTGAATCGGGCCTGCAAGCGGAAATTGAAGTTTAAATTCATATTTTTCATTATATTCATATTCGCCTGAGATGAGGTTTTCCAATAGCTCAAACTGCGGAAGTTTGTTCAAATTTGGTTGCCCAGTAGCAGTGGGCGGGCGGGCAACGGTGGGCTGGGCAAACGGGTTTTCAATATTTAATTGCAACAACATTGTAATTGCGCTTAATTGTTGCGCAAACAAGCCGGCTACGCTGACTCAATGCGTGGAGATTTTTGTATAAACATATGTATGTATATATGTATGTATATGTGAATATGTATGTATATTTTCCTTATAATTGGCTTTGGCAAGTTGTGAGAATAACCAATACTCAATCTTAATCTCACGTGGGCACTGGAACGTGGTGCTGGTCATGTCACGCAATCGCTCACGATTCGTAAGCCTCTGAGTGCGGCGCTGACTCAGCGGAAAATGCAAGGGCTGAAAAGTCGAAGATTGTCTACAAGATTTTCTTTTACTTTTCACTTTATTTCAAAGCTAATACGAAATTCTTGTTGGCTGAAAGTTTCACTTGTGTGGACTATCTATATTATAATCTTTGGCAAATGTAAGCATATTTACTAGATTCAGACATGAGGGGAAAATATTCCTATTAAGAGTTGTGAGTCTTCTATCCACATTTATTGCAATCTCTATAAAAATGCGACTTTTATTTCATTTGAAGTCATTTTTATTTCGAGGCAGGCGTGGGGAGCACGACTCAAACAGGTTACACAATCGCAGAGAGAATGTTTGCCCGTGGCCAGGCTCTGCTACTTCAGCTACATACATACATATGCAAGCAATTGTGAAATGTATTTAAGCTCTTAGCACCCACACACACACACACACACACACACACACAGTCACGTCACGAACAATGCTGCACTTTAAACTACTTTCAAAACGATTTCACTTGCAGCAGCCAGAGAAGGCGCAACACACCCACAATTGCCACAACTACTGCAATTTGTAGAACGCGCTGAGAGTGTATTTAAGCTGTCGACAGGATGAACAAAAAAAAAAAAAAAATTGTGGTAAAATATTTAGAATTATCTGAGGCAAATTTGGAAAGCGGCGCCAGAGCTAGCTCTATGCTCTATGCTGCACGTGCTGCACAAGTCACATGAATCACGCGATCGATTCGAAAGGGGCCACTAAATCATGGACGGGCGGACGGACGTAGCTGAAATTGCTGGCAATCTGACTAAAAAATACAATAAAAAACTTAGGCGAAAGGAGCGTAACTATGAAGGATTTACACATTGGCTATAAATCGTATATATTGCGAGGGGCAACATTGCCCAGCAACATTGCAACAGCAACAACAGAGCTGAAATTGCTGCAACAGCAGACAACAACAACAACAATAGCAAATACCGGCAATCGGAATTGTGTTTTCTTATTGATTAGTCGATTTTATTTGCGTTGTCCGAGCGTCGCATTGCTCTTTTGTCGGCTTGCAAAATCGTGGCTTGTAATTATTGGCCATTATTATTGGGTCTAAATGCGCCAGCCATTCACCAATAGCCGGAACTGTAGCATCGACGCCGTTTGCACGGCGCAGTCTGGCCAGGTAACTAGGAAACCGGCAGCCACGCTGTTCACGCTTCAATGAGTTAATAATCGATGCGGCTTTGTTGCTGCTGCTTGTTTCGACAATTATGCGAATAAAATTGCAGCAAGTGCAAAAAATGAATTCAATTAGAAACCGGAGAGGCCACAGCCTGTTGCCGGACACTTGAGCTAATACCCTGGAAATTCTGCCTCGATGCAAATGGCAGCTGCTTTGCTTCTAGTGAAAATCAACGGAACTATGAAAGAGAATGTTACCAATACGGCGAGAAAGAGAGAGACATAGTGCTACGCAGAGTGAGATAGACGTAAACCTGTTGTACCCTTAGTCACCAAGATTGCGACGAAAATTATAATGAGCAAGTGAGTAGGTGAAATGTTCGGCGATGAAATCACGCCGAGAGTCGCCAACCGCAATTCAAGGTTGCGGGTATTCGTAAAGCCAAGACCCAAAAAAATAAACTTAGCACCGCTAACTTGTCAATATATTAGCCAGGCTCAAACGTTGTTTCACAATTAGCCAACGTCAACAATAAATAATATCAAACCACACGAAAGCCAATGGTATTCAAAAAGTATACGACTCGAAGATACCCTGCTCAAAACATAATAGATAAAACTGCAAATATTTAATGAGAACTATGGCTAGCTAGATATTACAATAAATTTATCTTTTCCATTTACTTTTTCCACTATCAATGCAAACTATCTCGCCCATTTGGCTGGCACTTACAGGGTATCAAAATTGAAAGTGATTTCTTAGGGCCAGCCATGCAAGACGATGGCGATAAAAAGAAAACATGCAGCTTAAAGATACAAACATTTTGTTGCTTACCGAAGTGCAGGCAATAAACTTTACGTAAGCGCCCAGTAGATGCGCTTGACAGTGTTTCACCATGCAGCCGCGGCCCTAAATTGACAGCTCATTTTTTTTTTTTTTTGACAAAATTATGACAATTTGCTGCCGCTGTCAGTTATGTCAAATGCGTATCTATCGACACAATTCGTTGACCCACATGTCGCTGGGTCGACAACTGCGCGGACGGACAGAGTCATTAGGCAGTCATTACAGCGAGCCAAGAGATCTGAGAAATTGAACCCGAGAGACGCTCAATCCGATATGAGTTCGTAATGCCGCTGATCGTCAGGCATTTCAGTCGGGGCTCGAAGCGATTTTACTGTTCTTTTTGATTTATATGCTAAGAAGAAGTGGCTTTCAGATTGTATCTCAATATACATATATGTATGTGTGTATCTAAGTCTGTAAATATGTATCTGTATATGCTGCCTCAACCTCATTTACAGTTGTGCGCCGGCTTTGTCTGGCTGCTAGCCTTTCTCAATAGGCACTCATTGTATTGTCCGCAGCGGCTTTTCTTCCGCTTTTAACGGTTAATAATTGAAATTGTAATTCAATTTATATTGCCTGGCTGCTTTGCTGGCAGCACTTTGCTACACTTTTTCAATTATATTCAATGCACATTGGAAACTGTCTGCTCGGCTCGAAAGTGTTGCCACGAGTGAAAGATGCAATCGCAGCCTTAGCTCCAGATACATTTGTATCTCTAACTGCATCTGTAGCTGCAGGTTCACTCTCGCGAATAAATTCGATTTGATTGTATTTGTTTTCTCTTGTTTTTGTTTGCTGTTTAATATTAAATTTCATGCACTTACACCAACTGCACCAAATGGAAACAACTGAAATTGTTTTACAATGGCGTCTCTTGCAATTAAGAACGCTTTCATTTTTCACTTTTCTTCTCATTCATGCCGAAAAACGTAAAACTTTTACTGAATATAATTGAATTAAAATTAACACACCTACAGCACAAGCATAGCCAAAGATAGAAATACAAATACACATCCAAGATCTGTGCACGCAGATCTTCAAAGCATCTCGAGTGTAGCTGGCAACGTATATCAAATGTTATAATATCATTTATTGACTGCAAACGCAAGTTAAGGTGAAATTGTTCACTCGCATAGCTTAAACAAAAATATACATATATAAATGTATATACTTATTTAAAAGAAAGATCCCAATTTCCCCCATTGTGTGAGCTATTTTCAAAAATAGAATGAAATATGCCAGCAGACAGTTTGAAGAGTTTTAAGTAAACTGAATCAATGCAATTGAGAATTTTTCCATTGGTCGCATTAAGTGCCAGAGCTGAAGCTGAAGTGATAAGCCCCCCGAGACAATCGCAGCCATAATAATAATGGGGGTCGTCGTGCTGCTGCTGCTCGCAAGAGTTTTCCCTCAATTATTTACAATTTCATATTGATTTGTATGCAGTGCCCCCATTTCTTTTATGTAGCTTGGACTGAAAGGGGGAAGAGGATGGTGGGAGTATTTCCATTATCAATAGATGCATAATTAAGTGCAGGCCCCCGCGCTGACCCCGACTCGAAAGCTGAGGGTTAAACTGATGTAACAGAAGCGACCAACCGCTATGCCACACACCGGTTGCTGCACGCGTTTTGCATGCGTTTAAAAACGCTTACGCAACAGTCGCCAGTCGTCAGTCGTAAGGTGTGGTTCGTAGAAAGTGTCGCCACATTTGTGGCATAAATTAACTAATTTGATGCCAACTCTTCAAAGTCATGTGGGCCAACGAACAATTTAGCTCGAATTGTTTATTGATATTGATATAGAAAAATAAAGAGCAGCAATTGCAATTTTCACTCACCTTTCAATCAAGTGAGGAGCTTAAGGTATTTTGATTAATATGTAGTCAGCGCTTGCTGATTTTTTATTTATACATATATATAATTTTTATTTTGCTGTTTGTTTTTGGCAATTAATTGTTATGCGTTTTTAATGCCACTTTGCTTTAATAAAACTCGAAAAGGTGTAGCTTATATAAGCCCTATATATGCATATACATACATATGTATGTATATATATATTAAATATAAATCACGTGTTTGCATGCGCACTTTAAAATTTTGCAGCGTTTTGGAATTTTGCCTTTTGTTTGAGTTTATAACGTAAACGTTACTTTTGTTTTTGCTTTTGCTAAAAGTATACAGACATACATACATACATATGTATATGTATGTATGTCTATAAAAAACGTAAGAAACAAAACTTTCTCCCTAGCTTGTCGTGCCAAACTTGACGCACAAAAAGCAACAAGAAAAACAAATACAAAAATAAAAAAAAAAAAATTGTAAAAAAATATATATGTGAAGAAATGTACAACAAGCAGATGATTTACAGCATAAATAATGAAATGGTCATTGTGGGCTTTGAGTTATTTGCCAAAGAGTCAGCGAGACAACACGTCCATAAATAATAAAAAAAAAAAAACAACTCACACACACATAAACACAAAAATAACAAGTGTGAGACAGGAAACCGAACATTATTGAAAAAGAAATTATCATATATGAAAACGAATTCGCATTGATTCGCTACTATTTAAAGCTGATAAGCGTTGTCCGATATATGTTATCTGCATGCCTAACGAATTTTGCATATTGAATTGTTTAAAAAAGAATCAAAGTATACTTTTTTATACTAAAATGCCATACTATTCTATAAATTAGTCAGTTCTAAAACACGTTTAAGGTTTCTATGACATGAAACCCAATTTTATGTTCAAATATAGTTTTGTAAATTAATTCTGCAAATCATTTACACTTAGCTAATTGAATTTATCACGTTGCTTTGGTTCGCTTTATTCGTTTCAACCAAAAAAACGCGCGCGTGTTCTGCGCGTCTTCAAACAATTTGTAAAGTCAGCTCAGGTGTATTATAGACAGTAGTTGCATTTACGAGCATTGGGCTTATGTAAACAACAAAGCCAGACAATGTAAATATTTAATAAACAATGAAAAACCTAAAGTGCGTGATTTGAAAATGTTTAAAGTCGCAACAAAACAAAACAAAAAAGAAGAAACTAAAAGTGAAAAGTTGCGGCTTTTTATTGTGCATAATTATTTCGGGCCGAGCTGACTTGAAATTTGACTTCGTAACTCTTCTGCCACCACCTATCCACCCACTCTGCTCCCCAGCGTCAGCGTAATCACAGCCAAAATATCTCAGTTAGTAAATTGTTATATCAAAGAAAAGAGTTCGTGTCAAAATGTTGTTTTTCGTATCATCGGTAAACTTTTTTTTGTTTGTTACAATTTAAACAAATGTTTTTTTTTTTTTTTTTTTTAGTTTTTAAAAATATTAATAATGCATATTTATATACATGTTTGCCTGAATGTTATAAATATCGCAAAAGAAATTTAAATGTAAATTTATAGCTATTTCTTTTTGCTTTTTTGTTTTTTATTTTTTTTTCCGCGCGTAAACACGTTTTGTGAAAGCGTCTGCTATTTAAATACATATTGCATTTGTTGCTTGCTCGCTCGCAAATAGTTAATATATACTTATATGTATATTTGGCATATTGTTGTTGTTGTTGGTATTGCGGTTGAAGTATCCATCAATGATGATCGAACCGATGGATGATTGGCCAGATGCATCGAGATCTTTCGCACAAAAGGCGAACGCCTAGAAAAACTCGTTTATGTAGCAAAATTTTTGCTGTCCGCTTTGACATTTTCCATGGAGTTTGACAATTTCTTTTGCCAATGGAAAAACACACACAACTTTCAATGGCATTCTTCACCTTAAACTAAATGTTGTTGCCCCCAAAGCAACTGCCATTATAATGTTTTCATTCATAAGCATTTGTAATGGGATCTGCTTGAATAGCTGTCACATGCTGAGCGACTGCGACTGTAACTGGCAAAGGTCAAGCATATTAAGGTAACTGCCACACCTGACTTACAGCAAGAAAAGTTGCCCGGAATTAGTAGAAATTGTTAGCGAGTTCAAAAAACTCTTTGTAAAAGGTATTTTTACGATTGAAGTGTTATCAATAAAGAAATATCATTTTATACATGTGAAATTATTTATTTTCTACGAAGTTTTTGTTCCAGATTTTTATATATTTGTATTTCTTAATGTTGATTTTTTGTTTGTTGGGAAAGTAATTAATAATGATCGGTTTGATTGATATGCCTTTACGCCAATGCTGATATATTTTCTTAAGCTCGCTGATCCCCAAAGCTTTTCTAATCTTAAGCACGAATTACATTAAAATGCTTTTAGGCCGTCATTCCCATGGGAAATTTATAATGTTCACATTTTTTAATTGCTGATTCGAAAACCAACCTTAAAATTGATTCCATATTCTTGTGACTATAATATACATATATTTTTTGATCTCCTTCAACAATTTAATTGACATAATTTAAAAAGTAAAGTATATATAATTTGCTTACACATAATTTCAACTTACCCGCTGTGTATTTATGCAAACTGGCAGAAAAATATTTAACCAAAAAGTGCAAAAATATCCAAAAATTTTACAGCGTCAGCGTTGAGGGCACAAAAATGCGCTCGCCAGGTAAATAAAGTGTATCCAAGAAATTCTAGACGCGTTGTATTTGTGTGTATGTATGTGCCTGTGTGAATGTGCTTTTGTTTTAGCTGAAATGTGAAACCGGCAGTTGAAGCACGTTGAAAGTGCCTACAATTATTGTTGGCAGCAGAGTTTGATTATGAAATTTCAGTCAAGACCTTTTTTCAAACTTCATGAACTTTGTGCCAATGCTGGTCAACAGGTTGTTGTTGTTGTTGTTGCTGTTAGATTTGTTGGTGTAGTTGGATTGCACGCGTTAACTCGTTTTAAGGCGCTGGTTGAGTAAATCCAAAGGCTCTGCTCGATACCCTGCAAGTGCTATTGCTTGCTGTCTATTGTTTGTGTATTTAGTTGTGTTTATTGTTGTTCTTTCTGCGGTTTTGAATGACTCACGGACGTTGGCGGGGAGGGTTTAGAGTTCCGGTATTGACATCGATATCGGTATCGATTTCAATGCGTTCAAAGTCAACTTTTTCTTGCTAAAACTTTTGTTTTTCTTCAGTGGCCGGTTTTAGTTTGCTTAGAACTTGTCGCGGATGTTATGTGAAAATTTGTAAAAAAAAATTAAAGTAAACAAATTTGCTTGTAGATATCACTGGCACATTCTTCTTCTTTTACTCGAAAACTTATATTATTTGCTTGTTAATTTGATTCGGCTTTGTTGTTGTTGTCGATTTTTCTCGATTTGATATTTGTTTTTGTTTTTTGTCGTTTAGAAAGTGGGTTAAATTAAACAGCGCGTCTTGGCTACGCTTTATGCAAATTATTTCTCATACGCATGCACAGGTCTCGCGCTTTTTTTGAACTTGTTAGATCCGTGATTTATTTCGATTTTTTGCAAATATCAACTTAATTCAACTTTGTAATCTTCGTGTTGCTTTATCTCTATCTCTTTCTCTCTCTTTTTTTCTTTCACTTCGTTAGCTCCTTTCAGTTCGCAACTTTCTTACATACAACTTGATATTCCGCTTGAGACGTTTGCACTTCTTCGCGTTTCACTCGCAACTGAATGGAAACCAAACGATCTGCCTGAGTGTGACCCGAGACACGATTAAGCTGCAGCAGCAGCTTTGCACAGGTGAGCGAGACGAGCACGAAGCTAACTTCACCAACGAAACAACAGCACAAAGAGCAAGACAAGGTAAACTTGCAGCTTTTTTAACGGTTTTCTTTTATAAACCACGCACGCTCTCCGTAGCGATTACTACAGTTTTACGTCAGCTACGAAAGAGAATGAGAGACGACGAACAATCAGAACAACTCGTTTCGTTGCCGAGCGATCGTTGGGGCTGCATTCAATTTAAAACCAGTGTGACCATGAATTGCTTGTGAATTAATACACATTATTTGGATCAGTAAATATATACACATTGTTTCTTAATGGAAAAACTATTACTTGAATTATCAGAACTTATTTAATTGATTTAATACATATATATTTATATTTGATATTTAAATATTGACAATAAAATCAAATTAACACTTTAGGGTTCCTTTATAAATAACTAGTTATTTTTTGGTATGTTTTTGTTTTTGCTATTTTTCAACTTTTAATTCGAATATTGTTTAAATAAAATACATCCCAGATGTAATATCTCAGCTGTAACTGCATTCTTGAAAATGTTTATATAAAATCATTGTTTTCTACTGTGTTGGTTTAATAAATTTCAAATATAAGTGTCGACCGCCGGCCGGGTTGCATGCCGCCGGCAAACATCGATATCTTTGTAATGGCGTTCAAACTTACCATAAAATATGCCAATTGAAACAGGCCTTCGTTATCGATAAGTGAACAGCCATACAAAACGAACTAGTTCAGTGCTACTTTTGGAGAAACGAAGCTGTTTGAACGAATTACACAGCAGCTGACAAGCAAACAATAAATATAATAAGATATGATTTGGAATTCTCTATTTCTATTAAAAACATGTAAATCTACTTAATCAGGATCCCAGTCAAAGTGAGTATGGAAATACAAAATTGGCGTGCGTAATATAAGAAACGTATGAAACTGATTTTCTCTTTGTCAGTTTATTTTTTTCTTTCTGCGTTCGTATAAACACAATTTACTGAAGTATTAAAATGACAGAAGTTAATGAAATCGTTATTGTTCTAAAATGGAGTGGTAAGGAGTACCCAATATCCGACCTGACCGACCAGGACACCGTTGAAATGCTGCGCCACGAAATTTTTCGGAAAACGCAGGTGCGCCCGGAGCGCCAGAAGCTATTGAATCTGAAGCACAAAGGTAATACCAAAGTCAGAAATGCAAATTGCACTTAATAATGATTTGTATTGCAGGGAAGCCGGCTGCGGACAACATTAAGCTGTGTGCCTTAGAGCTCAAACCGAATTTCAAGCTGATGATGGTGGGCTCCACAGAGGCGGACATTGAGGACGCCTGCAGCCTGCCCGATGACATCGGCGAGGTTATTGACGACTTCGATGATGCCGAAGAGCGTGATGATTCCGTGGAGAACTCTGCAGTGTACCTGGCCAAAGTGCAGCGACGTGTGCGGGACTATAAAATCACAGAGTTGTCGCCGCCACGTGAAGGCAAAAACTTGCTTGTCCTGGACATAGACTACACGCTATTCGATCATCGTTCTCCAGCAGAGCAGGGCACAGAACTGATGCGTCCGTATTTGCACGAGTTTCTAGCGTCGGCATATGAGAACTACGATATTGTTATTTGGTCAGCCACCAGCATGCGCTGGATTGAAGAGAAGATGAAGCTGCTCGGCGTCACTAGCAATGAGAATTATAAGATAATGTTCTACCTCGACTCGAATGCCATGATCTCTGTGCATGTGCCGGAACGCGGCGTAGTGGATGTGAAGCCTTTGGGCGTCATATGGGGCCTGTACAAGCAGTACAGCCCCAAGAACACAATCATGTTCGATGATATACGCCGCAATTTCATGATGAATCCCAGGTCGGGACTCAAAATACGTCCATTTCGACAGGCTCACCTAAACCGCTCCAAAGACAGGGAGCTATTGAAACTGTCCAACTATCTGCGCCAGATTGCCTTGTACTGTAAAGATTTCAACTCTCTCAATCATCGTAAGTGGGAGCACTACGATCCCAAGAAAAATTCGTAATGCTTGTTTTTGGCATATTAGATATAAGTTTCGCTTAATTTTACTCAATTAAAGTATTTTTAAACTCAATTAGACCAACTAGAGTGTGTATCCGCCCTGATCCGCCCAGTGTACGCGTCTAGCCTCTAGGTACTCCTCGTGCAGACGCCGACGCTCTTCCTCCAGCTTGGCCAGCCGCCGGTAACGCTGCAGCACCATGCCGCAGCCGAAGAGCAACGCCACCTGACAGATCAGCCAGAGAATGAAGAGCGCAATCAGCAGGCTCTGGTTGATGCAGATGTTGTCCAGGTGCAGCTGATCATCGATGCCAGCTATGAGCAGTACTCCGCGCTCTCCATACATGTAGCTATTGCTGTTGGTCTGATCCGGTCCGTGGACACGCAGATTATAGTTGAGTGGCAGCTCCACCTGTGCCGTTATATTGGCCTTGGACGTCGCTGCTGTATTGTTCAATTCGTCGGGCAGCATGTCCATAACTGTTGATATGTATACGGGATTCTGTACCCTCAGCTGCTCTAGCTGACGCTCTGGCCGCTCCAGCTGGCGTTTACGTCGCTGCCAGAGGCCGCCGGAAAGAGGGACGCAATTGGTGGGCGCACAGCGCTCCACGCAGAAGCGTATCTTCACATCGAAGCTAACGTTGGCGGTTCCTGAAAACTTGAAGGCATGAAACCGGGCACGCAGCATGTTCTTCGACTGAGTGCGCACACGTTCCAGAGCGGGAAAGACGCTGGCATCTGTGGGACAGCCGCGCTCGTCTATGAGTAGCACATAGTTCTGGTTGTCCAGCGACTTGGCCACCAGCGATGTGGCCCGGAAGTCTGGCAGAGGCGTCAGCTGCAGCTCGAGGTGCTCGCCCAGCTGCTCCTTACTGTATTCGGCCACAATCTGGAGCTCCAAGTTCTGGCCAATCTGTACGTCGCTTATTTCGTGCTGCTGCGACAGATCCACTATTTGGAGTGTGATCTGCGGATGCGGATGGGGCAACGCGTTGCTGTTGTAGTGCACCACGCCCTCCTGTGGAAACATGCTGTGGGAGATGCGTATTAGTCTTCAAGTTGCCAAATCAGGGATTTGCATACTGCTCTGCATATTCCAGCGAGGATTCCAGTGCAATGGCACTGGGCACCTGCTCCGAGGCATCTGCATTGCTATCCCGCACCATCTGGCCAATGGCGTTCGTGGCGTTGTTCAGGATGCAGCCGACCTTGATGAGCCGATCGCCCTGGGTCTGCACATTCGCATTGTTCTGTATGACGACCAGTGCGGATATGAAGGTTCTGCAAGGGATGAGGCTGGAGTTTGTGCTTAGCTGGATGTCAATGTGGCTTACCTGTGGTAGGAGTGCGTCATCTCGTAGGCGCGCAGAATGCCGCAGCGATTCTCCTTGGCCTCGCTGCCGATATCGAGGCGGAGCACTAAGCTCTCGTTGCCTGTGCCGCTCACCTGGCAGTCCTTGGAGTGCATGCTGGCGTACATTCGGCCGGTGAACCAGTCCTTCGGCTTGTAGCGAACGTTCATCTCATCGCGTGTGCAAAACACCTGCACTGTGTGCCAGGAAAAGACAGGTAATAATGAAAGGTATTTTAGATTTCAATTCCAATTGAGGTGAGACTCACCATCCAGGCATTTGACGCGTCGCATGTAGACGGAGTTGTCGCGCAGCTTAAGGCTACGCGGGCCCAGGGACACGATGTCCTCGGAGTGCAGCAGGCACTCGGAGCGGGTGAGCTGATTGAGATAGTAGAACGATATGCCTTGGCAGTGGAACCTGGACTCGTGTGTACAAAGCGCCTGACACTGTAATACCAAAAAGGTCATCAATCAATCAGCCAATCGATTCGAATCATAGGGCGTGTCAGCTACAAACGGGGCGCACCTCTTTTTGGGTTAGGCCCAAATATTTGGATTCCGCGTAGATGAAACTGCTGTTGGCATACAGCTCATAGGAGCAGTTGTCGTTCTCAATCGCACGCTCGTAGCACTGGTTTTCCATGTACTCCTCATCGTAGGGCGCCGCCCGGAAGGCATCCGGCTGTATGGACTTGTCCTTGTCACTCAGCGTGCAGCGACCCAGAGTGACGTGGGGCCCCGACGACTGCTCCTCGCTGCGAAACCTGTGGGCGGACAGAGCACAGAGCCAACGGCCCATTGAGAAGCGTTACAGCTGATGAGCTATGTATAAATGTGTGAGGCGATGATTTATGACTTCACACAGTGATATCATAATCCAATGGAAGCGCTTTCGCATTAAAAATGCATAACAATGGCAATTAATTTAGGCAGAAACAGCTACAAACTGTCAATTACCGCTCACGATTGTTCCGATACGATGGGGCGAACGAGGCGGAGAGGCATTTGAATTGCGTTTCAAAGAAACATCTCTCGGCGCACTCACGGCGCGTGACCAGCGTCGAAATGGTCTTTTTGCCATGGAACACTAGACTGTTCCCTGGAATTTTGGTGAGCGACCAGCGGCGGCCTTTGCATGCCTCGGGCACTGCAACAAAAGAGCATGAGAATAGAGACCATCATAGTGGCAACAATACGTACCCCGCAGGCAAGTCTTTTCGTAGAACATGGCCTCGCCATCGGCCACCAAGGGCAGGTCGTGCCCGATGGGCAAGTAGCGTGAGCTGCGCTCAAAGTACGAGTAGCCGTAGCACTCGTCGGTGTCCAGCAGATGCACATAGGCAATGCAGTCGGGATCCTCGTTGCAGCTGCGCCAGCACAGCTGGCTAGCGGGCTGCTCGTCGGGCGTACGCTCGGCCAGTCCATAGTCGCCGCTACGTCGATCCCGATCCTTGAAATTGCTGACGATCGGTGGGGCATAAATCAAATTCCGTTCGTTGAGGTATTCCAGGGGCGGCCGGAATCCGACAATCTTTTGCAACTGCAGCTGATGCAGCGGACACTTGAGCAGCAGCGCATCTACAATATAATGGAAAATATCAACTACAAATGCTGCGCATGACTGGGAACCAAACATTCCACAAATTGCACATTACCTGAGCAATATCTGTATAGAATTTGGCATATCAATTACGCAAAAAAAAAAAAAAACCAGCTGCGGTCGCAATCGTGACTCAAAATGTGCAGCCTACAATTGATACTTATTATTTTTTTTATGATCATCGGTGCGAATAATGTGAGCTACCTATGCATAACTGAACAATTAGGCATGCATTTTACAAAAACAAAAAAGATATGCATGAAAATAAATATACTATATATGGAAAACTGTTTGTGTTAACTAAATGATGAACTATTGAACTGGAGACTTAAATGAAATATAATCTCTTGTATTATATGCTAATAATAATTGAAATATGCCCTTTACATATTTCCATTAATTATTTCACTGTTCAAAGACTTTGACTTTGCATTTAAGTACAAAATCATAAATGATGTAATATATACTTTAAATTTTCCCTTTAATCTTCCTTTACTTTGATTTTCCGGAAATATTGCAAATGTATTTTTATTTAACAATTAAATCATCTATTTAGATCTCTAGTCAATTGTTTATGTAAGCGTGCGAACAATAGTTAAACTTGAGTATATCTAACATTCAGAGTTGGGGAGCATCAGAATCGCTCTCAGGCAAAACTGAAAAGCCGCACAGCTCTTCGCCTCTCGCTCTCGCTCACTCTCAAGCGCTGCCTCTCTTTCTGGCACCCTCTTGTAAATTGATAGCTGCTCTTTTGGTTTTCAACTCAAACACAATCAGCTTCAGACTTAACTATGAAATGCAAATTCCAAGTGCAAAAATATTTTAATTGACGCATCACGTCAGCAGCAGCAAAAAAAAAAAAAAAAATTAATATATGTAAAATAATAATGTATGAGTACTTTTGACTGGACTTTAACTATTTCAAGTTATAAATTTAGTTGCTTTTTTTTATACCCTGTACCCATTTGTTTTGTTTAAATGTATGTAACAGACAGAAGGAGGCGTGGCAGTTATATATTCTTGATCAGGGTGACGAGTTGATTCGATTTAGTACTATTCCTCTGTCGATTTCTTTTAAGTATTCCCTCTACGTATTTCCTTTACGTATTTCCTTTACGTAATTCCTCTACGTCTTTAATGCTTATAGTTCACAAACTCTATTTCACTTGATTGCGCTGACCCCCAGCAGGCCTGGACCACTGCAGACTGACTGAGAACTGCTGCAGCTGCTGCCCTTTATATAGGGCCACTTTTACTCAAGCACTGTCTCTCTCAAATGTTGAGCCAGACGGCAGGCAGAGCTCGTTACAGTCGAGCTTCAGGTGAGCAATGGGAAGGCTCTCTGCTGCTGTGAGCATTCTAGTTTCGTTTTACCTAAATACAAATACCAAATGAAAGCTGCTGCATACACATAGACAACTTTAGTGATCTTCTGCACGTCTTCTCTCCTTGCTTTTACTTTTATTCAAGTACTGTGTCTCTCAAATGCTGAGCCCGTGCCTGTTCATGCGTGCGTGCCTATGTGTGTCTCTGCATGTGTGTTTGCGTGTGTGTGTGTGTGTGTGTGTTTCTTTTGTAAACAGAAAGACGCGAAGAATTATAGAAAAATCAGTCCTCCGAAGGGGATTTCCTAGTCGATCAGTCTCGACTAGAGCTATCTTACTTGTTTTTATTTTAAATACAATTAATTTATACAGTTTCTGTTTAAGTCTGTAATTCTGAATTCGATTTATTTCACATGCAGGTTTTAGAATAATATTTATTTATTATATTTAAAAAAAAAAAATCATTTTGTTTATATTGTTTATTATACAATATGTAATTCATATGCTTTTATTGAGTTTGCATTTAATTTTACGTATTTACGCAATTTTTGTTATTGAACTAATTATTTACGGCTTTACAATTTTTATTTGCTCGACTTGAAAATGCTGTGTGTCAAGGGTGTAGGGAAACTTTAAATGAAGCTTCATTAGGAACCCAAATCTTGGACCAAAAAATTGTCAAAATAGATTTTGTTCCTAAGCTAAAATCAATTATAAACTTATCTGAGCTAGAGTAAAAAATATATGCGAAAGCAGAACTCCACTATAAATGAAATGTTGAGGAAATCGTTTCGTATACCAATTTTGTTTGGGGCTAACAGCTCTGTAAATTTGCCACAATTTGTTTTATAATAATATTTTAAATACTTGAGCTTAATTATCATAGACATACAAGCCTAAACGAATTGGCCTATTAAACATTAAACTATTCATATATAGGGGCACTCACTCTTAAGCCTACTCATGAATATTATTGGTAATTGGGGATATGGCCGACACAAAGGTGTCCATAAGCATGTTCAAATGTTGAGCTTACCACTTGTGTATTGTTGCAGCATCAATGATAATAATATTTTCAATAGCAATTTGCATGGCCAGTGCGATTCACAATCTGGCTTAGGCATTGTTATTGTTGTTGTTGTTGTTGTTGTGTTTTGTTTGCTGCTGTTATTGCATTGCAAATTATTATTGATGGGAGCGAGCAGTTTGAGTTTTTGAATTATTCCGAAATTGATCAGCGGCCGCAAATACAGAAATGTAATTCGGGCTTTTTGCCAATTGGCCCAGCTATCAATTCATGGTAATGTTTTACACTATTTAACACTTTCGATTTTGTTTACTCGCACGTTACAGCGACCCAGAGGCCATATGCAAATTAAATAGGAGTCGGACACTTTGCCCTGAATCTATCAATTAGCCAAATTAAGGCCGGATTGCACAAGCGATGTTTCAATATATATATGTATGTATGTATATACATATGTAAAAGAAATACAATTTTTATTTACAATATTGCCATTTGCAGTGGGGTTTTTATAAAGAACACTAATTGTTTTTTCAAACCAAATGCACTTTGTACGGTTTTTATTTTAATTTTTTTTATTTTATTTTATTTTTTTTTTGTGCACGTCTGACGAGCGCGACTTTCGACTTGCAAATAGCAAAGGCTGACTGTGAGGCTGCGACTGCGACTGCGACTGAAGTCGAGTCGTGTGCTTCCCAGCCAGGTAGATCTAACGCACACACACACATACGTGCATGTGTCTGTGTCTGTGCAAGTGATATGAATGCTTCGATCGAGCGTCGACGTCGCGGCTAACCGAGCGTATGAGAAATTTCATGTCAACGTCGACTGCTGCTGATTAGATCGCTGCTCCGCTGTATCCGAAGCGGAGTCGTCGAGCCGAATTGCTCGCCGGCTCTCGCTGTGACAATGTGCAATAAACAAAACAATTTAACGCACACGCCGCAGCGCAGGGCGTGGCCCAGTGCGTACAGGTAGTGAGTGCTGCCTAGCTGGCTGCCAATGTATGTACATATATGTACATACATACATATCTATGCATGTATCTACATCAGGCGCGTAGCCAGGAAATTTTTTCGGGGGGGGTTTCAGCAAATATTAAATACACATATTCGTACTTAATAATATAAAAATTTCAAATTTTTTTTCTACAAAAGAATGTCTATTTTCCGACTTGTTTTCGCCATTTCGTTCTACAATAAATAAAGTAATTATTTTATTACAAAAGTATCTTTCCAAATTTTCGACTATTTCGGGGGGGGTTTGAACCCCCGAAACCCCCCCCTGTATACGCGCCTGATCTACATACATATCTATGTCTCTAGCCAGCGCATCTAGCCATGCATGTCGTTTACTTTTTGTGTATCTTTTGAGTGTTTGCGCAGTTGGGTTCCAGCATCGTTGACATTGTTGCTGTTGTTATTGTTGTTGTTGTTGTAATTGCTTTGTTGTTGTATTCAATGGCACTTTTAACAGTTCAGTGGTTTTGCCGTTGACAACAATTGTTTGTTGTTGCCCAATGATAAATGCTTGATTTACATTTCTAGCAACGTTATTGCTGTTGATTAGCTTTGTTACTGAAACAACATAAATGCATTCATCACACACACACACGCACACACACACACATGATTCTTTGGAAATGATGTTGCCTACAGAGCGTATACGCAATTATTTCCACAATTTGCTTACCACTTTTCAATTAGTCATTCGGCAGCTACGCAATTAGAGGCGCCCTTTGCATAATTACTTACCATCTTGTGGGGGCGTGCCCATGACAGCGTCTTGTGCGTGACCTTTTGCGGTTTTCACTTGAATTTTACTTATTGGCAAGTTGGTCAAGGTCGCCATCAGCCATCGGCTGCCCAGATAGATGTCTTGCTTGAGCGACGATGTGCCCACATAGCATTGGTACATGTATGTACATGTATGTGTAAATGCTGTAAGGGCTGACATTATTATTATTTCTGTGTAATAAATTAGTATGCATGCAAGTCTGCTCTAGCTCACAAACATGCAATTGCTCAATTTGGCATGCATATTATATGTATGTATGTGTGTTGAGTCTTACACAGTGAAGCAATCGAGTGCAGCATTTAAGCTGATTACTTTTGAGAGAGGAAAAGTATTTCTTTGACCATGAGCACTTTTTTCAGTAATTGCTGATGAGAGTGCATATATAATACTCTAGCATTAAGAGTTACTATGCTCAACTTATACAGCAACTTGAGTGATCTTTGCTTCTATAAATCTGCTTACTAATATACAGCCTTTAGATTGTTTATAAAGTTCTTTATTATTGTTTCATTATTAAAAAAAAACTTTTATGCAAATACAGATATGAAAGCCCGAAAAGCAATATGATAAAAAATGAATTGAACAAAAAAAAAATAAATAAATAAATAAAATAAAATAAATAAATAAATATATATAAATGTTTCATTAACTTAATTAACTAGAAAATGCATTAAATCTATGCAATAATATATATTAAAATATTAATTTCTTTATCAAATGAACAACATTAAAAAAATTATATATATAGACAACTTCAACTATTTAATAACCTGATAAAACTATTATTTTCTATTGTGAACTCTAACTATTTAATAAGCTGATAAAATTATTCGTTTCTACTTTGTTAGTTGGCCATTATTAATGCTTACCTTGACTCCTGTGCGCTTTGCCATATGCTTTCGCTCGGCTTGATTGTCGCCGCTGCGTATACGTAATTATTCATAAGCCCTGCACTCTGCATGCAAAGGCACTATAAATTATTATTGCATGCAAACAACGGAAAAACAAGTGTATATATATATATGTAAATATGTATATATGTATGTGTGTGTATATGGATATATATGTAGGTCGTCATAACTTTCCATAATCGCAGGTCGAGAGATGACGCCATATTTAAAGGCCCAAGCTAGCACATTTACCAGCGAAAATGCAACAACAACAACAACAACAACAAGAACAACATCAATGTGAAACTGCAAAATGTGACTTTAAAATGTATGTGGTGTTGCTGCACCACTGTTGCCTTTAAAAACAAAAGGCCGCGACCGGTTGCAAGTTTATTTGTAGCAATGCCCGCCCCACAGAGCTTCGCATTTCACCTTGAACTATAAAATTACTAGTGTGCGTATGTGTGTATGTGTGTGTACATGTGTGTGTGCTTGCGCGTGTCTGTGTTTGACTTTGTGACTTCTACCAACAACAGAAGTGACGTATGAATGACGCATACAAAAATAAATGTTGCACAACCATTTGTAGTTGTGTGAGAGTTTATATAAGAG
Source organism: Drosophila aldrichi (assembly GCA_035045965.1). Lineage (NCBI taxonomy): Eukaryota > Metazoa > Arthropoda > Insecta > Diptera > Drosophilidae > Drosophila > Drosophila aldrichi. Next base: position 276,687 of record JAWNOM010000040.1, read on the forward strand.
ACATACATACATATACCTCAGGTATACTAAGGTAATTACAGACAACCGACTGGCTAATATGCTTTCACTCTCACTCACATTAACAGTTATCAGCAGATATGTGAAGGTAGGAGTTAAGGGATATAAAAACAAAATTGACTTTTCAATAGAGAAAGAGAGAGAGAGAGAGAGAGAGAGAGAGAGAGAGAGAGAGAGAGAGAAAGAGAGAGAAAGAGAGAGAAAGAGAGAGAGAGAGAGAGAGAGAGAGAGAGAGAGAGAGAGAAAGAAAGAAAATGGGAGCTAGAGGATACCAAAAAGAACAAGTAAGAAAGCTCTAGTCGAGACTGCTCGACTAGGAAATACCCTAAACCCTTCGGAGCGCTGATATTTCAATAATTCTTCGCGTCTTTCTGTTTACAAAAGAAACACACACACACACACACGCAAACACACATGCATAGACAGACATAGGCACGCACGCATGAACAGGCACGGGCTCAGCATTTGAGAGACACAGTACTTGAGTAAAAGTAAAAGCAAGGAGAGAAGAAGTGCAGAAGATCATAAAAGTTGTCTACTTGTATGCAGCAGCTTTCATTTGGTATTTATATTTAGGTAAACGAAGCTAGAATGCTCACAGCAGCAGAGAGCGTTCCCATCGCTCACTTGAAGCGCGACTGTAACGAGCTCTACCTGCCGTCTGGCTCAATATTTGAGAGAGACAGTGCTTGAGTAAAAGTGGCCCTATATAAAGGGCAGCAGCTGCAGCAGTTCTTCAGTCAGTCTTCAGTCTTCCAGGCCTGCTGGAGGTTAGCGCAATAAAGTGAAACAGAGTGGTTGATCGATCAGCTAAGCATTCAAGACGTAGAGGAACTACGTAGAGGAAATACGTAAGTGAATTACATAGTGGACATACTTGGAAGAAATATTTCGAAATATGTAGAGGGAATGAGAGTGGAGAGATAGAGAGAGAGACAGAGGGAGATAGAGTGGAGAGAGAGAGGAAGAAATAAGGTGGGAGTTGGAGGATACCAAACAGAAAAATACTTTTCAATAGAGAGAGAGAGAGTGAGTGGGAAAGATAGAGTGTGAGAGAGGTAGGCAGACAGAACGGAGGAAGAGAGAGATGAAGAATCAGGTATCATAAATATTTATACTTCATCAACATAACTCATTTCTCTGATTATTTGAATCAGTTGATCAACTGATTAACTTATTAAATTATTCATTTTATTTACAACCAAAAACACGTAAAGAAATAATAAATAATCAAAAGCATTTGTAATTATAAATCTACTTATGTATTGTATGTACATTAATTTATAGGGATAACACTGTACAACAAAGTAAGTCTGTAAACACTGCGAGGCTGACAGACATTACGTGCGCCTACATAAATTAGTTAAGCGAATCCTTGCGCAATATTGTCAAATAAGACTTTAAGTTCTTTGGTCTGGCTGCAAATTTTTGTATAAAAGTTAAGCTCTACGGCTTGATTTTAGGCACTTTACATTAATAAGCAAGCAGAGCAGCAAAGTCAGGCCGTCAGCTTGGGTAAGCTTAAAGATGTGTGTATACGCAATAAATACATAGATGAAAAATTAACCTATGTCGCACACTTCACAAAACTTTGCCTAATTAAAAATGCCAAAAAGTCAGGCAAAGTGTGCTGGCGTTGCTCTTAAGTGGGGTCAGACAGCAGGCAACAATGACACCAATGACACCCACACACACACACACACACGCACACGCACACGCACATGGCTATGTGACATGTCAGACAGACAGGCCAACAGTCAGTCAGGCCGGCAACAAGGCCATAAAGCACCGTCCAAAGTTGCGCTTGAATGCCTCAACGATGGCAACAGCAGAAGCACACACGCACACACACACAACAGCAGCAGCAGCAGCAGCAAAAAACAATAGCAACAGCGACAGCAACAGCAACAGTCTCACCCAGGCGTTGCAAGCAACTTGTCACATTGTTTGAATCACTGAATTATGCAAATAGATATGCACACACAAGATACTCTCTCTATGTGTGTGTGTGTGTGTGTGTGTCACTAACAACAACAGCAAAGGCAATTTGCCAAAAGTCTTTGCTATTTAACACCACACAAAAATAATCAGAAAACATTCAGTTCGAGTGACTAAGTGACTAACTAAAAGTTGCACATGTCCGAGCACACTGACTGCATATATATATATGTGTGTGTGTGTGTGTGTGTTTGTGTGTGTGTGTGCTTGTATGTGTTTGACATTTGTTTTATACTCACCCAACGTTTGTTGTTGTTGCTGTTGGCAACTTCCGGTTTGTTGCTGTCGGTTGCACCCTTGACAATACTAATACTAACAACAGCAATAGCATTAGCCACGCCCACTGCTCACAGCACTGAGCGTGTGAACTTTAAAGCAGCAGCTCGACCGCCGCTAACTGAAATTTATTTAAAATCTCTGCAATAATTGTGCTGAGCGCCTGTTGCAGTTGTCTGGCTGCTTTCCCTATTTATACCCTGTAATATGTTGAACTCTATATACTAGTCGAGCTAGCTGAAACAGTTAAAGCAGCAAAAAATCTCCGAATTTGTAGTGCATATATTACAAATTCTTGGTATGTTTGTTGTATTTGATTTTGATATAGAGAAACGTGGCTTAAAGGGTATCTACTAGTCGCGTATTAGACATTTTAGCAATAGCTGCTACAATTTTCTTCTTTTCTTGTTTCTTTTTGTTTTTTTGCCTTGGGCGCGCATAAAATTAGTGGCGGAAATTTATTATTCTTGAAGTTGGCTTTAATGTCAGAAGTTAACGCAGTTTGTTTAAGAAGACTTTAGACAAAAGTTCACAATTAATTAGAGATTTGGTCTGTTTTATATGTGTATTTTAAACTATTTAAGAAGTCTGCTTAGCTGTGCCAATCCATCAATATGCCGAACAAAGGCAAATAATGAGTAAAACTTGAAGCTTGGCTGAAAAAGTAAATAGACAAGATTTGGGCGTATATTGAAATTGCATTAAATTATATTTATTGGTTTCATTGTTTTGTATATATGTATATATATATATAAATAAAACAGACATATTTCTTGATTGATTTGAATTTCGCTTATTATTTAACGCTTGCAATGTTGTTATTGTTATAAGGAAATTAATAAATAAGAAATAAATGTGCTGAAGAAATTTTATTGAAATGCATTAATGCGTATTTTGTTTTTTATTTTTGGAATTGATAATATGATTGAAATAATTTCGCACTATTTATTGAATTAAGTTGATTACATTTAGCAGTTGCTCATTTCTTATTGTTGTTGTTGGTGTTGGATATAATTTGTTACTTTTGGCTCACTAGAATTAATGCAATTCGCTTAATACACACACGTACATAAATACATACATAAATACAATCGTGATCATATAGTATAGTAGTCAGTTTATAGAGGCGTCAATTTCAATTTTAAATGCAGCCAAAAACACAATTTCTACACAGTTTCTCAAATTTATATAATATATATTTAATATATATATATATATATATATACTTTTTTTTATTATTATTAATTGTTGTTTTTATTAGTTTTGTGTGTTTTAAATTTTTGCTATAATAAAAAGTTATTTAAATCCAATGTTTATTTTCGTAACTCTTTGCTCTACTTTTACTCTTTACTCTTTATTCTTTATTCTTTGCTATTTGCTATTATGTTGCAAGCATTTTCTTTTACGCTGTCAGAGACAAAAACAAAAAAAAAAAAACAAAAAGTAAATAAACATTTGTAATAGAAAAGCAACAATTGAAATTGGCATTTCAATTCAATTCTAAATGAATGCCTGTGGAATCTGATTGAATTCAAGTTGTCTCTCGTTTTGCTGCCAGTTAATTGAGTATGTTGCTGCCACTTATATACTTACATACATTTAAACATATTATATAATTATTCATTACATTACATATATATATAAATGTATATATATATATATATATTTGCACGCATGCATAAGCATTTTTCTTTTTTCTTTTTTTCTTTTCTCTTATGATTTTATCGTATATTAGTTTAATATGATTTATGTGGAAATTTGTAGATCTCATTGCGGTGTGCCTGGTTGCAAGTTAAGTGTATTCAGTAAAATGTGATTTCAAATTCTTGTTCATTTCATTCATTGGCATTCCATTGCCCAAATGCAAAATGTTGTTCAATGTTCCATTTAGATGTGTCTGTCTGTGTAAGTGTGTGTGTCTGTGTGTGTCTGTCTTTGCTTATTTTCATCTGACAATCGCTAAATGAGAGTCAGACATTGCTGCATAGCTATTCTTTCAAAGCATTCCCTACATTACTGCCCAGACATGGCCAGGCATCTCTATAGATGCCAACACTTCTGCAGGCTAGCGTCTGCTCTATATCCTTATAATGCCTGCTCCCCAGGCCCAGCTCCCTTCCTCCCACGAATTAAGCTTGGTACATATGTATGCATGCATGTGTTGATGTGTCTACAAGTGCTACGAGGGGCATGTTCGGGGGTTCGTCAAATGATATCGTGTGCAACATTTATCGATTGCAGCTAGCATGTAAAAAAAAAAAAAAGAGCAACAGAACTTTTTAATACTTTTATTTTCATTTCATATATATATATATTTTTTTGCTTTTACCATGTGCACTGAACTGTTTTTGGAAATTTCCAGATTCTTCACATATATGCTTGCTTTCTTTTAACTTTTTTTTTCTTTTTTTTTAAACCTATCACATAAATGTATGTTTTGTTTTTTTTGGGCGGAATTTTTAGCGTGTGTTCTTTTTCTTCATTTTATTCGTATTCTCTTCTTTTCTTTGGTTTGTGATAGGACAGAAGAAAACGCAGAGAGGGCAATAAAAGTGTTCAATGTATACATAAATCTCTTTAAAAGCTAAAAGACGGAGTCGCGTGCTATAACAGAAGCTATGGTATTCAATTACCGCAAAACTTTGCCTAACCGAGTTAGTGTGTGTGTGTGTGTGTGTGTGTGTGTTTGCTGTGCCATTTAGCTTTAGCTGTGTGTGTTGGGTAACCTTATACGTATAAGCTAATTATAGCATCTCTATAATGCCAATTTTGCGTGCAATGCGCCCAGAACTATGCCACAATTTTCCCGACCAACGATGACACTGGAGCTCAGTTGTTTCAAAACTTTCATTTGTTTTTGTCTGTGTCTTTGTGTGTGTTTACTAATTTTGGGTTTCTGTTTTTGTTTTTCTTACTCAAACATTGGTTTTGCGAGTGTTGAATTTGCTGCTAAGTATACGCTGCTATAAGTATTTGTAGTTCTATTTGAAAACTCTTACTTGGCTACTGCACATTTATGTATTGTTTTTATTTTTCTTCAACATTTGCGTTCAATATTTGTTTTTTGTTTTTTTTCTTTTATTATAATTTTGGTTTTTATTTGTAGTCATTATAATAATTTTAATTTTGTTTTTTTTTTTTCTTTTCTTTTCTCTTCTTTTTTTTTTCAAGCTTACGCAGTAATGCTCGCTGATTGGATTCGACGACTCGGGGCAGTTATTGCCCATGGACATCAATACTACATATAAGCCAATACGTTGCGTGGCCGCGGCGCTTAGAAGACCAGCATTTGATCGGCGCTGCCCTCCACGCTGTCCTCGTCGTCAGCGCCCTCGTCCTCGTCATCGGATGTTAGCGAGGCGGCGTTATTTACCACGGACTCTGTGCAAAGGGAAAGTAAAATTAAATTTCTGCTCTGCCGAAATGTATGCCCGGCGTGGCCATGGCTCCAAATTAGTTTGTTCATTGAACGTGCGGCGGGACTGTTTGCCTGCCAGCCAGCCAGCCTACCCGCCTACCCGCCTGCAGTAATAAACATAAACATAAATCTTAAATGAATATTACAATGGGTCTCAGCAGATTTAGCACTAATCTGGCTTAGCTCTGCGTGCATATTGAATGTGACTCGCGGCACTCTCTCTCATAACCAATTGGAATTTGTTTAGTACGCCAATCGCACATGCTGCAAACAAACCTCCGACAGTTGGCACACATGGCGTATGAGCGATAAAGAAAGCTAAGCTTAATTATGTTGCATATGGATTGGGCGCTAGATATTTATATGTATATTGCAAAAATAATTCGAGTTTAAGCTTGAGGTATTAACGACCGGACCTAACTTGTCGCAGAATAAAAGAGCTTAACGGGATAAAATATTTCGTTTTTGTCAGTTTACAGCTGCCAAATTGTTCATATGCCAAATGTGTCCTTGTATTTGTAGAGCTGACCAATGCAAATTTTTTATTCACTATAGAATAATTATCTTTTTTATCGTCCATTTTATCAGTGAATCTGAAATTGACTTAGTATGAAGTACAGCTATGATATATTATATGGTATATATTTGCAAATAATTTACTTATTATTTCATTCCCTTGATCTTATCATTATTGTAAGGCATATAGGCATCTGGCAACCCTACATCTGGCAACTCTATACGCCGTACGGGCTTGAATAAAAAAAAATTATTATTATCATCAACATAAAACAAATGAACTTTTTCTTTGATTAAAAAAAAAAAAAAAAATATCTTGAGTCCCTGGAATATTATCATTATTATATTATATTATTATACCTTATATGTATATATCTTCATCCCTATGTTTCTTTTAATTTTAAATAATCTTCAACTTATAAATAAATAACTTAGATCAGATCAATTGTAACAGCTCTTAAAATGATTTTTAAAATATCTACAAAAATCTCGCATGTACCTTTAAAAAACACATAACTGTCATTCTTATCAAATATACACATTCATTAGTATTTTCTTCTACAACAAATACCTTTAGTCTTCATCAGTGATATATAAAGGTAGCAGATATTATTAGTCTTATTATTACTACAAATAATTTAACCATTGTCGCAAGTATAATAAATTCCTGATTTATGTACCATTCATATTTGAATCTTCTATAATATAATTTTGATACTAATACTAGATAGATTTTCCCATAACCCCCAGAACTATCACACTGTTATGTAAAGTTAACAGTTACAGCTATCATTGTGAATGAATTTTAAATCGATTTGCCAATGGAAACATGAATAAAATTAATTCAGATGCGAAAGTTAATAGGGATATGCTCGCAAATTGAAGCATGGTCAACGCACATTGCCTAGATACGTATCCATAGAGGCATATGCACATATCTACATACATATGTATGTATGTGTGCAATACCACAATGTAGCGTGTCAAGTGTTTGTTGATGCATACTCACCGCAATTGGGCTTGCCACGTGTACGGGTGTTGGCGAATTCGACGCCGTGCTTGTCCACACACCAACAGACGCCGACCGAGTTGTGGCACTGAGTGGGCTTGTAGAATCCTTGAACGTCGCAGTCAGGTGCGTAGGCGCCTAATTAGGTTGCAGCAACAACAACAACAACAGCAGCGAGTAGAAGAACAATAAAAATGCGCAATTTTAGTAAGCTTTTATAATTGTCAGAGGCAAATGGGAAAGCGGCGCAAGCGAAATTCTTTGTATTTTATTGTAATAATTTGTTTTGTTTTGTTTTGCTTGGTTTTTGTGTGTTGCGTACTTTTTGGGCCGTGTGGGAATACGAAGAAAAGAATAGAACAGAAGAGAAGAGAACAGAAAATAAAATGAAGGGAAATTATACAGTTAAAGTTTATAATGGGCCAGCAACAACACTGGCGCTAGGCAAAAGGTAGTTTCGTGTTGTTAGAAGTGTTTAATTTGCTGGCTTAAAAGTTGCGTTTGGCTAAAAGGTAAAAGATAAACGAGAGCGGCAAAGCGAGAGCGCATGGAGAACAATTACAAAAAGAGGTGTCCTTTTTTTTCTTTTTTTAACTGTTGCTGTGGCTACTTATGAGTGTGAGTGTGTGTGGTATTGAGTTGTTTGTGTGTGTGTATGTATTACATTCAGGCGCTTAATTATAGCTTAAAATAGGTTAAACGTAGTGTAAAAAAGTGTTTGAAAAGCGGCATAAACATAACAAAGCGCACACAGCGAGAGGCAAAAGAGAATCGTAAACAGATAGAGAGTGAAAGAAAGTTTCGAGTGTGTGGGATGGGGCCAGAAATGGAAAAAGGTAACACCCAGATAACTGTTCTAGCTACCCGCTTTTCGAGATTTGTGTTCAACATTTGTTCTAGTGTTTGCGTTTGCTTTTGCGTTTGCGTTTTACGGCTATTTCATAATAAAAACCAAATAAAAACTCATCCCCGGAAATGCCGAAGATTGAATGCCCTTGCAGACAATTTAAATGCTATACCCAAGATGGCACAGAGATAGCAATGAATCTATTGTTTCTATTATCGGACATATATAGACAGGAATATGCGGGCTTTGCGGGCTGCCAGGGCATTGGCTTGAAACTGAAACTCAATAACTGAACACAAAACACACACTCAACTCAATAAAGAATATACAATATATATATAGAGAGAAAAAGATTAGTGTTATGTTAGCTATAGAAATGTCCACCTGTACCTATCTCACCTGCAAAGTCGCCGGCGATTCTTCGTCGCACCGCGGCACAGGGACGATCGGTCTTCTCGAAGCAGCGGCACCATTCGCGTGTATTAATCGAACTATCCTGATCCAGGTCGCAGGTGTCAATGAATGGCTTGATGCAGCGCTCGTTCTGATCGTGCTCCAGATCGTACAGCTCCTGCAGCGACAGCAAACCATCATTGTTCAGATCCAGATGCCCAAACATCCACTTGGCCTCCGTCTTGCAGGCGGGTGGGAAATGCGCCTTCGACTTTTGGCTGTGCTGGCGACGCTTCTTGCTGTCGGCCATGATCACCGAGAACCAGTCCAGCAGACGATTACCAATGGCCGTCAGCTGCTGTGGCTTGCACTCGGCCGACTTCAAGGGATAGCCTAGCAGAGGGAGAGTTTCAAAATTTATTTATTTAGTTTATTATATTCCCATTTCTTTTACTTACCATTTGGATTGTTTTTGTTGAACTTTTGCGGCTGCTTTTCAATGACTTCATTCTCATTGTAGACACGCATCTTGTGCTTATCCTCCTGGTATTTGGCATCCTGTGCGCGAGTAAAAAGCACTCAATTTATATCAATCGCATAGGTATGGCTAATGGCTGCTCTTACCTTCTTGTAAGCCGTGTACTTGAGGTACTTGTAGTGCTTGTTGTCATACTTGATCTCCTCGGGCGTGAACGTGTACTGTGCATTGATATGATTAAAGTGACGATTGTTGTCCTCCTTATCCTGTCGGTTTGATTACGTAGTATGTAATGCATATTCAATTCTATTTGGCTTGACTTACATTCATGATGGTATTGAAGTCATTGTTGTTGCTGCCCATAACATTCCCGCTGCTCATCATGATGTTGTTGTTATTGCTATCCTTGTAGGCCTGCTGCTGCTGCTGTTGTTGTTGCTGCTGTTGTTGTTGCTGTTGCTGGTCCAGGCTGATCTTTTTGCTGTATTTATTGTAGCCACCGCGTTCGCCAAGCCGCTGCAGTCTCTTGCCATCGGTGTTTTCTGCAAAACGAGCGAAATTGTTGAAATGGCAAAATGGCCGCCATAAAATCGCTTGGCATGGCAAACTTTTCATATCCTGGCGTCACTGGCCACTGAGGCGTCATTTCTATTTAATGCATGTTGTTGTTGCTCCCGCCCCTTCCCTCCCCCCCCCAAGCAAACAACACAAATAAAATATGAGAAAAAAGGCCGACAAGAGTTGCAATGCGCTTTCATCTGTGTAAATTTAAAATTAATGTGCTTGATATTGTTGTTGTTGTTATTTATGCTGCTGTTGCTGCAGCTGGCTGAATCACCAAGTGCCCTGTTCCACCCACCCACTTGGCTGCTCACTGAATGCTTTAGAACAATAGCGCTGCTTCTTGAGCGGATTATTAAAAATTCAACAATTGATTAAACTCGGCGTCGAGCAATTTAAAGCCATAAGAAGTCGCTGCTTTGCTGCCTTTGCAATGGCAATGGCAATCGCAGTTGTGATTGCATCCGGCCAAAACAACATGCAGCTAGGCATTGGCTTGGCATTTATTTGGCTCCGACTTGCTGTTGGCCATTTGCCAGGCTCGAACTCATCGGGCGCTGAACAAATAATAGAAGTGTCCCCATTTGCGGTTAACTTACCCTTGCAGGGGCAGAATCCCTTGCAGCCGATCCGTATGGCTGTCGAGTGTATGCAATTGTGATAATCCAATCTGCATAGTGATGAGTAAGTCCTGTTGTCGGCGCCGCAAAGGAACATTGGCTTGGCCACGGGACACGGCTTGCAATTGCTGTCGGGAATAGAGTTAGAGAAGAGACTGTCAGAAACGAAGAAAAAAAAAATAAAAATCAACACAACAAACAACAAATAGATGACATGCAAAATTAATTTTTTATGCAAATTACGTCTGGCAGGTGAAACCTGCAGCTGCCTAAGGCCCCGTTTGCCGTCGCCTCACATCTCACATCTCGCATCTTCTTTAAATATTTATTTAATATGCAACGCACGCGCTCCCAGGCAAACAGGCTGTCAGAGATCAAAAGCACTTATAGCTAGCTGCCTGGGCTGGAACCCCTTTCCAGCCCATCAGCAGGCATCTTTTTCCTTATTTACTTTTTTTTTTTTTTATAATTTGTGCAAATATTTGAGCTGTCAGGAAACGCTACGCGGATTTCGACATTTTTCCTAAAGCTTGTAAATTGAAAGAAATGCAAGATAATTGGGCTTAAAGCTTCTGTTGTTTCCCCACTTTAAGAGAATTTTATATATAAAATATTCACGTACTCAGCAAAACTTTATTAGATTATAGAATTGAAATTATTGTAAGCTGATGTTAATTATAATAAACAAGATTCATTTATAATATTCACACCTTGTTTTACACGCAATTCTACCTTCTTTTTTTGTTGTTGTTGCATTTCATAATTTATATTTCATAATTTACGACGTACACGCATAATTAAGCCTTTTAAACACATCACGAAAATATATATAAATAATAAATTCAATTAATTGTTGCATCCGCTGATGCCGACGTATACGTAATTTATATACATTAAAAAAAAAAAAAAGAAACTTGTTTCTGGATTGCTGTTCAATGGGTTTTATTGGTTGACTCGCGATAAGCAGTAAATTGAGTGTGTGTATTTTTTAAAGTACTTTGCTTAATATTTATATATTTTTCACTCGAATGTTTTTTAATTGTCTTGCGGGAGCTGCGATTCGAGTTTAAGCTTCCAAGACGAGGAAAATTAAGTTGCATTTGTTGGAGGAATCGGAACTATGCAATTATTTAACTCAGATGATACAGATTCTGAATCACACTGAAGTGTGAACTGTGCAGCATGAAATTGGATTGCACAAAAAATAAACCTGGCAAACACAGGGAGAAGTAGAAATAAATGTGGTATAAAAGCAAGTTGAAAATTGCTGAGAGCATCTGAAAAGCGAAATTATTGCAGCCAACATTTGCATTGCTTTTGCAGTTAGCCAATATCGCAGCTAAGCCAAAGCAAACAAATCATTGGCCAAAAAAAAAAATCATATTGAATGTGTTATAGCAGAGAGAGAGAGAGAGAGAGAGAGAGGGAGAGTGGGATCAAGTTACAATTTCAATTAAAAAAGGGTCTCTCAGCTTCTTTTTTGCGTATTCCACTCAAAGATGAATCTGCTATTTAAATTTTACCTGAACCGAGAGCTACAATTGCGTCATGGGCCGACGACACATTTGTTGGCAAGCTTGGGTCAATAGCTGCTGCGGTTACTTTGGCTGTTGCCTGCTGCCTGCTGTGAAAATTTGTGAATTTTTACTCAAATATTTGCTTTCAATTTTGAACCACACAGACGCTCACACAGCCAGGTGAAACAAGGTGGTTGGGCTGCACCAACTGTTGGAGCTGTTGTAGCTGCCTTTGAGCCACTGATGCTGACAGCTTCATAAGCATAGAGCAAAAAGCAGCTCAGTGGTTTCAAATAGCTGCCAACAGCAGCCGCATAGCCGAGCTGAGGTTCTCTGCTCTGCTGAGGTAAGAGGACAACTATGTGAACACCCCACGCCCCAGTGCTGGCTTTATGGTTTTGCCAGCTAAAAGCCGCACCACGGACCATATTGTTACAAGAAACAATGCACGACTCTATGAGTTATGAGCGTTGGAATGTGTGTGCGTGTGTGTGTGTGTGTGCCTTACACTAGTTTTGTAGTCTATGGCAAGTGCCCCGCAAATCTGTGCCCCTATCAACCGCAGCTAGTGGGCCATAGGCGAGGCAAATCTTTTGTCTGAGCCGTGCCGGATTGAAGAACTGAGGCAGCGCCAGCTAGCACGGAATGGCAGATAAATTGAGCGCGCGAACTATTGATTTTGTTAGCTCAATGTTTCCTGGGCACAGCAACACAAACACATCACAGAGCACCCCTCCTTAACAGCCCCCACAGTCACATTCACATTCACATTCTAGTTGTTTTCCTCTCGCTCTCTCTCTCTCTCTCTCTCTCTCTCGCTCTGTAGGGTTCTTCAAGTGGCATACAAAGTCTACGCCATTGACATAGATACCCGTCTGTTGTGCACAAAAGCGAAATTCTTGTGAAAGCAAATTGAAAAGAAAATGCGAAAAATATGTCAAAAGCCATTTTTTTAATATCGGAAGGCGTGGCAAGACTCTCGATTTGCCGATAGATAGATTGATTACGCGGCCATTAACAGGCACAATAGAGACGAAGTGGCACAAGGCAAAATATAAACAAGAATTAAAATACACAAAATGAAGAGGAAAATTTAAAAATATAAACAACAATTAAAATACACAAAGTGATTAAGAAAATTAAAAATTTAATTCAATTGCATAGTTCGGATTTATGTGCGATATTATAATAAGATTAAATTTACATGGTGATGACATTTTATTATTTACGACTTGAAATATATCTGATGTTCCCATTTTCAATTTACTTAATTAACATCGAAATACAGGAAACGAAATTCGTCTGGTTATTGAATATTGAATAACGTGAGTCGTTAACGAACTCTCTGCTTAATTGTTCATATTAGTTTAAATTGAGCGCTTGACATTTAGAAGGTAAAATATAAAGTTTGTATTCTTTTAAATTCTTGTATGTGTCAGCCAAATCATTATGTTGTTATCTGTGGTATTGAAGCATTGGTATAAAGTAAATACTATTGAATATTATTTATTCTGCAAGTGCCTAACAAATATTGGGATTCTATAGTACAGCAGAGCGTTACAATTTCAGGAATTACTAAATTTACAGGGTTGTCCATATTCATCGAAGCCATCTGGCAGCCCTATATCTTTTTAGACGGTCATTTTAGAGATATCATATTCAAAAACAGATGAGAATAGATCTACATGAACCAAATAAAATTATTATTTTATTTATTTTATGATTATGATTTTTAAAATTGTAATTTTCTATAATTAAAAAAAAAAAACAAAACCATTATACCCTGATTTCCCATTTTCAATGGGTTCAGGGTATAAAAAAAAAAACAAAACAAAAAAAATACAGTCGAATATGGGCAACGTTACAGGGCTCCAAGATGGTTCCGTCGAATATGAACAGTCCTATACTTCCTAACTTATCATTAATTATCTGCTCGCCCTGTCTGCTAAATCTTAACAAATTAAATCTTACACAAAATGAATTTTTACTGCTATTACTTGTTAGGCTACTGTTTAACTAATTTGAAGAAAAAATGTAAAGATTTTACGAGTAATAGAGCCCATGGTGGTGCCACAATGTATGCATGAAAATTAATTTTCCACTCAGCAAACTGCTATCAGCAGATAAGAAAACTTTCCGCTATGCCCGGCTAAACAGGCACCTGCCGTTGCCGTTGCCGTTGCCGCTGCTCCCCAAGGAGCCGGGCCAAGGGAAGCTTGAAATTAAATTTAAAGCAAAAAGCAAACGGATAAACAAGCCGAAGCCAAGAATAAACAAACGCAAACTTCGGGCCATGATTTCTGCGAGCAAACAGGCCTAAGACGGCTAAGAAAAACAATTTTGTCATGGCCCAGACCACATCTCCCAGAGCCGGGAGATGCTAGCTGATAATCTTAACACGGGTTCCTTAAAAGCCTTTGGCATGCGGCAGCTGTGTAAATATATGTTCTCTTAATAGTGACAACTGTTATCGATTATTTATAGTGCAGCAGAGGAGCCTCTATGGGCTGCATATCAATTGGATGACGAGTGTCGAGCAGCAAACATTCTGCTTCCGACACACACAACAGACATGCCAGCGGATATTGATGTTTAGAAAATGGTGTAGAACTTTCCGGCCCAGTTGGGCACGTCAACACGTCGGAAATAGGCCAGCTCGCAGCGATAGTTATGGCCAACAATCGCTAGCAATTGAACCTTGGCCCAGCTGCGTTGACTTTGACTTCATTTCTGGCCGTCGCACCTGAGGCACGCCTCCTCCGCTCCACACTCCGGCGGAAATTCTTTCCATTTGCTCGCGTGCGAATTCACAATTTGGGTTAGGGTCAGGTCAGAGCGATAATGTTGTACAAGTCAAAGGAAACGACTACGACTACGGCGACTGCGACAAAGGATAAAAGGCCGTAAAGCTGTCGTTGAAAGCCCCACAACAGCAGCAGACATAAACAAATATCAGCAGCGCTGACGCAGCACAATGCGAACGGATAAGTACGGCAAGGGCCGAATGGAATGAAATGCGTGCTAAAAATTGTACTTTACTGTCGAATTTGTATACACCATAAAACAATTTGTTATTAGCGTGCCGGTCATGCAAATCACAAATTCGTTGAGGCAGCCTGCCGCGCCCCCCGTGCTCAACCCTTTGCACCCGCAAAGTGAATGCGAATTTGTTAAATGAATTGTAAGAATTCCATTGATATGGAATGCCCCGGGGGAAAAGGGAAAAGGATTGAACCTAGCCAAGTGCTCGACTACTTACTCCAACTCCTCGTCGTCGTCCTGCTGGACGGCTGCTGGTTTCGGGAGCAGCTGCTGCTGCTGCTTATCGCTGCTGGCAATGTTGTTCTCGTAGAAGACATCATCCTCCTTGGACTCATCATCGTCGCCTAGGCTCAGGCTTTTATCTTCGTCGTCGTTGTTGTCCTCATTGCCCTGGTTGTTTGCTGGGATGTTGTTGTTCTTATTGCCATTGCCGTTGTTGTTGTTGTTGTTGTTATTGTTGCTGTTGTTGTCGCCATCGCTACTGTTGTCCTCATCATCATTGTTGATATCCTCAACATCCTGGCTATCGTTATCCTGCTGATTGACACGCCGCTTGGCCTCATCCTCCAAATATTTGGCCTTAGTGATTATCTCATCGCTGGAAGTACAAGCAGTGGGTTAAGCAGTGGTTCGGTTTTTGCACCACAGGCGCAAATAATCAAGTTTTAATTTAATTAGTTTATTAAGTTTTGTGAACAACACAAATTAGAAAACACGCCCACGGCTGCTCACCGATTCTTGTGCAGCTCCTTCTTCGACACGCAGACAGCGCTGAACTCGTCCTCCAGCAGGCAAATTTCGCGTTTCTTACAGTTGAGCGGACGGCAGAGGTCACCTGTGGACAGAGAGACATTTCATTTGAATTAAAAAAAGAAAAGAGAAACAGAAAACAAAACAAAATGAAATTGTTTTCATAAGTTTGCTGTCTCGTTTATGGATGGGCTGTTGGGCTACTCACTTGATGGATCATGTATCCAGCGTTTGCGATCCCCAAGGTTTTTGTTGTTCTGCGAGTTTTTGTTTATCTAAGGGCGGAGTAGAGAACGAAATGGAATGTTTGATTAATTCACATTGTGTGGGGAAATATGTTATGTCTTAATTTCTTTATTTAAATGCAAAAAATGCAAAGCTTCCTTCCATTCATGTCAGTTGCCAGACGCATATCACAACACAAACATACACACACACACATATATGAGATATATGCACAACTGACGGCATACTATATGTAAAGCGAAAGCGTGTCGTATACGTAATATACAAATGAGAGCAGCAGCAGCTGCTATCGTTGCTGCCAGGCGCTGCTCGTTGCTTTTGACGGGCTTATTGTTTCAAAGATTTTAGCAAATTGAAAAATTCAATAATGAAATGAATCAACTTAGCTGGCATATAGAAAAAAGCATTTGCATTTTGAGTAGTAAAGACAAGAATTGGAATTGGATAAGAGCTACGAGTTTCTAATTGTATTTTTTTTTTTATTTTCTGTTGAGTCAAGTCAATTAGGCAATTGATTTGTATTTGATTTTCTTTCAATAATCTTGTTTATCATTCATATTTGCTTATTATATTTGGCTGTTAGATTAATCGTATCGCATAAATATTGCAAAGGGGTTTAAAAGCTAAGGAAAATCGATATTTATTTAGTTTAGCAATTTCATGAATTTATTATTTATTTATTTATTATACAGAAGTTGTGATACATAATATACAGAATAATATTTAACTGATAATTTCTAATAATTTAATAAACGTCCTTTGCTTGGCATATCAACTGAATTATTAATTTTTGCACTCTAATTGCACAGAGATCTATGCAAATTTAATTCAATTTGATTGTTGAAGCAGGCAAGACTCCGACTCCAACTCCAAATCCAACTCCTACTCCAACTCCCACTCCTACTCCAACTCCAACTCCAACTCCGACTACTACTTCGATTCAGACTCCAACTCCAACTCCATAACTCTGCACTGCATATTCGTAGCAAAATCTTATTAGGTGCAATGGTGCGTATGAGCAATACTCAATTTGACTCTGAAATATGGTGGAGCAAACAGCAGCTGTAACAATATTACCCGCCGACTGGCACTTGCTTTAAGCCCGTAAAACAACCAAAGCGTTCGCTGTTGCTGTTGTGACTCCCCGGCGACAACATCGCCGTGACTTGACAGCTCTGCAAAGCGCGGCACCCGAAAGGCTGCCATGCGACAGCGGGAGGGAACTGGGCGCTATAAGGGGACAGTTGCTAAATTGGCAAGTTAACTAGGTGGCTGCCAGCCGGAGTCAAGCAGGTCAAGCGTTGACCCCGTTCATGCACAATACACACGGCCAATTCGACGGACACGCATTTGGCATCGGCGCTTTTTACAATTGCCACACATCTACATGCACATGCACATGCACATGCACATACACATGCACATCCACTGCCCTTCATCGACGTCTACGCTGGCTGCTGTAATGCAATAAAGTCGTCCGGGGCGTGGACTCTGGCAATTTGCATGCGTTAAAATGCAATTTGTGCGCGTTTCCTGGCCGCGGTTTGCTGTGCCACACCCCTCTGAGAATCGCGGTAGTCGTGTGATATTTAAAGCGCACTCCGCCCGCTGTGCCGGCCAGCATTGTGCGGGGCGTCCAGGAGTCCATTTAGCTCTGCGGGTGTCGACGTTGATTGGCTGGGTCAGCAATCTGCTGCACTGCGCTTTTGTTGGCTTTAATTGCGCTTCGTTTGCGGCGGCCAGCAGTCGATTGGCCTTATTGTGGCTGAAAGATGATGCAGCAGCGTAATCAACTCCGGCAGCTACTTAAATAGGCCGAGAGTTGGCTCTTTAACTGGGTCACAGCTGCTGCAGGCGTTCTGCTGCTGCTCCGACTCCTGCTGCTGCCCCTGCTCCTGCTCCTGCTCCTGCAAGGGCCTTGCTTAGGGCCCGAAATGCGCTCGCGGGTTATGCAAGCAAATCCTGAGCGCAAACAGCGCTGCCACAGCAGGAAATGGTGTCGCAGTCGAATGCACTTTAGTTACGCGCTCTGCCGCCAGCATCCAAGCTGCATCCAAGCTGCATCCAAGCTGCATCCAGCATCCACGCCGGCAGTTTAACCTCTTTGCCAGATTTTTGACTGTTTAAGTGGCTGGGCTTATTAAAGTCCATTTAATTACTGCGCTCGGCTGGCGCCTCGTCGCCTCTGACTCTGTGCAACTTGACCTTAATTCTGGCTGGCTCTGCTCTGCTTCTCTCGGCAGATGCTGCCACGAATGTAGCAAAAAAATAATAATAATAAAAATAAAGAAAGCAAACAAATGGCTAGAAAAACAAAAATTGTTGTACACGTCATTTTGTTGCAGCTGCAGCAGCGGCACGCCCACAGCCATGCGCCCACCGGCAGCCACACTGTGGCAATCTGTCAAGCTTTAAATTGAATTTACGACTTTGTTTTCGTAGCGGGTTTATTTCTTATTCTTTTTACTTATATATTTCTCTACGCTCGGCGCTGCTCCGCAAATTCTTTATTGTTTTCCTTATGCCGCAGCCAAGGATAACAAACGATTCTGGAGCGGCTTCAGCGGCTCTGCTCTCTGTAGCCGCACTGCGACTGCAGCGCCATTTCGTCTGTCAGTTTTGGTTGCATTATGCAAATGCAATTTTTATTTAGTTATATGCTGTTGCTGCTGATTTCCTTTGCCTGTCCCATGCGACTCTGCAGTTTATTGAAAACTGCATTTTAGATACCAGATTTGCAGTAGAAAAGATTTCGTTATATGTAGTATTTGATTAGTATGTAGAAGAAACTGAAGCAGTACTATCTATTTGCTAGGAGAAACAGTTTATATTCTTACATGGAAAGAGTTCTGGATCAAAAATCTAAAAAACTATTTTCGTTGCATTAGAAATTTCTATGTATACAAAATTTGCATCTAATATTTATTTACTAATTTGTTTGGTTTTATTTATACCGATAAACGATAACGATACAAATAATAGATAATAAAAAAACTAAATCATAATAAAGTTATTGCTATATAAAAACAAATTAAAAATATATATTTTCTTTTTTTTTTTTACATTTTTTTTTTGTCAAGTTTCCAAAATTCTAATCTAATTCTATAGAAAAATTTTGAAACAATTTATAATATTTTAGCTGAAGCCAAAAAAATTTTACATTTCTTTATTCATCTAAAATAATTTTATTTGAGCTTAAATTTCTGTTTTCAATTACATATGTATTGTATATTCATTTGAATTCATCCATAAACCCTACCCATACTTCTGGGCGAAACTATGTAAATGGGAATGGGAGCAGAGCAGAGCTGACTCCCTTCTACTCTCTTACAGTTCACTCGAATATATTTGCCAAGCTTTTAAAATGCTTATCAGATATTCACAATTTGTTCTCTAATTGGAATCACATGGACAGCATGCAAAGGTGTTTCTTTTTTAATATTTTTTGGGCACGAATTATTAGAGAACGGTGAGTTGAGCTCGCTTATATCAATGCGGGATTATGTCGACTCAATAACCTAAATGGAAAAGATGTTAAAATGCACATTGAACGGAAACTAATCCTCTTACAAACACTCAGAAGAACAAAAAAAAAAAAAAAAATGCATTATGCAAACGCTCGTGTTTAATTAATGTGTGTATGAATGTGTGTGTGTGCAAATGTGTCTGTGTGTGTGTGTGAGTGCAGCTTACATGCGAGTAATGTTTTGTGCATTTAGGTGTCCCATATTACAAATGGTTTGTGTAATGCATTGCCAACCAACAGAATTTATAATTAATGGACCGTATCACTGGAATGTGATATGCACATATATATTTTCGTGAATGCTTGAAATGCAACAATAAATATTGCAATAACTGATAAGCATATTAACTAAAGATACACTAGGTAATCAAATGGGAATAAATTGTGAATGAAATATTTCACATTGCTACAAACTTTTATCCTTTTTGCTTTAAATTTATATTTTATATGCAATCTGTTTTAGTTTGATATAATTCTTAAATCTCCATCGAAAGTCACTATCGAATTTTATAGAATTTTTATGAATGTAGTTGATTATGCAACTGAGCTGGAGCTTCATTTGCCATCATTCATAGTTGAATTTGTAGCTGAGATTTGTCAGCTTCACTGAGTTTATCGATTTCAAATTAAATTTTGATTCGCCTCGCAATTAACTTGTGATTTAGAGAACTTCTCTAGTGGGGAGTGGGGTTGGAGAATAAACGAAATAATAATAAATACGCTTTGGCGCTGAAATTGTTGTAAATTATGCTGCGGCCACTGCCCGCCGAATGCCAATGATGCGGCCCGGAGATGCAATATTTTCGCTTTGTTGGCTGAACTGCTGTGGCATCAATAAACCAGGCACCGTTCCGAATGATGATGCGGAGCATATTAAAAGCCACAGATATTGAGGTCTGCATCTATGCGCATAACATTTGAAAATATTGCGGCTGTGGCTAGCGTGAATCGCATGAGTTGTGGCAATTAGGACAAAGTGTATATGTTTCCAGTGGGAGGATTATCAATGCCGACCCACTCACTGATTGACTGATTGACTGACTGACTGACTCACTGAACTGAAGTTTTGGTCCATAAATTATGCATTGCGCTTTAAAAATACATTAGGCAGTCATGGCTGTATCTCAAATAGAATGGGATGCTGATGCACTCGGATTATTATCAATGTATGTGTATGTGTGTGTGGGCCAGCGGCTATTTTGTGGCCTTTATAATGGCTCGGATGGGCCGCATGAATTGCGCAATTTCGTGCACACAGCTGGTAAATCAATTTGAATTGCAGCCAAGCGAAGGCAGACTGCTCTAAGCGGGATGTCCTGGCTACCACATTTCCTGCCAGGATGCTCAGCAGGACGCTGGGCCAACGTGCAAATCCATCAATATAAGTTACATTTGAGTTTGCCTTGCGCCAAGAGAGCTAAACTTTTCACAGTACCAAAGCCGAAGAGTGCCAAGAGTTGAGTTGGGGCATTGGAATTTGAATTTGAATCTGGCGTCCAGGAAATTGCATTCTTCAGGCGCCGTCTGGCGTTGGAGTCATAATGCCAAATGTCGCCGGATGTCAAACAGGATGCCAAAGGGCTTGGGCTATTTTGATAACAAACAAAGACCATGATGTCAGAAGTTAAAGCCCGCCAGTGAAGCATACTTTTGAGCGCATCACAGCAATGCAGAGAGTGCGAGAGAGATAGAGAGAGAGAGAGAGAGAGCAAAATCAGGGCGGTGTCAATACATACATGGTTTCTGACACCGCGCGGCATTGCATGAATAAATTATGTAATAATCACAATTTAATTGTTAATTCAATTAGGGCAATGTTCACAAGTCAAATGGGACAGGCTACATATAAATTTTACCGATCAAAGGGGAAAGGGAAAGGCAGAGAGAGAGAGAGATAAACAATGAAAAATTACAGAAAGTGCAGCTTAAATATTTACTTTTGCAGCCATAAAAACATGACATGTCCTGCGGCAGAAATAAACATGCCACGTGGCAAGTGGCAGCGTGGCAGCGTGGCAAATAGGCCAGCTGCAACTCCTATATACCCGTTGCGCGGGGGGCGTGCCGCTAGCACGTTATGTTTATGTATCGTAAATGCATTTTCCGACAGAGCACATCGAGCACACAGACGTGCAGTGTCAGTGTGAGCAGCTGGCAGAGCAATCGCACTGCAGTCATAAAACATTTTCGAAGCAACAACCGCAACAGAGCGACAGCAAATTGCAACAAATTGCAACAGGACAACAAAGGTAAACCAAAAGCGGCGCTCAAAAAGAAATACAGCCCCAGCCCCCAGAATGTGCTCACAAAATACATTCCATTTCCACATTTCCAGCATACACAACATTTTTGATATTTATAAACATGCAGAAACATGAAACACGCCGATTCGGTCAGCGCCATGGCCGATCTGATTGCGTTGTTTTATGCCATCCACTGGCATCGGGGAATCGCTGCCCTGTGGCCAGCACAGATTAGGTCTAGTTTATGGCAGCTAAGCCCTGCACATGCTGCTCGGTTGCTCGGTTGGGAACGGATGCGAAATGCCAGAGGGTGCAATGTGAAACAAAAAGATTTAATCAAGCTTAAATCTGCTATCCATTTCTAACTCTCTCTCTATTTATCTAACTCTCCCTCTTTCTCTCAATTTGTAGTCATATGTGTAGTTGTTGTTGTAAGCATAATTAAAGTTGAAATGTGACTAAAAATATTGCAAATTATAAGCAAAATTTATTAAATATGTATATTCATTTAATTTAAAAAATATATATAAATATATATATGAAAACATATACAATTAATTAAATCAATATATAAAAAAAGTATAAATATATGTGTAAATGCAAATATATACAATAAAAAAAAAAAAAAAAAAATAAATAAATAAAAAAATAAATAATAATAAAAATAAATAAAATATGTAATAAAGAATACATATCGTATGCTATACACATGAATAAAAATGTACTAGTTAAATTAATATATAAAAAATAAATATAAATATATAAATGCAAATACATATATACAATAAAAACTAAAAATAAAAAATAAATAAAAATAAAAAAATAAATATAAATATATAAATGCAAATATATACAATAAAAAATAAAAAGAAAAAAAAAATAAAAAAAAAAATAAATATAAATGTATAAATGAAAATATATACAATCAAAAATAAAAATAAAAAATAAATAAAAATAAAAATAAGAATAAAAAATAAATAAAATTAAGTACAATTAAATGAAATAAATTATAAAAATAATACATTTAATTAGTATATTCAAAGTAAAGAGTAACCCAAGTCGACTACTTTTATAGCGAGCAGTTAAGCAAACATTGTCTGCGCCACGCCCATTTAATTTAATAGCAAACGAACTGGTCGAAATTGAACAGATGCTTATTAAGCTTATGCCGCAATTCGACTCACAAAAGGCACACGGAGCCACCTACATATCGACACACCCAAATCTAATGAGCTTGAATGCGTTGCATTAAAAGCTTTTCGTTTCGCCTTAGCATGCAACGGACAGCGGACAACGGACAACGAGCAATGAACAATGAGCAATGAGCAATGGACACAGGATGATGGAGATAAAGAGCATGTGGTGCGCACCGTCAATGGCTTTGCTAAGCGGTTCCTGCCCCTAAATAATTGCAAACTTGCCACGCCCATGCTCACGCAATGGCGTGCATCTATGGCGATTGAATAGTTCAATCAATTAGTTAATTGCAGAGCTGACCCAAAGTCTGTTCGAGCGAATCCTCGGGCAGCTCAAATCGTGCCACTTAGCAGCAATCGGCAATTAGTGGGGCGATACCGGCAATCCATTAAGCGACAGAGCGGTTGCCTTGGCAAACCTGTGAAGACCTGTGAATGGCACCGCCGTTGACTTTCTACTATTTTGGTGTCGGGGCATTGAGTGGGGCACGTCTTAGCAGCACATTTAAAAACTAGTTGCTGGAGAGAGCGAGAGCGAGAGAGAGTGGAGTAGGAAAACCTTTGCAGGGGAAGCGGACAAACAAAAAATTTGTCGCGCCAAACAGAGAACTCAAATGAAGCAGCAGAAAATATGAAGTTTTTCCTAGTTTCAGAACTCACTCTCACCCACACACACACACATATACACAAAGTCATTTATATACATACATGTATTTAAGGGTGTGTGCAAGAGCAAGCAAAAACTTTGCAAATTGCAGCTCATCGTTCTTTCGCCACGAGGCGAGACTCTGAGAGGGGTGGGGTGGGGGGCTTCGTAATGGAAAATAAAAGCGAGGCAAAAATCATGCTTGTTTTTTTATACCCTGAACCCATTGAAAATGGGAAATCAGGGTATAATGGTTTTGTGAAAAGTATGTAACAGGCAGAAGGAATCATCGCAGACCCCATAAAGTATATATATTCTTGATCAGGGCGATGAGCTGAGTCGATATAGCCCTGTCCGTCTGTCCGTCCGTCCGTCCGTCCGTCCGTCCGTCCGTCCGTCCGTCTGTCCGTCCGTCCGTCCGTCCGTATGAGTGCGTCGATCTCAGAAGTTACAAGAGCTAGAGAGCTGAAATTTTGTATGTAGACTCGTGTATACCATACGCAGTACGAGTTTATCATATTTTTTCGATAAGTCATTCGATATCTTTTTTATCGAGGATAATCGATAAATTGATATTGTTTTTTCAGCCTAATTTGAACACTTTTAAACATAGAGTGTTCAGATTTGTTGTGTATATACATTCGATAGTTACACACATTTTGTCATTTACAGATTTTGGATACCACGCCCCCTTCGCCCCAAATTCGTAAAAAACCTATTTTAAATACTAGAGACTTGTGCTTCGGAATGTACACACATTTATACATTATGATTACATTCTGAAAGTTTCATAAAGATCATACGTCTACAAACGAAATTATTCAACAAATAAAATCTCATAGTATTGCCCACACTGCAGCGCAGCCCAAGCGCAGTCGCTGCTTACTGAGCAGTTAGCAGAACGCGAGCTTATGCGTGCATGTGGATGCATATGTATGTATGTGTGCATAAAAGAAGTGCAGAATGATTAGAATATCAGTTTGGAGGGTTCAGGGTATCTCCTAGTCGAGCAGTCTCGACTAGAGCCTTCTTACTTGTTATTAGAAGCCATTCAAAGCCTGGCAGCCATGACAGTCAAGCAAAAATGGCGGCAACAACCGGAAGTCGGCTGTTGCCTGCTGGCTGTTGGCTGTTGGATGTCGCTTGTCGCTTGTCGGTTGTCGGTTGTCGGTCGTCAGTGGTTGTCAGTGGTGCTAGGTGGCCGCCCCTTGTCGCCGCAGTCCTTGGCTGATGAGAAATGACAGGCAATAACGCTGCCAGCTATACTCCATCTGCATTTATCATAACTTTAGTCCTTTATTTGCCTTGATGGCAACACTGTCACAGGTCGCATTTGTTGTGTTGATGCTGTTGCTGTGGGTTGACTGTGGGTAAACCCACAGCGATTGCTACGTTAGGAATGGCGTTGCTTTGGTTTCGCATTTATAAATGTCCCCAACTCCTGCTCGTGTCAGTCAAGAGTCTCTGCTTATGCCACCTGAGGATTATCGAGCCGAAACGCTGGGCCAGATAATATCATGCACACACTTCCAATGGGTTTCAATTTAAAAGTGTATTTAATTTTTACTAGACTAGAAGTGTTGTGACAGAGCACAAATTCAACTCTGGGAATAAAGAAATGAACTCAGTTATTTATTTCTGCCTCTCGATGTATTTCTGTATAAATTTAGACTGGAAATAGATGCTTTGCTATATGCTATTCGATTTGTTTTCAGTTCTCGCTTATCGATATTGCATTTACATATTCTATATGCATATTTATATAAATAAATCATCAACTTTAATCGAATGCAAATCATTTCAATAGATATGATTATACATGACCACGTAAAATCCACTAATAAAGCGACAAATCGAACGTATTTACATTTAGTTATTCAACATTGATTAGTAGACTGAATACATTTAATATCAAATGGATACAAAATTAAACAAAAGTCACTTGAATTGGCTTAATCAGTTATTGAATATATGCCCATTTAATTGAATTTTTCTGGCCACGCAAGGATGCGCTTTAAT
Source organism: Drosophila aldrichi (assembly GCA_035045965.1). Classification (NCBI taxonomy): domain Eukaryota; kingdom Metazoa; phylum Arthropoda; class Insecta; order Diptera; family Drosophilidae; genus Drosophila; species Drosophila aldrichi. The sequence continues at coordinate 302,006 of JAWNOM010000040.1, forward strand.
CAATCCGCATGGCAAATTAATTCGATTCGGCTTTATTAATAATTAACAATTGTTTATTTTCATGCAAAAAAAAAAAAAAAAGCAAATAAATAAATAATCATAATAATAATGAAGATAATGTGACAAATGAAAACCAATTATATTGCTTTTCACCCCACTCAAATGACATTTCAATGTGCATAATAATTGAATGCTATTTGAATTAATTAGCAGCAACTGCAGGGCACACAAGTGAACGTAATTAAGGGCTTTAATGCATACATTAAGTATTTATTAGAGGTTAGCTAAGCTCATTTGGCTTATGTAGCTGCAACTACAATAATTTGGCTCTGTGATTTCAATTAAAGTTGCTGTGAATTTTCGATAAGGAATGCCAAAGAATTTTATAAATATATAATAAAATATAAGAAAAAATTGGTATACATAAATACTTTATACATATATAAATCAGTTCTATATTTGAAAAAAAAAAAACTATAATAAGTTTATATTTAGAATTTATATGAGTTATAAATAATTTCTATAAAAGAAATTCATGCGGAACAGTTTAATTTTAAGTTTATTTTGATGAACTTGTGCTAGGCATGAATTGAGAATTTCGTGCAACTATATATATATTTTAATTTAAATTGTTTATTTATTTATCTTAAAATAGATAGACATATGTGTAACTTGATGCCACAATCCGATAATTGACTAAATAAATACAAAGTGGCTTTTAGCTGATTAAATATATCCGAAGCACTTAGCAAAATGCACTCCAGCATATTTTGGCATTTATTTCAACATAATAATAGCAATTAAATCTTATTTTCCATGCACATTCGAGATACTTCAGATGGGCAAATAAACTGCAATACAATTAAAATTCATCTGGTAGCAAAAAGTGAGGCACACGAAATTCAATATTCTAGGCAAAGCGAGCGAGTAAAAGGATACGTGCCCAGCCGTATTATGAAAAAGCACGCCTTAGAGCGTGTCCTCGGGCTATTTGCTATATGTGTGGAAGGTATTGTCACACAACAGATAATGGAAAAGAAATAAGTAAGAAAGCTCTAGTCGAGACTGATCGACTAGGAAATCCCATGAACCCTACTATAAAAAAGTCTACTTGTATGCAGCAGTTCTCATTTGATATGGATAATTAGGTAAAAAGAAGCCAGAAAGCTCACAGCAGCAGAGAGCGTGCTTGAGTAAAAGTAAAAGCAAGGAGAGAAGAGCAGAAGATCATAAAAGTTGTTTACTTGTATGCAGCAGTTCTCATTTGGTATGTGTAATTAGATAAAAAGAAGTCAGAAAGCTCACAGCAGAAAGCTCAGAGCGTGCTTGAGTAAGAGTAAGGAGAGAAGTGCACATCATAATAGTTGTCTACTTGTATGCAGCAGTTCTCATTTGGTATGTGTAATTAGGTAAAAAGAAGTCAGAAAGCTCACAGCAGCAGAGAGCGTGCTTGAGTAAAAGCAAAAGCAGGGAGAGAGGAAGTGCAGAAGATCATAAAAGTTGTCTACTTGTATGCAGCAGCTCTCACTTGGTATTTGTATTTAGGTAAAGCGAAGCTAGAATGCTTACAGCAGCAGAGAGCGTTCCCATTGCTCACTTGAAGCTCGACTGTAATGAGCTTTACCTGCCGTCGGGCATTTGAGAGAGACAGTGCTTGAGTAAAAGTGGCCCTATATAAAGGGCAGCAGCTGCAGCAGTTCTTCAGTCGTCCAGGCCTGGTGGGGGTGTGCGCAACAAAGTGAAGAGGAGTGTGTGATCGATCAGCTAAGCATTAAATACGTAGAGGAACTACGTAAGGGAATTACGTATAGGGATTACGTAAAGGAAATATGTAGATGAATTACTTAGTGGAAATACTTGGAAGAAATACGTAGAGGGAATAATTAGAAGAAATTAAAATGTATATTGCAATTGCAATGGATTATGAAGGTAAACATATATATGTAAATACATACATATATTATTAATATTCACGGCTTCAGACTAGAATTTGTGTCAATATCCGTCGAGTTGACTGGATAATTGTAAGAACACACAGTAAATATGCATGTACAGTTATCTAATGACAATTACATCAAATAAATGTATATATGTATGTATATACTCGTCTTGTTGTTGATACATATCTGTTTGTGTTTGTGTTTGTATTTGATATGTAGGCATGTGTTGCTGACATGGCGCCTGTTCTTGGTGGCACAGTGGCTGCCATTAAAATCCTTGCAACATTGTTAATGAACTTTTAATGACTTTTTGCGATGGCACACAAATACATATATGTACATATGTATGCCCAGGAGATACATACATCATGTACAAACAAAACTAAACTGAAGTCTACCAGCTGTACAAATCTCGACGTTTCAGTTTTGTTTCGTGCAACTTTTGTGCACAGCAATTTGCGCCCATTGAAATAAGCGTGAAATCTGACACACGCACACACGCACACCCATACACTTGTACATTAATAAACAAACAAGGGTAAACACACACATATATACACTCACACAAATGCACTGTCAGTTGGCAGCTGCCAAGCCTGTTTGGGAGCAACTGAGCACGCCAGCAACATCAACAGCTCTCCTATCAGCATCTGCATCAGCAGCAGCAGCAGCAGCAGCAATAACAACAACAACTTGTTTACATGCCACACGTTCGGACTAGATGGGCGTACATACATATGTAGCTAAGCATGTGTGGGCGTGTGCGTGTGTGTATCGCAAATTAGGAATTCAAGTGGAAAGTAGAATATAAATTTCGCACTAAGCCAAAGCTTTAGCTCCCTGCCAAATCGTGCAACTGACGCAGCATTGAATTACAGAGAGGTCAGGCATACCCTATAGCATACCCTATGTAAATGCAGGGCAATTGTAAACAAATGCCCAGTGATAAGCCACGATCACACTATAAACCCACTAACAATAGAGCTTTCTTTATTCACTCATAGAACTAACTGATAAGCAGCGAAAACCTCAGCGACAAGATAATATCATAGAACAATCGTCGCCTGGGCATATTTAAACGTGAGACGCAGGCCAACGGCCACAGTCGCTGACGATCGCTGCCAGTGTTGAGAAGGTACTTAACGACGCTCTTGACAGCTGATCGCTGGCCTGAGCAGTCAGCTGTTTGTGTCTCTCAATTAAATTCTATATATTTAGACTCGCATTCCATTCCATAATCTATATGTAAAGATAAATCTATTAATGTACGCATATTATAGCAACGGAATCTGATCAAGATGAGCAAGACTGAGTGGGAGAGCAACGAGGAAATTAAAATTTTCCGCGAATATCTGCGCATTCCAACGGTGCATCCAAATGTTGATTACAGTAAGTGCCCTGAGATTGTGGACTGTAACTATTAGTTCATATCTAAATGCTTGATAAGCACGTCGTTTGAGCAATTCATCCCATAAAGATTAACTGTCGTCTGCGTTTTATAGCCGCCTGTGTGGAGTTCTTGAAGCGTCAGGCAGCCAGCCTGGGCCTGCCCGTGGACGTCATCTATCCCGTGAACGAGGCTAACCCCGTTGTGGTCATGAAATGGCTGGGCAAGCAGCCGGAACTACCCTCAATAATTCTCAACTCGCACACGGATGTCGTGCCCGTCTTCGCTGATAAGTGGACCCACGGGCCATTCAGCGCCGATCTGGATGACGAAGGTCGCATCTTTGCCCGCGGCTCACAGGACATGAAGTGCGTTGGCACTCAATATCTGGGCGCCGTTCGCGCCCTCAAGGCGAGTGGCTTCCAGCCGAAGCGCACTGTTTATCTCACCTATGTGCCCGACGAAGAGGTCGGAGGTCACTTGGGCATGCGCCAGCTGGTGAACAGCGACTACTTCAAGAAGCTAAATGTCGGATTCAGCTTCGACGAGGGCATTTCCAGTGAGGATGAAACATACGCCGTGTACTATGCCGAGCGAACCTTGTGGCGTAAGTCATGCACCTTTTCCATTTTCCAGAAGACACTCATTAAATATATCCCATTTCAGATCTTAAGTTTAAGATCAGCGGAACTGCTGGTCACGGCTCTCTGCTGCTGCCGAACACCGCTGGCCAGAAGCTCAACTACATTGTGAACAAGCTAATGGAATTCCGCGAGTCGCAGGTGCAACGACTCAAGGATGACCCCAACATTGATATTGGAGATGTCACTACCGTCAACCTAACCCAACTGGGCGGCGGTGTCCAAAGCAATGTGGTGCCGCCGTTGCTGGAAGCGGTCTTTGATATACGAATCGCCATCACTGTAGACATTGTTCAGTTCGAGAAACAAATTCGCGATTGGTGCGAAGAGGCCGGAGGCGGCATTGAGCTGGAATTCGAGATGAAATGTCCCTTTGTCCAGCCCACCAAGACAGATGAGTCGAATGTATATTGGGTGGCTTTCAAGAAAGTCTTAGACGAGCTGTAAGTGTGTCGCTCAATCAAATGGAATTTTGTATATTAAATGCTTTTTTTTTTCCTTCCGCAGTGGCTTGAAGACTCGCTACCGCGTCTTTCCAGGCGCCACCGACAGCCGTTACGTTCGTCATGTTGGCATTCCGGCTCTGGGCTTCTCGCCAATCAACAATACTCCCTTGCTCCTACATGATCACGATGAGTTCCTGCGTGCGGACACCTATCTGAACGGCATCGAGGTTTACAAAAAGCTCATACCAGCTGTGGCGAATGCCTAAATGAAAACCGTATACGGCATTCTAATAGTTCATTCCATTTATATGCCCATATTAATAAAACAATAAAACTGAACAATTTAAAGAAATGAAACGCCTCAATAATTACTGTAAATACATATATCCAGCATGAAACGTGTGAATAATTACTGTAAATTATATATACAGCATAAGCGTGAACTGAAACTGCGCAAATGGCATTAATTTTGCATTATCCAGGAAAATTCGCATCCGTTTCTTGTTTCTTTAATGAATGATTCATCAAATTAATTAATGATCCATTGAGCTCTGTACGTGACTTAATGTAATATGATATGCGCATGTATATTCTCTGTTTATATACTTTTAACGTCTGCCTGTAAAGGTCTGTCTTGGCTTCCGTCTACCTGCCTCAGTCTGTTCCATCAAGAGATTTAAAATTTGAAATATAAAATAATTTTATGCATCGTTTTATTTACTGTCACTTAGTTTGTTAGCTATCTAAATTGGACGGTCTTATATACTATATATATATACTCTCGTCTTGTTCTTATTTAGAGATTATAATTACTTGTATAACATTTTCTAAAATCTTTAACATTAGATTAACATTTTTGGTTTTGGGAATTTAAAATTTACACATAAAAGAGACAAACATTGATAATGATATATAGATAGTGATAAATAGAATGATGGAGGTAGCTAAACAATTATTAAATATTTAAAATTTATCGTGTTTAATCTTTAAATTGTGGTTATTTATATATCATTACGTTGTTAACTTTAACTTGTAAGAAAAACAACGTAAAAACTTGATAGTTCTTTTAATCCACATAAAAACAAAACAAAACAAAAATATTATATACCGATTTTTCATTTTCAATGGGTTAAGGCTATAATAAAACTATATTTTGATAAAAATAGAACCACAAAATGCTAGATAAGTTAAACCACAATGCTTAGGACTAGGAAACTTGTGTCTGCAAAACAGCAAATTGTGACGAATGGAATTGGGTATTTAAAGGAGAGGTAAAGTGCGCATTTCGAAATAAATCTAAACTAGCCGCGCCACACATCGAAAGCGCAATTTTTTCGCAATGAGTCGAGCTGAATGGGAGAGCAATGAAGAAATTCAAATATTCCGTGAATATTTGCGCATTCCATCGGTGCATCCAAATGTGGATTACAGTAAATATTAGAGTCGAGAAAAAATAGGAATCCTAATGAAATTGAATCTTTATCGGATTTACAGCTGCTTGTGTGGAATTCTTGAAACGTCAAGCAGCGCGCCTGGATTTGCCTGTGGAGGTTGTGTCGGTCGGATTGAATCCGGTTGTTGTTATAAAGTGGCTAGGCAAACAGCCCGAGCTGCCTGCCATTGTCCTAAACTCGCACATGGATGTCGTTCCGGTCTTCCCTGACAAGTGGACGCACGAGCCGTTCAATGCCGAAATGGATGACGAAGGTCGCATTTATGCTCGAGGCGCTCAGGACATGAAGTGCGTTGGCACTCAATATCTGGGGGCTGTTCGGTCTCTGAAAGCCAGCGGCTACCAGCCAAAGCGCACTGTTTACCTCACCTTTGTGCCCGATGAAGAGGCTGGCATTATTCCGGGAATGGCCAACCTGGTCAAGACGGACTACTTCAAGAGACTCAATGTCGGATTCAGCTTGGACGAGGGCATTGCCAGCGTGGACGAAACGTTTGATGTGTTTTATGCAGAGCGAACCATATGGCGTAAGTGCGTGCAGCTTACATTGAGATCCTCATTGAGATTCTTGAATTCCTTCAGACCTAAAGCTTAAGATCAGTGGAACTTCTGGTCACGGCTCGCTGCTTCTAAACAAAACCGCCGGTCAGAAGTTCAGTTACATTTTGGTAAAAATAATGGAATTCCGTGATTTGGAGGTGAGGAAACTTGAGCAAAACACCAAAATAGACATTGGAGATGTCACTACCGTTAACCTAACCCAACTGGGCGGCGGTGTCCAAAGCAATGTGGTGCCGCCGTTGCTGGAAGTGGTCTTTGACATTCGCATTGCCATAACTGTGGACATTGATGAGCTCGAGAAGAAAATTCGCGATTGGTGCGAGGAGGCGGGAGGCGGCATTGAATTGGTGTTTGAGTGCAAGGAACCCTTTGTGCCGCCCACCAAAATCGATGCATCGAATCCCTACTGGCTGGCGTTCAAACAAGCCCTAGACGAACTGTAAGTAAGAAGGAAGCGATTCGCTCGAGTGCTCACCTTGTTTTCTTTCTATTTAATTCATTACAGAGGTGTGAAGACCCGGCAACGCGTGTTTCCTGGCGGCACCGACAGCCGTTTCCTGCGACAAGCTGGCATACCGGCCTTGGGATTCTCGCCAATCAATAACACGCCCATCCTACTGCACGACCACAACGAATACTTGCGAGCAGACACCTATCTGCGTGGCATTGAGATTTACAAGAAGCTAATTGCAGCTGTTGCCAATGCCTAGCGGAGTTTACTTACGCCTAATTAATGTTGATTTCAATAGTTTGATCGAGTTGCTATTCAATAATAAACAAACTTGAAGCTAAATGACAAGTAAAACTTTTGATAATGGGCTAATTTTCAATCATAACAAATTTGCTGATAAGAGGCAAATCACTCAAATTTATTATAATGCGAAATGTAGCTGATAATAAAAGGCAGACCATATCTATATACATATCTATTAATAACAGAACTTTGCTTTATCTGCCTTGTCTGTGCTTAACCGCGGTAGCACTTTCAGCTGAAACATGTTGACCAAACCAGGTAAAATGAGTAAATTGGAATTACTTGGAAGTCGAAAGGTGAATTCGCATTACGCAACAGATTTTAGATTAGTTGGTAAGTCAATTTAGTATTATCAAATTACAATAGAAATGAGGAATCCACTGACTCAGCCAGGCATCTGGATTCTAAGAATCACATCCAAGTGCTTCGACCTAATTTAATCGACGGGCCATACAAAGTAATTTCTATTGAAAAATATAAAAAGATTAAAAAAAAATATATATATATAATAATAATAATAATAATAATAATAATAATAATAATAATAATAATAATAATAATAATAATAATATTAATAATAATAATAATAATAATAACTCACAAGCCAATTAATTTGTTTTACGGTTTCTCTTCAACGGAACCGCTTGACAGCCATCAGTTTCAGACTGTAAAGCCAAGCAACCTTGATCTTGATATAAACTAGGGTTAGAGGGGTTAGAGGGGTAATACATTATAATTTAATTGTTTTCGCAGCAAGGCCCACAGACATAATTAGTTCTGATAAAAAGACGAAATACAATGCAGCTACTGATAACAAGTTAAGCCGCAAATTTCATCTACATTGAGATAAGAAGTAATCGCATTTTCAATAGACATACTCTTCCCGTTACTGGGTATAAAAGGAAGGAAGAAGGAAACGAATTTTGATTTAAATCGAACCTGAGCACGACGAACATACCTTTTATTATTGTGCAAAGCGACAAGATGAGTACGGCTGAGTGGGCAAATAATGAAGAGATCAAAATCTTCCGTGAATATTTGCGCATTAAATCGGTGCATCCGGATGTGGATTACAGTGAGTTACGCAGACTAAAGCAACAAAGTTTATAGAATATAACTGTGCTAAATATTGTGAAGCGTGTGATATATGTATTATGATTTTATGAGGGATTCGTACCTCTTATCTTTAAACTTTCTTTCAAACTGTTTGTTGCTATATGTCTGGACTCATCTTGTACATATCTGTGACTGCTCACATATCTATATAATATTTGAGGTGCAACCGCTTTTTTACTAGCCGCACACTCTTCAAGCCACGGCCGAGAGATAACCAACCAGGCTTAACCAGCTGCGATAAAAAATAACTTAAATAGACACGCTGATAAGAGGTAGCAAAAGGTATTTGTGATGCGTGATAAGAAATAACACGTTTGTATTCCATATTCGCGCATTTCAATCAAAACGTCTCAATTAATTAATTTATAACAAGTTATTTATCTAGTTTCTCAAAGGGTAAACGAAATCGACATTGTGGCTATACTTGATGTCTTTATCAATTGGCTTCAAATGTTTCAAAGGCAATCCATTGTATTATCAATCGCATTTCTTAAGCACCACTTCAGCTAATTAGTTAATGGGAGGTGTAGCTATTTTTTTTATAATTCTTTTTGCTTTCAATTTGTTTAACGCTCTCATTATATAGCGCTCAGACTGCAAATAAAACAGCCCGATAACAGGCTCATTTGCAACCAAAATAATCACACTGATAAGCAGCATATCAGTCAAGTTTATGGAAACAATGATTGAGTGTCCATAAATCCGATAACGCCTGACAGCCCATTAGCAGCAAATGTACTTGTTCTTTGTGGATCAAAGTGGATGTGGCGACCTCAAGAGAGTATTAAGAGCGAACATCATTTTCTTCAGCCAACAGTCAGTTCCTAACTGTAGCCGCAGCAACCACGTCCATAGGATAAAGAGAAAATGAGCAAAGCTGAGTGGGAAAACAATGAGGAAATCAAAATCTTTCGTGAATATTTGCGAATTCCTTCGATTCATCCAAACGTAGACTACAGTGAGTGTGTAGGATATGCCCTAGGGTAGATATATGTATACCCTATAGCTGTATGGTATTATCCACCTACATATATACATCTTAAACTTCATCATGAAACTTAGTTATACTAGATTAACTGATTCTCTTCAATAGCCGGATGCGTGGAGTTTATTAAGCGTCAGGCAGCCAGCCTTGATCTGCCTGTGGATGTGGTGTATCCAGTGAACGATGCCAATCCCGTGGTTATTGTAAAGTGGTTGGGCACGCAGCCCGAGCTGCCGTCAATCATACTGAACTCGCATATGGATGTGGTGCCGGTGTTCCCCGAGCATTGGACGCACGATCCCTTCAGCGCCGATCTGGATGACGAGGGTCGCATCTATGCGCGTGGCACGCAGGACACAAAGGGCATTGGCACGCAATATCTGGGTGCGATTCGAGCGCTCAAAGCGCAGGGCTACCAGCCGAAGCGATCTATCTATGTAACCTTCGTGCCCGATGAGGAGCTCGGTGGAGCTCTCGGCATGCAGGGATTCGTGAAGGGAGAGTACTTCAAAGCACTCAATGCGGCTTTCTGCCTGGATGAGGGCTGCTCCAACATAGACGACTCCTACTTCATATTCTATGCAGAGCGAACAGCCTGGCGTAAGTAGAGTTAACCCAGAGATAAACCCATATCTGACCTCCAATTTAATTACAGAGATTAGATTTAAGGTAAGTGGCACGACAGGCCATGGCTCCCAGCTGCTGCCGAACACGGCCGCCGAGAAGCTGCACTATGTGCTGACTAAGCTGCTGGAGTACCGCACAAGCCAGTTGGATAGGATTAGGGACCTGCCGAATAAATTTTCCGGCGAGGTGACCTCCGTTAATCTCACCATATTAAGCGGCGGCGTGCAAAACAATGTTCTGCCTCCCCTGCTAGAGGCGGTCTTTGATATTCGCATTGCCATCGACGTGGATCTGGTTGCCTTTGAGCAACAGATACGCGACTGGTGCGCCGAGGCGGGCAGCGGCATCGAGATTGAATTTGAGCGAAAAGATGCATTCTCGCCAGCCACGAAGATTGACGCCTCCAATCCATTCTGGACTGCCTTTCAGAACTCGCTGAACGAACAGTTAGTAGTGTGCCTCATATAATGCCAGCTGACTCATAAGAATTCTTATCCCCTCCACAGAAACCTAAAGTGCACGCCCATTGTGTGCCCAGGATGCACAGACAGCCGCTTCTTGCGGCCTCTGGGCGTCGCGGCTTTGGGATTTTCGCCAATGAAAAACATGCCCATTCTACCGCATGCTCACGATGAATACACGCGTGCCGATATCTATCTGCATGGCATTGAGGTCTACACGAAGATCATTCCAGCTATTGCCAGTGTCTGAACTATAAGCAAAAGTTTTTTAAATTTGTGTCTATAGCTCAATCAATAAAAACTAAATTTAATAATAAATAAATAACATATAAAATATGCTACAAAAATATTTAGAAATTCAGCAAGTGTTAAATGTAATGCTAAATCAATAAAATATTAACATAAACAAATAAATCAATAAAAAATCGTAATAAATTAATAAAAAATAGATAAATTCAGACAAAATGCAGATCAGCTATTTCAATTTTCCAACTGATGAAAATAGAGATTTCCATTTATATTCCTTTTATGTGTCGCAGAAATTCAGACTCATTACTCCAATAAATGCCACGCCCATTTAATTACGTTAACTGTTGCCCGTTTTGGAAAGACCGGAAGTGAGTAAATGATTTATTTTATTTTAATAAATTGCATAGACAAATATGTTCTATGAGCCATGTACGATTTTATCACCAAACACAATTAGCAAAAAAAAAAAAAAAAAAGTGTCGGGCAAAGGTTATTCGAAAAATCCATATAAAGCTGATAACAATTGGTGACTTAGTTGTAAATATGATAAAAACAGACATATTGTTAATGAAAAAGCTTTATAATGGATGGCAGAGTTACGTATATAAGCACTGGGTCGATAAGACTGCCAAACAGTCGTCGGCCAGCACTGAAACCGTTCAGTGCTCTTATTTTGTGGTGCCAGCATCTTCAAGTATCGGAAGAATTTATAGTGAAAACGTGTGAATATATATAGCAGTCATTAATTGTTTATAATTGGCAAACAGAAGTCTTAACAAATATCCAAACAAAATGAGCAAAGCCGAGTGGGAAAACAATGAAGAAATTCAAATATTTCGCGAATACCTGCGTATACCCACGGTACACCCAAACATAGATTACAGTAAGTTTGTAAGATTGCGCTGATCTGCGATAAGCCGATTTATCAGAGCGGCGGCAGTATGCGGCAAGTACTTTAAGGGAGATTACATTAAGCCGAATAATTTACAGGCGATTGCGTGGCGTTCCTGAAGCGTCAGGCAGAAAGCCTGGATCTGCCGGTGGATGTGGTTTATCCCGTGAATGAAGCCAATCCCGTTGTGATAATGAAATGGGAGGGCACTGAACCGGAGCTGCCTTCCATCATTCTGAACTCGCATACGGATGTTGTGCCCGTCTTTCCGGAAAAGTGGACTCATGATCCATTCAGTGCGGATATCGATGACGAGGGTCGCATTTATGCGCGAGGCTCGCAGGACATGAAGTGCGTTGGCACTCAATATCTGGCCGCCATTCGTGCACTGAAGGCCTCCGGCTATAAGCCAAAGCGCACCTTCTACTTGACCTATGTGCCCGATGAGGAGGCTGGCGGCTTCTTCGGAATGCGCGAATTCATTAATGGGGATTACTTCAAGTCGCTCAATGTGGGCCTCAGCTTGGACGAGGGCTCCTCCACATTGGATGACTCCTATTACGTATACTATGCAGAGCGCACCGGATGGCGTAAGTATAGCTGCTGCATGCACCATTCCGCGGAATACTCCAATGAGCGTCTTCTACAGACATTAGATTCAAGATCAGCGGCACAGCCGGCCATGGGTCCATACTGCTGCCCAACACCGCCGGCGAGAAGCTCAACTATATTGTGGGCAAGATGATGGGCTTCCGTGCGTCCCAGGTCCAAGCACTGAAGGACGATAAGAGTCGTTTCTACGGCGATGTGACCACTGTGAATCTAACTATCGTGGAGGGTGGCGTGCAGCGCAATGTGGTGCCAGCCATGATCGAGGTGGTGTTCGATCTGCGCATTGCCATCGACGTGGATCTGGATGCCTTGGAGAAGCAGATACGCGACTGGTGCGAGGAGGCTGGCGGTGGCATTGAGATCATATTCGAGCAGAAGGACGAGTTTGTGCCACCCACCAAGGTCGATGACTCGAATCCGTTCTGGACAGCATTCGAGGGCGCCTTGAAGGAATTGTAAGTATTTGTCAGTGCTCAAGTTGTATTCCCACTTCCTTCACGTTTCTCGCACCCAATAGCGACGTCAAATACCACACCTACGTCTGCCCCGGCAACACCGACAGCCGCTTTCTGCGTGCCATTGGCATTCCGGCCATTGGCTTCTCCCCCATCAGAAATACCCCCATTTTGCTCCATGATCACGATGAGTATCTAGGGGCGGACACATATTTGGAAGGCATCAAGGTTTATACAAAGCTCATAGCAGCTGTTGGTAATGTGTAAGGCAACTTGTTATATATATTTATATGTTTATTTACAATAAAAAGAAAAATATTTTAAACAAATAAATGCTTATTCATATTGATGAAAGTATTTTGTTAAATTTGGCAAACAAACGCAAACACTCAACAATTTCGGGCTAAATAAAATTGAGTAATGCATAAAAAAAAAAAGAATTTTTCGAATCATTTTCATTCGATTGTTGAATATTATTTTTTCTGTTGAGTCATTCGGTAATTATGGTGTGTTCATTTCAGGTGCTCTTATCAGTTTATCAATTGATATACATATACCGAAAAAAAAAATAACCATAAAGCTACCGTTCGATATGCGGCCAAACAATGAAAAATGACGCATACGCCACGTTGTACACAATGGAATGCTGGCAACGATTTAACAACAGATTCTGTGTGGAGCGCACCTAGCCACTGTTTTATGGCCATTTTGTGCATAAGACAGCGGGATAACAGTTAAAGCAGTCGCCGCATGAGGTCGGGTCAAAAGAAAGCAACAAAATCAAGAAACAACAAAGCCTTGAAGAAGAAATGTCGCATGTCACTGACAGGAAATTGTCAGCTGAGTTCAGAAACGTTTGGAATGTCTGGCATGCGACTATGCAAGGACATAAATTATGCTGTTACCCTCAAGGAATAATGGACGTACGCCCCTGCTCATGCCCCTGCCCCTGCCACATTCCGCTGATGACATTGTCCAGCAGCGGCAAATGCGTCGCATGCCTGCCGATTAGACACGTTAATGCATGTGTCAGCCTATGAAATATGCATTGATACTGTCATGGCAACTGCTCGACCGTTCGTTCGGCCAGTTCGCGGCACACAATTATGACAATTTATGCGGCAAATGTGACAGTGGGCCATGGGTCGGCATTAAATCCAACGGCCAGGTGTGGCCAGCACTGCAAATGTATTCCACGCAATTAGCATTGACCATTACCGAGCGCGAGCGGCGTAAGTTTGGCCTAATGACTGCGGCGCCCTTGCAGCGCCCTTGCAGCCCTTTAACGTGCTCGTTACCGTTGCCAAACTTAATGCATATCATTTTTACTTTTAATGAGCTGGCAGCAGTTGCTGTCCCCAAGCTCGACCATGCCACCTGCATTTTTCTTGCATCGCCGCCAAGTGCACTTAATGCTGCAAGTTTTTCCTCTTTCCATTTTACATTTTTTCTTCTTTCTTTGTATGTGTGTGTGTGTGTGTGTGTGTGTGTGGCCAAGTTTGCTGCAGTCGCCCACCTGGCCAGGACCAACTTGAAATTAAGTTTTTCCCCATATATTTTTTCTTATTTTTTGGTAGTTCTTCTGTGCGCCACGCTTTGCATATTTAATTTTCTATAGCTTCCTGCTGCTGGCAACGTCGCGACGTGTGTGAGTGAAAACTTTGGCAAGTTTTACATTTCAATTTAAATTTCTGCATGCCACAAATTTGCTGCACTCTTTAAATCGCGACCCATTCCCCACACCTAGTAAACTTTTTATTGCACCACTCACACTAATTAGTGCGAGCAAAAAGTTTTTGCTCTTTAAAGGAAACCCCCAAAAAAAAAAATCAAATAAAATAAAAATAATAATAAAGAAAAGGAAAAATTCGCATAGCTTAGTCAAGCATTTGCATTTGCATTTGCCAGCCATGAAAATTTTACAGCGTTCTCGAAATTTATGATGTATTAAAATTAATTCAACAATCAAAATTAAAAGCGAAACATGCTGTAATTAAATTCAATTTACTCCCAACTGTGGCTGTGGCCGAGCCAGCCAACTGTGAGCCGAGCAGTGTCTTTGGGGCCGACGTTATAGCCGCGCAATTAAAATCTAAGATTAAACGAGCTTCGGCACGGCCCCATGGCCAAATCGCTGCGTGCCACTGTTTGTCTGGGACAACAAAGTGGTTTTATGTGACGACCAGGCTATTGAGGCGTCGTTGCATGTAATTGAAATACCCACTTACCTAAAGTCTATGCGCTCGCACAGTGGGCGAAGGACAATAAAAAACGTTAAACAATTTAAAGCGTTCAAACTTTTCAAATTACAAAGTTCTACAACAAAAATTTATTATGACGATGTCAAGATTTAAATGAATACCGTAAAAATAGTTGAAAATATAAATTAAGTTAATAATTAGTGCTGTTATAAAAAAAAATATATATATAAAATAAATAAAAATTAGTGCTGTTATAAAAAAAAAATAAAAATGAAAAATATAAAATAAATAAAAATAATTGCTGCTATAAAAAAGAAAAAAATTAAAAATAAATCCTCGAATGATTTTTAATGAGCAGATTATTTGCTTTACTAATGAATATAGTAATAGATATTTTATGAACCATCTATTGATATTCTTTCTGATACTGAAATAAAATTGATCAACTTTTATATACTCAAAAGAGTGATTTTAATTGATTTGAATTCAGGAATTCTTTGCACAAAAAAGCAAATTAAATTATTCATCACAAATTACACAGAAATCAAACTTTATTTCCTTTCTACAGCACGAATTCAGTTTCTAATTGTTTTTTTTTTTTTTTTCTATACAATATTTTTATTTATTAGAAAGCGTCGTTGTGTGACAGAAATTTGAACTCAACTAACTATTTGCTTGAATATATTTTTATTATTATTTTTTTTAAATTTTGATTGCCTTAAAATTTAATTAAAATTGAAATGAATAACTCTTTTTTTTACAGATATTTTCTTCTTGCTATTTTTACTTTAAGTAAAAATATACTTTCAAGTAGATATTTTAAATTTGATATAGAAATAAATACAATATATATTTACAAATTACATTGTAGATATTTATCAGCCCCACTTGCCGCCCATTGTGGAGCACAGCCAGCGATTATAACCGCCCCCTGGCTGTTTAGTTAGTAAAGAGCTGCGCTGAGCTGATATTAAACATAAGTAATAGCAACATCTAAACATCTAAAAAGTGACATTAAAGCAGAGCCGCACACACACACATACAGACACACGTCACGCACACAGAGATGAGCTGAGCTACTCATATTCTCTCTGTGGGAAAATAGAGTCGATTGAAGAGCGAGTGCATGTATGTGTGTGTGTGTGTGTGTGCGTGTTCGTGTGTGTGGTAAATAATTTATTTTGTCATTAAGATAAACTCTAAGACACACACACACACACGTACATATATACTCGTGCAACGTTCACACACAGATTCGCTTTTAACCCATGGTGTGCCACATAAACGGCGCAGCTAGAGCCACCAAAACGGGAAAAAGACAAACTAATTAACTTGTTTAGCACCAGGGTGCACAATTTCTCTGCTTTTAGCGTTTCTACCGCTAAACTAATGAGCGTTCAGTGTGTGTGCTGATGTGTGCATGTGTGTGTGTGTGTGTGTGTGTACGTGTGTGGTATTAAGAGTGTCTAAATAGCATGGTAAGTCGGCTTTTCCGGCTCCCTTTCTTTAAAGCTGCGCCTCTTTCAGCCCTTTTGTAGACACAGCGAACGAGCTGCAGTTTCAGCTGCAGCTGCGTAACCAACTTTATTGCATACGCCGGGGCGCAAAGTAAAAGCGTGCCGGAAATGGAAATGCCGTTATAGTTACCAAAAAAAGGCGCACACAAAACGAGGGGAAAATGCCAAATGTAAACTTTTAATAGGTAGCCGCGTGTGTCGCAATCCACACCAAAAACCCACCGACCCACCAACCCACCAACCCACCGACCCACCGTTCGCAGTGTTCAGTCCAACGTTCTGCATCAACGCGTCGCGACTTGGCGTCGTCTGCATGGCCCAGCAATTGCAATTTCATTTCCGTTCGTTGGCATTTATTTGCCCTTTGCCTGCTTTATTTCTATATACGTAAAATATATATGTATATATATGAGCAGATAAATATATACATATAGATGTACATATATCCATATATATTCATTGTGCTTCTTGCTTCCTGCCTTTTACTTTTTTGGTGTAATAAGAAATTTAGACATTTCCCTGCATATGCAATGCCATCTTTGTGTGTGTGTGTGTGTGTGTAGTCCTTGTTTTTCGACAGTTGAGAGAGAGGGAGCAAAAACTCTTGTTGCTGCAGCTTAAAACTGCGAGAATCTGAGAATTTAATTGAAATGGAGTTGGTAAGCCAAGACCTCGGCAAGTAAAGTGAAGTAAAGGATGTCAGCAATTGAATAGAAAGTCAAATGAAAGTCACATCTGGCTAATATATTGGGTTATTGGAGACCTGGCTTCTTTCGATTCGTTGTGCACTCGGCTTGTTGCAAGTTTAATGGCTAATTGCTGCTTGAGAAACTTGAAAATCAATTCGTACCGCCTCTTGGCAAATTCTTGAACAGATTCTCAGCTGCCCGTTATCATTATGTGGCTGTGCGTGCGAGAGGAAATCATTTTTGTTTGAACTCCAGTCGACAGTCGGGCGACTGACTCATCGAGAAAAAGTTTGCAGAGAGTTGCGAAACTTTACGGCGGCACAAGAAACTTTCGTTGGCAATTTGTCAGGGGATTTTTGACTATTTCTCAAGTAGTGAGCGCTGCTGAGTTGGCAGGCGACAATTTCACTGCGTTTGATAACTGTCAGCAACGGAAACTTCAGTTTCAGACCAACTCGCAGTTTTTCTAGCACATAATATCCGACAGAGTCTCAATTATATATATATATATATATATATATATATATATATATATATATATATATATATATATATCTTCTTTTTTTTTGCCTGCTGTGCAACTAATTGCACAGTTTGTATGCAACATCGTCGTGCCCGCATAAAGGATTATAAGTTTCGTTTTGGTTTCAGTTTTAGTTGCTTTCCGCTCCGAGTTTCTAGTGTCCCCATTGTGTTTTGCCTTTATGTTGTAAATTATTATCATTCACCGTGTGTGTGTGTGTGTGTGTGTGGCTACAGCCGCCTTCCGCCCAATCACTTTTCAGCTGGCGCTATCTTCTTCTCCCGTAAGTTTATAGCTTTGCTCCATTTCGCTCCAACTAGGCATTTGCGCTTGCATCAAGCTGGCAACTGCTATTATCTGCCGTACATTTCCAGCATGCTGTGTGTGTGTGTGTGTGTGTGTGGGTGAGTTATCGCACACATGCAATAAACTCACAGCGAGAGTAGCGAGTGTTATAATTTATTTATGGTAATGCGTACACCCACAGTGAAGGAGAAGGAAGAGAAGGCGAACGAGGAACGAACACGAAAGAGACTTGGCAAACGGGAGATATACCAATGACTCGACTGTAAAAAAGTTTTATGTGCCGCAGCAGCAGCTTCTGACTGCCTGTGATCCTGTGAAGATGCCTTCCTGCCATTGGCAACAATGTCGTTACGCTCATGCCGAATCCCTATATCCGGCTTTTAATTTTTCGTGACACCTTCCCACTGTAGTTGCCCACCTGTCACGCTCAACGTAAAATATTTAATGAACTTTTTACAACTTCTGGCTTATATGTCAGTGCAGCAATCCACACACACACACACACACAAACATATTAGTATGTGTGCTTTTGTTTCGAGCTGTTCTTTCGGCTTTAGCCAGATGGTCTGGATTGGGCCTGGTGCAGTGAAAATATTTACTGCAGTTTACATAAATTATACATTTGTCTGATTTCATTTTCGGTTTCGTTTCATTTTCATATTTCTTATGACTTTCAAAGCAAACAGCTATCAGGCATTTAATATTGGAATTTCCTATACCGCATATGTATATATCGTCATCAAATATTCCACGCGGCGTATGCGTAATGTGTAATGTGTAATGTGTGTGTGCCTCGAACTGTATATTAAAATGAATACCAAGTACGTCAGCCAAGGCCTGCGGCCAAACAGGCTGCCGAAAACAGCGCACAAGCAGACTTATATACATATACATATAAAGAAATATATATATATATATATATATATATAATACATACAAATATTCGTGCTTCTGCACTAATATGACGCATAAACATATACTCTGTGGGAGAGAGGGAAAGGAACGAATTTGCTACTATTCAAAGAGGAAGTTTTTGCTCGAGTCTCAAGCAATTAATATGCATAATCTGTAGCATTTCATGAGTTTGTCAATGGCGTTTAGAAATCAAAGCCAGGCCTTGGCCAAATTGCTGTCAACAAATGGTCTCAGTGCGGTTCATAAATAACTACAGCCTTGACAGACTTGGAGAGTAGCGAAGCCAGGCCTGACATGTGCCCGACTGCCATAAACCATAATGCTTTAGACAGTTACGACTCTGCTGCATAATTAATTGATGGCCCTGGCGACGAAATTGTCTTCGATTTGTGCAGCATGCTCATCGGGTTTCGGCTGGGTGGGGCCAGTTAAAAGCCCATTATGTCAAAGGACAGCCAGCTCGATCGCAGTTATTAATTAAAACTTTACACAGCTGGCACCGGGACACAGCTTGACAGCCTGACACGTTATGGCACGACGAGGAAACTTAAATACAGCTGCTCTAGGACACACGGCTTATCTTACGTAATCAGTTAAGTGCCACACATATGTAGCCAACTAACTACATATACATACATATATATATATTAAATGCTCAAAATATATATTCACATATATATTTATTATATCCTAGGCTTGAGTAGGAGTGCACTTAGGCGGCTGCCTGGCGACTGCCACACAACAATATGAAAGTGAAAAATGAGTTTGCTCAAGTTTTGCGCTGGGCGGCCAACAGGCATATGTGTATGTGTGTGCGTGTGTGTATGTTAGCAAGAGTTTTGACATGCGGCGCACAGTCAGCTCTCCATCGTGAGTGGAAAAAACGTTTTAGTTTCGCCTTTGATGCCATCGAAGTTGCGTTAGCGTTGCAAACTAATTTATCTTATTGAGCACAGAACGTCCCTTGACTACAAATAGAAGAAGCATAGCATAGCACACCATGATTCTGACAGCACCAAATAGTTGCAGATGGATCTCGAACCAGATACACAGTGTGTACACAGTCATGTGTGACAGATTGAGCCACTCTGCACAACTGCAGCATCTCTGCAAAGTGAGGACCCCCAATAAATCGAAGCCAAATTGTAAATAATGCCAAAGAGTTCATACGCATATCTTCTATGCAGCTGCAGCTGGTACTATTAATTAATTATGTATAAGATGTCAATTAGAAATTTGTTTTGATGACTTGCATTTTAATTGAATGGAAAATAAACTAATGGGAGTGCCCTAATCGGCATTGTGGGATCAGGACATACCCTGTAGCCTGCTAAAATAATTTTTTTTTTTTTTTTTTTTTTTTTTTTTTTTTTTTTTTTTTTTTTTTATTATTAATATTATTATTATTATTATCATTATTATTATTATTATTATTATTATTATTATTATTATTATTATTATTATTATTATTATTATTATTATTATAGTTTTTTATTTTTATTTATTTATTTTTTATCTGTATATTTTATTTAACTAGTTTTCTGTTACCAAAAATATATACAAATTAAAAAAAAAATAAATGAATTAATAATAATAATAATAATAATAATAAATAAATAAAATTCGAAAAATACAAAGTTTAGTGTAGACGAATATAAATTAGAAATATCTCTAGCTTATATAAAAATCGCTGCATTCATAGAGATGGACAGGAAGATAGCTACCGAGCTGATGGGCCTGATCAAGACTGCATATGCATAACCCCATAATACCCACTAATTTCTTTTTATATAGATTCATGCTATACAAATATTGCATTATTTAGTCAATTCAAATTATATGTAGGCTTTTCAGTGTATAATATAAGCATAAATGGGAACACGGTCTTAATCATATGATCCTCTTATACGACTCTCAAATGCAAGTCAAGCCGAAATTGCTATCAAAAGCACATAGATTAAGAAATTCATAAACTCGCACCAAATTTCCAGTTGGATAGCGTAAGCACATCTTAGCATTGTGCCAAGACAGCCCGAATATGATAAGCAAAGATTTTTTATTGCATCGTGTATTTAATCTTTGGCAAAGAGATAAACAACTTTTCTAGTCTCTAGTTTGCGTTGCAGTGCCTCTTGATTTTTTCATAAACAGTCTTGGCCGCAATTTCTTTTTTGGCAAAGAGCGCAAGCAATCTGCCAGGCAGGCAAACAGAGTCTCGCACACAGTCAGGATTGGGCAATTTGCTAATGTAGCTGTGTACGTGAAACTTATGACTCCAGCTACGGCGGGAGATGAAACTATGTTTGCGACTGAGACAGACAGCCGTAGGAAGAGAGAAAGAGAGGGAGAGTGGGAGCGCAACTAAAGAAACAATTGAGCTAGCGAACCACCATGACCTCTGCCCATCAAATATGTAATATAACAATGCACACAACTGTGGGCACGTGGGCGTGGCAGAGTATATGAACAGTAAGTAAACTTTGCGACGGGCTTATAAGTTGCCGCCGAAAGAAATTGTTGTGTCTAGCTGAGTCATATTTCCATCAGAGCCCGGGGCCGGGACTCATGAGAAAATGTTCGTGGGAAAATTGCAAGTTTCGGCGATATGCAGCTGTCTGAGTTCCCTGACTGACTATCCTACTTCTTCTTCTTCAATTTTGTTTTTTTTTTTTTTTTGTTTGGCAACCACATTCACATTCACATTCACATTCGCTGCAGATATGCAAATTCAGTCAAGGGATTGGGCGAACTGTCATGCAAATGAACCTGCTGCCATATTCGAGTGGAGCTCAACTGGTCCCACAACGCCGAAGCCAACTGAAGGTGTTAACGAGAAGGATTTGGCATAGGTCAACTGTGCGCCAAAGAAGTCGTATATTCTCAGAGACCCTATTAAATTACATCTTGTTGCCTATTTAACGTTCTACTCAAAGCTCCCAGCAGCGTGTTCGCAATTTATTCAACAGTGCGGGAGGGCGGGAGCATAAAACTTTATTGCATAACTTGCACAAAATATGTTTTTTATATGCTCGTAAAAAGAGAATCTACATCATAGCTGGCCGTCAGAAGGTGCACAGAGTGCCTCTGGCTGAATCTGGGGTACATGGTCAACTGCAAGTAAAACCGTAATTTACACACATTTTAATTTAGTTTTTGCCATATTTATATATCGTGAGTGCTTCTGTGTGTGTGTGTGTGTCAGCTGTGTGCACATTTAAGTGGGGCTTACCCAAAATTATGCATATCAACTTTATTGCTCGCACATATCCCTATGAACATATAGATTTACATACGAGTAGGTGCATAAGCACACACACACAGACACAGACACAGACACACACACAGCACTCATACATTTAAGGAAAGTTTTGCATATTTTACGCACTGATTGGATACAGGATGACTGTTGTCTCAGCCGCCTCTTGCCTGCCCTGGGCCATCATCCACTTGGTATTCTTATCAAGCCCTGCATTAAGTACTGAATGGGTATACTTATGTATCTTGCGATATGTGCATACATAGCGATGCTTTAGGGATCTACCTCAATAAATAATGTTATAGATTGCATAAGAAACTTGATTAAACAAAAAATTAAATCATTAAGAAGACGAAAACTTTGGAAAGTTTCTTACCACAGGCGTGAAGCCTACAAAGTTAATCATTAAAGTTACAAATTATTGTGCCAAGGTCTATTAAGGAGAGTTATTTTGTAAATATACATAGTTAGCTAATTTCTTAATAGATCTCTTATTTATTTTTATGTTATTAAAAGGGAGTTGATATTTGTAAATGAGAATTGATATATTCAATATATTTATACATATGAAATGAGCATATCTTGATATAAATATAAGAATTGAATACTTTGTGGATTTTTCAAGAAATTATTTCGATTTATTATAATGTAAATTTATCTAGTAAATATGTATATCTGGGGTTCTCTAAAAAGATTTGCAGTTTATCTAAGAATCATTTATATTTCCACAACTCTCATACTGAGCTAAGCATAAATTTCTATCCAATATAAGCATTATTTCTCACCCATCCATAGGGTATCCCGCTGTCATCGCTATGTGAGCTACCCCCAGTCGCTTTGTTATATTCGTATTTTATTTGATGCTGCAGCCCCATTTGGTGAGTTTTGCTTGCGAAGTGCACAATGCAAAGATTTATTTTGTGCTGACAAACAGCGCGTCGCTTCTTGGTAATCGATGGCAATGAGCATTGGCATTTCATACGCTTCAACAGAGGCGGCAGGAGCAGGAGCAGGAGCAGGAGCAGGAAGGAGATGGAGATGGATGCGACGACATTCACATGGCATTTGCCATGCTGTTTGTCTGTCTGATTATGGCAAGCAGCACACCAAGATGCCGATTGCCCAGACTTGACTAAACTCAAGTAATAAATAAGCATATCAGTTGGGCGAGCAGCTGGCAAATCAAGCGTATTCTATGCCGAACAGTGAAGCTAATTTGTTATCATTTGCACGATATGAATAGAGTGTAATAAATGCACGATGTGCAGAATGAGTTACAAATGCCAAGTGGAAATAACTGTACAGATTTAAATGCGTGTCAGCAATTTCTGCAGCATACTTCGAGGCTGCACAAAGAAATCTTGCTGGAATGGGTATATAAGTCGCTTACAAGAATACAGAGTTTCTACACACGAACTGCTGTTTATGCCTTGGCATAGGCAATTTAACGTTTGAGATTCGCTCTTTAAATAGTCAATTATTTCGCCCCTTCTGTTCGACATAGAAATGAAAATGTTTCACACTCGCCTCACAACCATGATGTCTGCGTTTTGCAACAACAACAACAACAACAACAACAATAGATAACTTTTCAATTAGATTCAATTCCCTTGGCTCCTTAGGAAAGTGGAAACAATTTGGTAACAGTAACTTTTCAAATAATTTATGCCATTTCTAAATACTTGCAAACACAAAGTTCCAAAACAAACAATCAAATTCATTGGAAAAACGTTGCTGCATTGCTGAAATTATACGACTCGCCATAAACGAAAAGAAAAAGATATAACGAAAAAACCCATAAAAATGAAATGAATGCTGCCGAACGCAATTTACATGGCAATGCATCGGGTATTTAGGGAAATCTATAAATTTAGAACTTTTAAATTATATTAAAAATCAATAGCAGTGAAGACATTTGTTATTTATTTCTTTAGAATATCAATATAGAATAGAAATATAATCAAAATATAAAAATATATTCTATAGAATATTAAAATATTTGTAAACAAATATATTTGATCTATATATCTATATACATATCTCTATTATTATATGTGTATACCTAAGTTCATCTGAACTTTAGTTTATATAAAATCACACCAGGCTCTCATATGTTAATCTAGATTATCTTATCAATTAATAGTCATTCATTAATAATCATAATTATCTTAATAAAACTTCACTTATGGTATTATTGTGTTTAGTTCATGCTGATCTGCTGCTATTGATTTAGATCAGTTAGCTATAATTTCGTAGGCATGCGGAGTATTTTAAGATTTCATCTGAACAATTTGGCATCGTTATTTATGTGTGCTACACATGCGGAGACACACACACACACACACTTACACACACACCCACTGTCAGTCTTTTCAACTGCTTAAAATTCTGAGATTGTACATGCTCCTCGAATATCCTTTAGGTTAGATTTCTTCTTTTTTTTCTTTTTGCAACTTTGGCTGTGCAATATATTTACTTCAAGGCTCCACTCGACATGTCTTGGTGTGTGTGTGGGTGTGTGAGCGTGGGGAAGCAGCGAAAGAAGAGCTCAAAGGCAGAGGCTCAAGCACACATTCGCATCGGCCTAATAGCACACACACACACCCCAAAAAAAGAAGAAGAAAAAAAGAAAAAAAATTGCGAGGGACGAAGCAATGACCACGCATAAAACATGTGAAAAGAGAGCATGCTGGCAAAGAGGAAACCAAAAGAAATAAAATGAAATGCCAAACAAACCCAAAAAGAAATCAACAAAATACAACAACAACAGCAAGAAACGAAGCAACAAAACGGAATGGCAAAATGTCGGCGCATAGAGCTAATGGCTGCAAAAAAAAAAAACAATGCAAATAGCAATAACGACGACGACGCAGCGTCTGTGACTAACAGTAAACGACGCTGGACAGACGGAGTAGCAGCAGCAGGACTGCGAAGTTGATAGAGCAAGGGGGGGGGGATCCATATATGTTTCT
Source organism: Drosophila aldrichi (assembly GCA_035045965.1). Lineage (NCBI taxonomy): Eukaryota > Metazoa > Arthropoda > Insecta > Diptera > Drosophilidae > Drosophila > Drosophila aldrichi. The sequence goes on from JAWNOM010000040.1 coordinate 326,964, forward strand.
CTATGTAGACAAATTCAAATCTGCTTAGTGTTTACTACATAGTTTACGCTTACGCGCTGCCAGCGACTCGAAGCCGCCAAATGCTGTTGATATTGATTTTTACTGTTTTTTTGCTGCTGTTGTTGTTGTTGTTTTTTTTTGTCCATCTCTCTAGCTCTGTCTAACTTGCTGCTGCTGTTGGGCTGTCATGGAAGTGGGAAGAGTAGCAAAAGTCGCGGCTAGTGGCTGGCTGTCAGGCTACCTGTGAGAAAACAACAACAACGACAACAACAACACACACAAGAAATGCAGCAACTACAAATCGGATTTGCGTGAGTAATTGGCAAGACAAGCATTTGGGCCTAGAGCGTATTGGCAACACGCAGCAAGAAGAAATGACTTTGCCAAGTAGCTTTCGATTTGTGTGTTTCTGTGTGTGTGTGTGTGTGCGTAAGCTTGTGTTTGTAGTTGTTCCTGTTATTGTTGCTGGTTTTTAGAGTGAAACCTCAGTAGCGTTGGCAAAGGTGACAAAATGACAGCAGAGGGAGACAGAGAGAGAGAGAAAAAGAAAAACAAATGAGAGCTTTGCAGTCTGCACTATGAAACTGACTAAATAACGCACGTTCGATCTAGGACTGAGCAGCTTAAGAGATAATCTGCCTAGCTTAATAAAAGTTATCGATTTTGGACTTATTGTGGTTCGGTCTTTTGATGACCTTATTGTGTGATACTAAGTTTATTAATGACTCTAGCCCTGAAGCCATATATACCACGCTCTGATGATATCAAGTTTCAACACTCTAATGTCAATTTGCTTCCTTTTAAACACTCACAAACTCTATCTACCCTCTTCATAGGGCTGAGTATTACAACAACTTGGCGACCAAAAGCAAAGAAAAAGTTGTCTAAAAGCCCAAATGCGTTATATGTGCCAAAATCACACTCATACATACCCAAATACACACCCATACTCACTCACACACACACACACAGTGATACGCATGTGTATAGAGAAGAGGGCTGGCAGGAAGCAGCTTAGTTGTTTTAACTAAGTGACAGCCAGACACGCTGACAGTCAGTTGGGATATACAGCTGGGAATTATTTGTGACTTACCTCATCGATAAACTCAAAATCGCCGCCAGTTTCGCCAACATATTTCTTCTTCTTGGCATCGGCGCTGCCAAGCAGACAGGATGACATCAACACCAGGATCAGACAAACGCTGGCAGTGAGCGGCAAACGCGAACGCTTCATGGCGACGGCAAATGTAACGGGAACTGTAGCAATGATAAGGGAACCTTCAGTTAGTTAGGAGACGAGCGACGCTAGCGGAAGCGGCTCAAATGCGTGGCGAATTGTTCACGATTTCCGTTGGCAATGTTAATTGCTAGTCCAATCGAATGCGAGAATTTGAATAGCTCACACACGCACACACCTACAGTCGAACAAACAGCGAGACACACACACACACGCGCGCACACGCCTGTAAGTGTAAGTGTTGGACTTGGACGATGGATGATGCACTGCAGCAGACACACGGAACGTGATAGAACTGTATGCGACGCGACCAAAACGTAAACTGAGCGCAAATTAATTTGCATTGCTCTGTCCGAACGGCATTGGAATTTTGCGGCAGCCGAGTAGAAAGCGCAATGCGCGACAGAAGAGCGCCACCAGGACATCTAAGAGAGCGGACATAGGGTTGCCAACCGAGCTGACAAACTTAAGTGATGTTCTCTAACTGCAAATAATAATAATATAAAATAATTTAGCTAAAACTTATATATACAAAATCTCGCAGCTTTACAAATTTCATAGCATTTATATCTAAATTTTTTTCGATTCAGCTAAATAATATTATTTCAGTGTACGGCAGTGCGTATGCGCAATGTGCAACCCCTGCGACGCATCGCCTGCTCTCACGCCAAATTCGATTTGCTGGGGCAAACAACAACCGCCAAGCGCTTCCAAAAGCCAACCACTACCATGCGCCACCACCAGCCGAGCCACTGCAAGGCAGAGAGCATTGTGTGGGCCCGAGCAGCATTCAAAATCGATTTTATTTTCCGTCTGGCTCTTGTCGCTTCGACCATGCTCTTAACTGCGTCGCGGCAATTTTGGCCATTGGGTTGTGAACCTGCCAGCAGCGACAAAGCCGCGTTCACATCCCAAATGGACCACTGTGGTTGTTGTTGTGCCGCTTGTGTCGCAGTCGTTGGCTGTTGATTTTTATGTATCGGCGCTTGGCACACTTGGCCCGCATCGATGACGCCGTCGCCACGATTATGGCCAGCGCTTTTGGCCGGGAAGCCCCGTAACCATTTAACGCGTCAGCGCCTCGCAGGCTGCCCAAGAGGCAGCTTCCAAGTCGCCGCACTTGTCCAAGTCCATGCCTCGGCCACGTAGGCCCCCAGGCTCTGTCAGTTTTAAATTAATAGCCCCGCACACCCAGTCATATAGGCCGCGTTGCGCTGTGTGTGTGTGTGTGTGAAGGGTCTAGGAGTTTCTGCCTGGGTTTGTGTGTGCGTGTTTGGCTGTTTAGCAGCCTACTCCCCATTTGACTTCTGCTCTGATAGTGCTCTGGCCAAGCCCCTTGTGCTACGGGTCACAGCACAAGTGTTTGTGCATAGGTAATTATTGATGCTTGGAGAATTGCTTTTGTTAATCGGCTCCACATGGTGTTTGTTTCTCTGTCTCTGTTAAATCTTTACATTTTATTTGATATTCAAATGATTTTCAATCAACAAGTCCATCTTATACTAAATATAGTTATTGTTGCTGTCGCATTCAATCAATCGATCAATGGCCTGCTAAAAAAAGTTGCGCTCAATAACTAACGCACTTTGGTGCTATAAAATTAATTCATAATATTGTTGTTCTTGCTGTTAGCCATGGCTTGAAAGTTGTATATAAACATATTTTTTTGATTTTCAACACATAGATTATGATTTCATTCAGTTTCCTTCAGATTAATATTATTTTTGGTTAGTTACAAGTCTTAAACGCTTTCTAGAGTGGAAATGCCTGCTAATGATTGTTAGTTACATCTGGTAAAGGAAACACACAAAAAAACGTATAAAAAGTCAATGAAATTAACTGCGGCTGGACAGCGGCTGATTTGTTCACTGGGGCGCCAACGGTTTACTAAATTATGTGTAATTAATTGTGCCTAAATGCTATTTGAAAATTTATTATAAGGAATACTATTTGCTTGGCTGCTGTCGCATTTTTGGCCGCATTAACATTATGGCTGTAAAAAAAATTGATGCAGTTGGAGATTCCGTTCGCATGTATTACAAATGCACTTTTAGAGATTCCATGCGCGAGACAATACGACGACGTAGCTCTGCGTATCTGAAATAAAAGAACGACATTAATTATAGTTTAAAGTGAGTAAAATTAGAAACTTTATTAACTAAAGCAGGGTATTAACAATGTTTCACTCCCAACTAATCCACCCCACAGATCTGTTATTGACAATGATTCAGCTTTATTATATATTTGTATAGGTAGAAGGAAAAATATTTAGGGCGTGTTTTCTTCAGGAAACTCGAGAAATATGCGGAAACTGATTTGGCAAGTTTTACCATACTAATGCATTACCCCACTCATCATTTTACATTTGCCTACCTCTCTTTCACTTTGACAATCTCACGCGCCAATTCCTGATCATAGCGATCCAGTATAGCACGGCATTCCGGCAGCGATAAATTTAAAAATTGAGCAACTTCATTACTGAAAACAGAATAGAGAATAGAAAAATGTATAAATAGATAAGAGACTGGTTTAATGGGTCGCCAACCTGATCTCATCAGTTTTGCGTGCATCCACCAGAAATAGGCGAGCCACATCCTCATGCGGTCCCAGAGTAATGCGAGTTATCAATGGATATTCATTGTCCTTCAGGCGCTTCTGTTCGCCGTTGTCACGCACGATGAAAAGCGAGAAATTCTCTGCGGCGCTATCCACCTTATACTTCTCCAGCACCAAATTGATGACCTCCTGCGTGGTGACCAGCGAAGTGACCCACACGGACATTTGGGAGCCATAAGGTGGCGTAAAAAACGATGTTTCCCGATTATAAAAATGTCCATTGATTGAACACCGACGTTTCAGCTTCGTGCGCGAACTGCAAATAATAATTTCATTATAAAAAATATATGCTACATAAACCCAATGACTTGACTAACCGTCGATTGCCACTGCGACGTTTGATGGCAGCAGCGCCAGTGCGCGGGGGTCTTCTCAAGACAACGCCATCCTCATTCACGTGCAAGCCCGCCTCATTAGTGCCAGTGCCATCTCCAGCACTTTCTCTGCCCTCAGTGGCCGTGTAGAGCTCATCCGTTTGAGTCAGCTCGTCGCCAGCCACAGCACCGCTTAACACCTAGGCAAATGAGATAAGAATTATTAAAATAAATAACGATACGATGGGGATAAAAAGACACATTTTGTAAACAACTTAAAATAAACTTAAGTGCCTAATATCTATTGTTTTGTTTGTACCCCACTTTGCCTTTTATTATTTAATATGCATACACGCACACACATGCAAAAGGCGTATAGAAAGATAAGAATTAATGCAAGACGCTTCTACAATTGCAAGCAGAATACATTACAATCTAGGCATAAATTTTTGCTAGTCAACTGCTTAAGAATTAAAACAAATTATGCCGCTTATGAAGACTTAAAGCGATACAATTGGATAAATAAACTGTTTTTGTAGAGCATATCTTCTCATTCAACTCATCCTCCCTCATCTTAACTTTGTTTACGAAATTAAGTAAAACTTATTACCGATGATGCATCGGCACGGCTCGACTCATTCTCAATTGCACCTTCTTTGGGATAGCAATTCATTTGGATTTGTATGTAACGTTGAGGCACATCACTGCGTCGCACTGTCGCCAAACGATGTGGGCGCAGCGTTGTATCATCGTCGTCATCACTGTCGGAATATACAAAGCAGCTGGGACCAGACTTGGAGCGATTGATGCCCTTCTCGAATAGCTGACGGCCCTGTTCATAGGACTTATGCTGCTCCCTGGTGCTGGGCGCTATAGACGCAAAGGCAGAGCCACTCTTCTGCAAGGCATACTGACGCTGCGATGAGCGAGGAGAGTCGACGCTGCTCCGCAAATGCATTGTGTCGTTTATAAGAGTGGGATCGATGGAGCGCAGCGCGTGCTCGCAATTGAAACTCTTGCTCATAGCCGAATTCTCGCCGTATAGCTTCAGGGAGTCGTGTATCCGAGAGGGATCGATAGGCTGATTGCGTTTCAGTGTGTCGTCATTTGGCTCCTGAAACGAGTTGGCACCATTCACATAATCCTGATGAACGCTACGCTTAAAGTCCTCGTAGTCCATAGGCTTCAGCGTTGCATCATCCGATGTCTTGTAGTCATCCAGCGTGGTGTTGCTAGTGCTTACAGTGCTTGTGTTCTGGGTATTGGTATTTGTCGTCAAAGAGCCCGTGGCAGTCATAAAGTTATCTGAGCTGCTGCTCGTCGTGGTATTTGTGGTTGTTGTGGGCGATGAGGCAGTGTTGATTTGATTATTTTGCGTGTTTGTCGAAGTTGTGCTGGAGGAGCACGTCTTACTGGGCGAGCTCTCGCTGGACGATTGTGACGATGAAGACGGCAGCTTGACGGGCATCGTTTCATAGACCTTATCCTTTTCGCTTTGACGTCGCTCCACTTGCAGCAAGTCATCAATATCATCCCAGTCCAGTTTGTCCAGGTTGTCTAACTTGGAGGGCAACGTGCTGGATACGCAGCTGGTGCTGGCCGTAATAGCGTTCGTGGCGCTGCCAATTAACGTGCTCGAGGAATCAGTGTTTGTTACATCCTCGTCATCATTGTTGGAGCTCGACTGTCCATTTACCACCTGTTCACTGCCCGGCGTTGTATTAGCGGAGGCATCTTCCGGTGTTGTCGGCAGCTCTGATATTTCATTCAAACTACATGAATCAAAGGTCATGCTCTCTGACAATGAAATGTCCGTGGAGAGTGGATCAACCTCACTAGCGGTAGTCGTGGGAGGTGCCACCGATTCGCTGCCTTCGTTTTCCTTATCCGAGCAGCTTTCCTGCTTGACAACAAGAGAAAATAAATTAATGGGAATCCCATGTCAAATATAAAAACTTACATCTTGTGCCTTGGATGCCCGGCAGGAGTTGCGTTTGCGCACTATAAATGTACGCTGATCATCGTCCTCCTTCAGATGAATAACGCCCTGGACGCCCCAAAACACACGCAAAGGCCCCTCCAAGATCAACCGATTGTTAACTTCACGGCTGCGTATCTCAAGGCTTTTGTTATCATAAAATTGATTGTAAACCTGCAAGTCGTAAACAATGTCAATTAAATTTGTCCACTAATTTTATACAAATAAATGCAACATACCTTCAGCTTGGACTCCAAATGGTCGCGGGGCAGCGCGGGTCCATTAGCCTGAGCGGCGACTGGTTTTTGCGCGCCTTTTACACCGTAGCTCTTGTGTGACTCAACGCGCGTGCCGTGACCAAAAAGCTGCGGTCCGAACAGCGCTCCATAGCAGGGCACATGACAATAAGGCACTCCTTTATGCTATTACAATAAATGCATGCGATTAATGGCGTATTGCAGCAAATGCTTAGCTGATTAAATACCTCTGCATGCTGGCCGGGATTAAGGCGCTTGCCGCACTCTTCGCAGCGCAAACATTCCGGATGCCAATCATAGCCCAGTGATTGTTTACGTTCCGCTGTGTTGGATCGAAATATGTAATTTGAATGCTTATTATTTAAACAAATGGCATGCACATCACGACTGTTATAATCTGTTCATGTATGAGCGTGCGGGTGTAGGTGAGTGTGAGCGAGTGTGTGCCCGTGTGTGTGTGTACATATAAGAACACATGCATGTGTGGGTGTTTAAATTACCAAAGTAAACGGGTTTGCCGCACTTGTGGCACTTCCACATTCCGCTGTGCTGCGCCAATTGGTCACTTGGTCGGTCGGTCGGTCGGTCGGTTGGTCCAGGTCAACGTTTCCTGGCGGGGGCGTGTTCAACGCGTTGTGACGTCAAGAAGATTTATGCAGGTTGGTTGATGTGAACAAGGAACGCAAACACGTAGAACAAGAACACAAGACAAAGGGTAAACAAATGTGAAAAGCACACAACGACGAGTGCGGCGATTAACGACGACGACGACGACTTTTAACGATTCAGCGATTTACTTTCATAGTTTCATTCAAGAAATTAGCAGTTGACGCTTTTAAATAATTTGCAAACAGTCTGTGCATTGATAATAACAAAGTTTTTATAGAAAAATTATATTACACTAAAACAGCACCAGGCGAAAGAAGCAGAAGAACCAAAGGCAGTGCTAGTGCTGCACAGCGTACAATCGCCAATCAACTGTTTTACAACACTATGCATGCGTTTCGGCCAAATTTAGCACCTTATGAAGCGCAAGTAGAAAGTGAGACAACGACGACGAAGACGTCGACGTTGTTGTGTGCGTCGCTTAGTGGCAAATTTTTGTTAATTACCTTAACGTTCAATTAATTACTAGCCCATCTACCAAGTGTGGCAGCTGTTTTAAAAAAATGTGCGCGTGTCATTGCAACTCAGCCACCCACATTTAAGCATTGCTTTGCTCAAATCAAGGGGATCAATTTGCAGCAGCAGCAGAAGCAACAGCTGAAAGAAGCCAAATATTTCGCTGCGCGATTTGTGTAAATAGCCAACGGTGCAAATACTGCAGTAGCGTGCGCGTGTGTGAGTGCGTGTGTGTGTCTAGCAATGCGCGCCACAATTGAGTTTGAGGAATGCCTAAAGGATTCGCCGAGATTCAGGTACATATTGAGCCACGACGCGACGGCTCACCTTCAGTCACATAACAAAGCCAAGCCACACTTACCACCCCGCTCAAAAAACGGTGCGCATTATGCGCATTCTATTTCCGCACTTGGCATTTGGTATTTGCATTTAGGCTCCCTGCCAGTGGGTTGGCTATATATTTTGTGTAGCGTGACTGGTTCCGCTTGGATATCGTGCTATCAACAGCTTTCGTTCGATGCGCTCCCCTCCCCCTTCCCTAACAACGGCTCTAATATAGCTGACGCTTAATCATCATCGAGAAAACTTTGCACTTCGCTTCAACATCGTCAGAGTTTCGGAATGTATCATTCGTTCACCGTATGATGGGAAACATACGCACACACATGCGTCTGTGTGTGTGTGTGTGTTTGTTTGTTCATTTGTTTGTTGCTAATTATTGTGTCAATCGATCGGACGCCTTTCGGCACTCATTGATAAGATTTCTCCCAATTGCCTGCCAGCCCATCTCAGTTTCCATTAATCTCGCCCAGAGACAAAGCTTTCGCTCGATTGCCACAGAAATTTTTTTAATTGCCAGCCCAAGCTTAGCTCATTCGATAGCTTTCACATGAACCAAAACGACTCAACAGGTTACAGACAAACAAAAAGAAATTACAACTATTGCAGACTAAGGAGATTGAAAGAGAGTTTGCCATATTTTGCCTTCGTATGCAATTCTGGCTTAAAGTCTTTTAAAATTGCTTCTTTAATTAAAAGCACATGCGGCACTTCAATAAAGTGGCATAAATTAAAAAAGTCAACATAAATAAACAGCCAGCAGCGATTACGCCGCAGCTGTCATTGCCAGCAGGCCCGTAAACCTCTTTCCCACCACCTACGCCCCCCGCCCAGTGCACAAAGTGGACAAAGTTAATCGTTTGCGACAGAGACTGGGTCGTTGTTTGCATCCACTAAACAATAACAAGATTTCTACTAACGTCTGCAATTCTGTTCTTGGCCCAGACAATTCATATCGAAGGAGGAGGCGGACATCGAGCACTTGGAACAGAAGCTCGAGAAAATTATCAAGCTATGCAATGTGGCTGTCGACTCGGGCAAGGAGTATGTCAAGAACCAGAGGTAAACTGCGCACTTTTCACTCTTACTCTCTATACAAAGTCTTATCTCCACTTTAATTTTATGTTTTTCTTACTTTTATTACTCATAGCGCCTTTGCCATGTCCCTGTGGGATCTGCAGCAGCATTTTCTCGACAATAAAAATGCGCACAATGCGCTGGGCAAGCTGATTCATTGCTTTCAGGTGCGTCGCCCATTGCAGGTAATTACGCGAAAGACTTTTATATTTATCTGGTGGCGTTTTTTTTTTTTTTCTGTATACTTTGACAGGAAATGAATAAGTTTCACACGATATTGTTAGATCAGGCTAGTCGAACAGTGTTGAAAAATCTCAATGTGTTTGTCAAGGACGACATTAACCAGGTCAAGGACTACAAAGGGCACTTCCTGAAAGTCTCGGAGGGCTACGATAATGCGCTCATTAAGAACGCACAGGTGCGTCCAGCGTAGTGTCTTCTATGTGTCCATCTTAAAAAGTAACTCTTCTTCTCCGTCCACAGGCGAGCAAAAATCGGCCACAGGAGGTCCAGGAGGCAGCCAACATACTCTCCGCCTCCAAGTCATGCTTTCAGCACACGGCTCTAGACTATGTGAACTATATAACGCTGGTGCAGGCTCGCAAGGTGCCTTCCATACTGTCGACGGTGAGTGTTAAAAGTATAGTTCCATAATGTATGTATGTGAAGCAACCAAGAGGTTATTAGCTAGTCATAAATTTAATTTCTGAAGTAAATTAGCCCCTGAATTTACTATTTAAAATAGAATTCAAATGATTTCATAGTCCCTAAAATATATTTAAAACAAATACATATGTATGTGTAGTTTTTGATTGAGTTGACAAATCAGACAGATTGATTTCATAAACTGCGCTATTCTTAGCAGTAGTTCACGGAATAATAAGGCTTAAATCGAAAATTATTCAAATTGAAGAAATAAATCAGCAAAAAGTACACAAAGTAACGCCTACTTATACTAAATACTTTAGATTATTAAGATTATTATTTGGCAAAACATGGTTTGATACCATCTACGGCTCTTATCGACATTTGGTAAGTCGATATGTTTACTGTGAATGAAATGGCATTGTCTTCAGCGTAAATAACAAAAAATAAATCAACAACAATTGTACTTATGACGTCATGTTCGCGATATACTCCACATGGATATATATGTAGTAGTTTGTTATTTTTTTATTATTATTATTTGTTTTGTTCTATATCGCTGGCTCATTGATCAGCGTTGAGTCAGTTGGCACCGGGCAGCAGTTTTAGTCGGTCGTGAAGTGCCCTCGTTGAAGGTTCGCTGAACGTCTCCAATATGGGGGGCCAGCATGTGCATTCATTCTATTCATAAATAAGAGCAACTGTTGAACGTGTTTTTTACTGATCGTCGTATATTCTCTTTGACAGTTGCTGGACTATTATCAGGCGTGCGTGACCTACTACCATCAGGGCTTCGATTTGTGCAACGACTTTGACGAGTTCTTCAAGAATATCAGTGAGGATTTGAACGCGCTCCGCGGCGACTATCAGCAGCTGGAGAAGGTCATGCAGAATCGACACATGAGCGTGAATCGGTATTGCGATTCGAATACGAACAGTTCCTCGCACAATGTCGAGGGTTATCTGTTTAAGAAGAAATCGAAGGGCTTCAAGACCTGGTGTCGACGTTGGTTCTACCTCAGCGACAATCAGCTGGTCTATAGGTGCGTGCAATATCTATATGCTCCAACCTTGCTCATTTCTTTTGATTTTTCCCATTCGTTTTGCTTGCCGGTTGAATCGTCTTCATTTGTTTGCCATTTTGTACTCGTAATCTCATTTCTCTTGTTCTGTTGTTGTTGTGCTTGTGATTGTGATTTGTTGTGCTGTACGCTGAAGTGATTTGGATTCGCATTCCAGAAAACGCAGCAACGAGGACTCGTTTTCGGTCATGGAGGAGGATCTGCGCATCTGTACCGTGCGGCCGGTCAATGAAGGTGACCGCCGCTTCTGCTTCGAGGTCATCTCGCCAACCAAGTGAGTACAGCTCCACCCAGGGCTTCTTATATAATAACAATGATTTACACACAGATCCCACACACTCCAAGCGGACTCTGCGGACATGCTCTCTTTGTGGATCTCGGCGCTGCAGCATAGCATTGGTGCGGCCATCCAGCACGCATCCACGCACCACTCACGCCCGCAGTCGACGAGCGCCCCGAACGCGCTGCCCGCGAAGCGAAGAATGTAAGTGTGAAGTAATCTAAGTATTGATAACAGTTCTATAATGAGTCATGCTTAGCCACTGGGAGGAGTTTCTCAAAATACCGGGTAATGCCCAATGCTGTGACTGTCGCGGCTCGAATCCGCGCTGGGCTTCCATCAACTTGGGCATAACACTGTGCATCGAGTGCTCCGGCGTGCATCGCAGCCTGGGCGTGCATTATAGCAAGGTGCGCTCCCTGACCCTAGACGCCTGGGAAACGGAGAATGTCAAGGTGATGATGGAACTGGGCAACGAGGTCGTCAATCGTATATATGAGGCGCGCATCCCCGAAGACTGTGAGCTAAGGAAGCCCACGGAGCAATGTGAGATTGGAGTGCGCGAGGCCTGGATCAAGGCAAAGTATGTAGAGCGGCGCTTTGTGTGCGGCATGCCGAAGCCACAGGATCTAATGGCTAGTGAAACTGCCGAGGTGCTAAGCATAGAAAGCGGCGAGGCAGCCGACGATGGCGCTGTAGATGCTGGCAGAAGCATTGGTGGAGGAGTTGTTGGTAAGCGGGCGACTCTCTCGCTGGGCGGCACACGCAAGTGGACGGTGAAGAAGTTGCGGCGGCGACGCCAGCAGAGGCCGTTGCCCAAGACATTTAGCGATGATCCGAGCATATACAACACAGCAAAAACTGGAGACGAACTGGACGATGATGATGATGAGTCAATAAACATTCCATCAATGTCGTTGAGCATATCGCGGGATGATTTGTTGGTAATTGGCGATGATTTGGCATTGGATAGGTACGAAACTCCCGGCATTTTGGGCAGCGATCAGGAGAGCACTGAAGGCGAGTCCGATACAGAGATGCCAGAGGAAATACCCTTCACTCAATTGGATGCCAATCTGCTGCTCTACAAGGCAGCCGCTGTGCATAATCTACCCGTGATGTGTATGGCCTTCGCTTTGGGCGCGTCCAAGCACTGGAAGAACCCAGAGGATCGACAGCGCTCCTTTTTGCACCAGGCTGTGCTGTCTGGCTCTGTGATGGCATGTGAGTATCTGCTGCTCAATGGAGCTGCCATTGATGCAGTCGACGAGATGGGCTACAGCGCTCTGCATATATCCACGGCCAAAGGACACATTGCGCAGGTGTACTTACTGCTGAAGCACAAGGCCGCTTACGATCTGGCCTCCAGTGATGGGAAGAAGGCACTGGATATCGCCGTGGAACAGAAGAATGCGGACATCGTGACGCTGTAAGCTGTGAATGCATTGTGCCGCATTTAGATATCTTGCTAATATAATTTATTTCACTTTAGTCTGCGCCTGACTCGCCTAAATGACGAAATCGGTCTGAACGACGAGTACAACGGCGAGGATGAAACGTACAAGGATGTGATGAAGGACTTTTCCAACTTTGCTGCCAGTCAGCCGCGCATGCTGCGCCAGCGCAACGATTCGAATACCCTAGAATCACAGCGCAGCTCTCTAACCAACTCTGACTAGCAGTGGCAGTAGGCCAGCTTGGCCCAGTAGATATTCCAATGCTTAGTTGTCCATAACGTATTTAGCTTGTTGCCAACTCCTGCTATGCTAAATTGTAAAACGTTGTTCATATTTATGTGTGCTGGCATTCTCTGGGGCACCGCCAACTCGAAACGGATTTAATAAGCAATCTCATTGAAAGGCGCTCTCGATTCTGATCTGATTCATTGCATTGCATTGCATGGCATGGCATGTGAGTTGCGTATTGGTTTGATGCTTTGTTGACGTTAAATTTAGTAGCTTAGGTCGATAGTTAAGTGCACGTCGCGTGTAATCCGTATTTATATAAATGTTTATTGTTTACAAATGTTTAATTATATATATATACATATATAAATATAACACTATATATATTTATATATGTACATGCATTTGCGTATTGTACATGTATGTTATGTGTATTATATTTAACGATATTATTATTGTATTATACTAAATCTATGTAGCTAGCTATCTTATACAACAAATTACGTAACACATTGAAGCTGTTGCAAATGTTTAAAATTTGTAATTGTTAATAATAAGAATTTGCGTGTTACGTGCTAAACATTTATTTTTCGCATACATTTCTTCCACTGCTCCAAAAAACAATAAAGATGCAGAAAATGTGCTTGCTTAGTGCCAAAGTAAAAATTGAGCACTTGGGAAAATTTCGAATAAAATTGAGTAAAATGTTTAAAATCTACACACAGAAAATACTTTCAATTCTGCTAATTGGATTGTCGGGATAAAAACATAAGTAATTAAGAGAGTGCACAAATACAAATAGTACATTATTCAAATTCCGTTTCATTTCCATTGCCGTCCGTTGCGCCATCTCCGCCCGTGTCCTTGATCTTGTGCACGTTCTGAATGTGTCGCTGCACGGCGCTGCGATCGTTGAACTGACGTCCGCATTCCTTGCATGAAAACGTGACGCCTGCGTGGGCAACCAGGTGGCGACTCAGGCCCGAGACATGATTGAAGCTGCGCTTGCACAGATGGCACTTGTGCTGGCGCTCCCCATTCAGGTGCATTCGGTTAATGTGCTGCTGCAGATTGGTCTTCTGAGCGAAACAGGTCTCGCAGTGGGGGCATTGATGGCGCTTCTCGCCCGTGTGGGTGTCCATGTGCCGCTTAAGCACCTCACGCTGTGAAAACGACAACTCGCACTCCTCGCATTTGTATGGCTTAAGTCCGGTGTGAATAATCATGTGACGCTTCAGCGAACTGGCGCAGGACAGCTGCAGTTGGCAAACGGGACACTTGAGAGCGCCGCCTGTGCCGTTCTTCAGCGTCTTGATATGCGTGCTCAGGTGGCGCGATAAGGTTTTCTCCGTGGCAAACGAAATGGGACACAACTGGCACTGGAACGTTTTCAGCGTATCGCTGACGCGGCCCACAGTTGGCTTCGAGCTGCGTGGCGCCCGCTTCACCACTAAATCCCGTTTTGATCTTGTAGGCGGTGTCGTGACATCACTGCTTGCCTTTTCGTTCGATTGCTAGAGAAATGATTTCGATTATTTGCAGGGACTGCTAATCCTCAAGTTGGGACTCACCAATATTATGACATTCTCGTTAAACTCATACAACTGCTGATCGTCGCCTCCGCCATCATCGAGATTAAAGACCATTACGTCTCCGATTTCTTCAGACTTGGCGTCCGTAAACTGAATCTCTCCATTGTCCTTAACTGCAAGGGAAAGCAAATACGAGTTACTAAAGCTGTTAATTGGACTATTAGCCGATTGCCTACTATTATATGATGTGATGTTCTTCTCTTGCTGAAATTCTGTCGAGGAGCTGGGCGTCGAGTTTGTCGTTGAGGCTGCATTTATAATATAGATTTCGCCATTTTGGCTTGTCACCACATCTCCAGCGCCGACCATCTTTATATCCCGAAAATCTTCACTTGCATCTGGCACAGATGCATCCATCTCCGTATCGACCGAGGGGACTATATCCACCTTGGATTCGGTTTCAATCAGAAATTCAGCACTTTCAGAATCGGAAACTTTGGGGCGGCGCTTCTTCTGTTGAACTGCGGGCGACGAGATGCGGCCACGCTTTCGGGTCACACGCTGATCAATGGTTGTCTGCAATGTTGGCAGAGATATGGGAGCTGATGTTGGAGTTGATTCCACAACCGATGCATCTTTCTTCGGCTTTAAGTCGACTGGCAGCTCGCCCAAGGTTTCCCAGAGACCGGCTTTCTTTTCAACCAAGAAGACCTCAAGCTCACCCAGCAGCTTAACGAGCTGCTCTTTGCGGCTCTCCTCTTGCACTTCCTCACGCAGCTGCTGACGCACATCGTTTCGCACCTCGTCCGCCAATTGCTTGCGCATTGCATTGCAGAGGTCTTCGCGCGCGGAATCAAGGCGATTTTCAAATTCCTTTTCCATTTCCAGCTTTAGCTTTTCCTGCCATTTTTGAGAGTTTTTCTCGTACAGCATCTCCAGTTTATCAATAAAAGCCATCGACTCTTCGAACTCCAGCTCATCCTCGTCGGATTCGTTGTCCAATGATTTGGCAAAGACGCGACTCTTTTTACCCATACTGACCAAGCGGATGTGCTTCCGGAGCTTCTTGTCTGCCGCTTGGCTGCGTTGCCGAAAGAGAAACGACTTCTCCAACTGGTAGCGGCAATCTCCGCAGATCTTTTTCGGCAATCCGTCAGTTGATTTTGCCTCCAACGAGAGGCACGCCATCAAGCGCATCGGAATTGAAGGCTGTGTGTCGTCTTCCGCAAATATTGTGTGCGGATCCTTGAGCTCCTTTAAGCAAAGGCGGCACCACGTCTCTAAATCTGGATAGCATTCCTCTGTAGTCGACATTACTAAAATCCTAATTACTATTTCGCATTGCACGCAACAACAGACGCTAAAATTATAAGGCCAGCAAATCGAGTTACCCAACACTGTCAGCTACACATAAGACTATGGCAACCCCAAAAATTAACATGCTGGATTATGTTAAAATTGGCGCGTAGTAGTTTATTTTCAAACTCTAATGTTGTGCTTGTATGTTTAAATAAATAAAGTTATTTAATTTAATCGTTCTTTTGAAATGATATTGAGTTAAACAACATTCGAATTTAATGCTTCTTATAAATAAATTGTAGTAGAATATATTTAGTCGGTACTTCTAAAAATATAGCATTTGTTAACATCTTTAACATGTTTTGATAGCATGAACTATTACGCAAAAAAAAAGTTATCCAGTGCTGTAAGCGAACAATATTAGTGTTCAAATTCTTTTAAGTTTTTTGGCTCTACTTTTTATTTAATTAAAAAAAAATCTTACATATTTTATTTAATTTAAAAAAAAAAAAATCGTACATATTTTATTTTATTAAAAAAAAAATCTTACATATTTAATTCCATATATATAGTTAACTAATAATAAAAATGGTCTATTTAACATTTTTCTTCGTATTAAGCGATCCTCTTAGGCGACATCGAAGGCAATTTCGAATTTTTTTATTCTCCGTGGTATGTATTTGGCAAGTGCGATCCCTCAATTGTATGCGAGACAACTCTTTATGTTTATGGCGCACTCGGCGAGCTTTCAAAGGAGATATTAGATCTTTAGTAGATTGCCAGTTGGCGGTCTTTGCGTACTCTCGCAGGTGGCTGTACTGAGAGTTTCCCATATTGATTTCAACCATTGGAAGAACTCTTGATGATGTCGGCACTGGTTCAATAGCGGGAGCAGTGCTGCCCGAAGATGGTTGATGTATTGGACTTGGAACAGTTTCTGAAATATTTATCTGTGTTAGCTGAATCGTTTTAAATGAAATCTTCGTTCTTACCAATAACCTCCACGACGCTCTCTGTACTATTATTCAAATTAGTAATGGACTCTTCGTTGGTCATCAGCTCTGAGTTAGAGCCAATTTGGTCTGTGATAGTAGATGCACTCTCCATCTCAGCAGCGTCCATGTCTGACAAAAAGCAGTCTGAGCCAAATGCCTGGGCACGAGCTACACTGTTGCGTTTGTGGACAAACCAAGTTTCAATCTCATAAAACAGTTCGTCTAACACTTTTAGCTGAGATTTCTTTTTGACGTCCGCGATGATGAGGCTCTCCACTTCACTGCGGACTTGCTGCTCGATCTCCTCTCTCACTTGTTGTTTGCACACACCAACTAAGTCACTCTTGTAGCTGTCTATTTCGCGTCGAATCATCTGAGCAGCCTCTCTGCGCCAACGGGCGTTGCTTTCTGAGCAAGCTGTTGGCGTACAGTTGGCTACATCTTTTAGCAAATGCACATCCGGCTTGTCACCATCTAATAAATTGCCTTCATAGTCCAAACTCCGGCCAAGGCGTGTCAGCTGACGCAAACGGCGATCAGCCGCATGACAACGTTTGCGAAAATAATGAAACTCCTCCAAATGCAGCCGGCAGACTTGGCAAATGAGTTGCGGCAGTTTGTCGTTGGGATCAATTTCTAGACCTGTGCAGGAAAGGATTTTAACGGCCACTTGGCCATTACTGATTACGAAGTTAGCATCCTTCCCCAGACACAGTCGGCAAACAGCTGTCATCCTTTTTATTATTATATTTGTTTATTATTATTAGTGTATTAAAAATAATATATTGTAGAAAGACAAAACTGTGAAAGGACGCCTTTACACAGTGTGACCACAGTCGGTATTTGCAAAATATACTAGCTATAAATACCTTCAGCTTTAGAAAACAAATACCAAACGACAAAAACCATTTGGCAAATTAAAATACTGAAAAAAAACGTATTTTAAAAATAAATTTAAAAATTTATTTTTAAATAAATTTATGTGCGAAGAATTGCAAAACTTTGAATGGGAATAATGTGGTTTAAAAATCCAACTTTCTCAGCTTCATTTCATATTATTAATGTATCTTATCTTTTAAAATTACTAACATAAAGTAAATGATTTCCCATTGAAAATAGGTTCACGGTATAAAAATGGAGAAAGGTACTAAAGTATTAACAATCACATATAAGGGTATATTAAGTGATTGTTGATTATGTAGCTAGCAATACATTCCCGAGTTTCTGTTACTTTTTCGCAAAGAAGTAATAAAGAATAAATATGAATTTCTTTATGTCCCTGCACAGGCCTTTATTATTAACTGTAATTCAGAGAATACTTCTGTATTGTAAAGGCTTTACCAGTAGCGAGTATTCCACAGGCAATTCCACTCAAATAAAAACACACTGTCAATTGTGAAACAATTTTGTTATAATTCATTAAATATTAAGTATAAATATGAAGTTAACTATCAAGTATTATATACACAATTACAATAAGATATTCAGTCACTATAATGCTTCTATATACACAAAACGATATACATACATAAATATATATGCATTTATATTATCATTTCCCAAAAATTTGAACTCACTTCCGCATCTTCAATAAATATATGCATTATTATCATTTTAAAAATATACAACAGTCGTGATGATCGTCGCTTTAAGAATTGGTTTTGGGGCCTTTAGGATCTCTGCCAAAGGATTGCCTACTTACAACTAAGTGTTCGTTTACAAAAGGTCAAAGATATTTTTAATAAATAGTATTGATCAGCATTAATCATAATTAACATTGAAATACAATCATTTTTTTCTTCATATAGGCGCGTATAGTACATACATAACTACAAAATATATTACAATAAATTTGACGTCTACGTCGGCATGTGGAACTGCAAATATGTTTTAAGTATGTGTGATGTGTGTGTGTGTGTGTGGGTCGCCTAATCGTGACGCCAGCTCTGTGGCAGCACATAGTCCTTCACCTTGTACAAGGCATTGGCATACCAGTGCAGTCCGTTCTGCTGCTGCGCCGTGGCATCCTTTGGCGTTGACTTGTCCTGCGCCGAGCGCAGCTGACCCTTGGCTGGTATCCAGGACTGTAGCGTGGACCACAGTCGCATGGGCGCCAGGCCCCAGTGCGCCAGCGATTGGCTACTGATCACCGCGTAGCAGGAGGCGGCCACCGAGTTAACCACAATGGTGCCCTCGCGCGTGAGTGGCGCCACAACGCCGCGACTCTGCACACTGTCCACCCGGAGCACACGCTGTGGACGCAGCTCGCCCGTGGCATCGTGCACCAGCACCTGGCTCAGCTCCTCCACGCGATCCGCAAAGACAAACTCGAGCGCCTGTCGCTCCGGCTGCCACACGGCTATCAAATGCGCGGGCGTCACGGTGAGCACGGCGCCGCCATCCGTGTGCAGTTGCACAAAGTTCTGCACCTGCTCCAGATTGCGATCCATGAAGAGTATAACCTCGCTGTACACCGGCCGGCCCTTCGTGTCCATGCTCAGCACCCGATCACCGATGGCGAGCTCGCTCAGCGCCTTCTCTGCGCCGCTCTCCAGCAACGCTGTGCTCTCGGGCGTGAAGCAGCCATGTACATGGGAAATCGAAGGCGACGAATCTGAAGAGAGAGAGAGAGAGAGAGAGGGTATTAGTCAGCTGTTGACAGGAGTGAGAAGGAGGAGGGGAAATGCGGCCAGGTAATGGCATTAGTGAGCCTAATCTAATTTGGCGTTAATAATACTTGCCCTACCAACCGTCAAACCGCCCAACCGTCCAATTGCCAAAAACCCTACAAGTCAAAAAGGTTTTCACAGTTAGGACGCAAGGCAACCGTAATCGCAAACCCGTAACCCGGCCCAGTGCAGGCAGCCAAAACAATGGCAAGCAACTGCCTTTTGCGGCTTTCAAACAAAAACCGCCGCCAACTGCACGAAGAACGCACAAAATGCGATCTGCCAACTGATAGCCAAGCATATCAATAACATGCACAATAGCAGCAGCAGCAGCAACAGCAACAACAACAACAGCAGCGGCAGCGGTAGGCGAGGATGTTTTTGTTTCGAGTTTAACAAAATTGTGATCTTGTTATTTTTTGCTTAAAGATTAGCCCTGGGATCAGCTCAGCGAGCCTGAGCTCGAGCTCGAGCCAAAGCAGCTTAACCACAGCCACAGCCACATCCAGAGTGCACCAAGTGCCAAAGGATGCTGGGCAGCTCAGGTAGATAGGCTCTGCCAGGATCTGAACGCAACCTGTGCACAAATTCAATTACCAAACATGTTGCAACCCAGCGACGATCAACAGCAGCCGCATTAATCATCATCATTAATAGCTATTGGATTACAAGGCAGCAGCAATTGGGCCACCCAGCTGAATAACTGAAAATGTCGGCCATTTTGCATGACAGCAGCAGCAGCGGCAGCAGCAGCAGTTAGAACTTTCTTTTCCGCATCTCGTGCACATATTTCACACCCGAAGCGCCGCTCGTTCTCCGCCAGTTGCTTGTAAAATTCAAATTAAAAAAGGGAGAGAGAGAGACAGGGAAAAAACATTCCAGACCCACAAAGTGACCACTAACCGTGCGCTTTATTATAATGAGTGGCCATAAAAGTGGCATTGTTGCTGCGGTTGCCGCTCAACGAAATTCCAATGAAAATGCACCTAACATTTCCATTGATATTGATGCGTTTGGTAAACACACACACGCACACACACAGAGAGAGAGAGAGAGAGAGAGAGAGAGAGAGAGAGAGAGAGACACTCACTTGGCCGAGACAAGAGTGTAAAAACAATAAAAAGCGGATTAAATACAAGACAGCGGTCTATAAAGCGCTCCATAATCGATGCTCAGACGGGAGCAGTCGCTGCCAACGGTAACCCTAGACCAAAAACAAATCAAAGGGAAGTAACTGAGTAACAAGCTTAAGCAGCAAGAAAAATTTGGTGTGAAACCTACAAAAAAACGAAAACGAAAGAAGAAACAAAATAAATGTATGCGAGTGTGTGTGTGTGTGTGTGTGGGTATCCACAACAGCGAGCTGGCGAGAAAAATCTCAGGCAGACGACGACGGCGGCGGCGGCGAGTGGAAAGTGAAGAACTTGAAGGGTCATAAATTAATAAACCATTAAAGTGGTTAAAATTATCGTTATTTTATCTTTGTTGTGAAGACTAAACTGATAAATTATTACAAAACAGAGGACAGCCGCACACAGTGACACACAGAGTAAGAGAGAGAGAGAGAGAGAGAGAGAGAGGCTGCCTGGCATGTTGGGTTATGCGACTAGTTGTGGTGACTGATCGCTTGGACAGCATTAACATGAACATGCACACACCGGAGCAGCGAGCAGCGAGCACAAGAGGCAAACACGACAACAACACGCTTTGGGGCTTTAATGCGCGCGCGCGACCGCTCGCGACACACAACAGCAACAACAACAGCAACAACAACCACAAAAAGAGTGAAAAAAAATTAGTGTCGACAAAAAGGTTTACAGCCATTACTCTTCGTTGCTGCCGCTGCCGCTGCTGCCGCTGCCGCTGCTGCTGCTGCTGTTTGGGCCACATACAAAAGACTTAGGCAACGAACTGGCCGCGCACCACCACTGACAGCGCTGTGCCAAAACTGTCATAAGCGTGTGGTTTATGTGCGTCGGCCTATCAGCAATCAATCGCTCGGTTATTTATTAATTGCTGCTAGGCCATTGCATACCAAAGTTGTCAGCGTCGTGGCGCAACACACATGGCATTCATTGTACCCTGCCGCCATTTGACACTGCAGCAGGACCACACACAGACATACACGCACACACACACACACACGCACACAGAGGCAGTCACATCCTTGCATTGGCCACTTGTTTAGCATTTGTCGGCTTATTGTTTGACCTTTTGATTTTGTTGCTGTCGGGGCCCAACTATTGATAGCCAATGGCACCGCAAGGACCTTTTTTTTTTTGTTTTGTTCGTGCGGCGGCCTCTTTCATGCGCAATTAGAATCAATGAGTCGAGCTGCGCAAGGACACTCGCCACGGCCCTTTTGATGCTTGCTGTGGGCCGCAACTAAAGTCAAAATATTGTGATGCCTGCTGCCTCGTGTGTGGCTATTTAGCCCAGCCTTTATGTTTTCCTAAGTCTTCCTCTCTTTTTTGTATTTGTGTGGGAAATTCCTGAGTCATCCAGAAATTTTAGTAGCTAGTTGAGAAAATCGGAATCATATTGCAAAAATAAAGCAAAGAACTTGACTTCCTCTCTGGTTGTTGCTCTTTCTCTCTCCATCTGTCTCTCTCTCTCTCTCGCTCAACAAGAAAACTTAATTGTTTTGGCCTTTTTGGTTGGCTAACTTCGCCTGTGTGCGCTGGCGCATTTTCTCTTCGCTCAGCTCTTCTGGCAGTTTCGTTATGTTTCGGGGAAAACTGGTTGCTTGCCATAATGGCAGCAAGTTATACTACACACACACACACACACACACTCGCACACTAACTCGCACACACAGTGTTGCTAACTTGTTGGCCGTTTCAGTTTTTCAATTAGGCCCGCGCGCAGGTTTTAACTCGGCATTTAATTCATCTTGGCCTGGCCTGAGAAACGCTTTGGGTGTCGTATCATCAATTCGTTTAATTTGACAGGCGCAAACCTAAACATGTCAAAACAACAACAACAACAACAGCAACAACAAGCCAACAACATGCGGTTAGTCGACTCTCAGGCTCTGCGCTGCTGCGACTCCTCTGACTGGACTTGGACGGTGGTTTCGGGGCCGGTTTCGACAATGTAGCCGCTGCTTCCCATTTTTTCTCATTTTTTGTCTGTCTTTCTTTCTTTTGTTGTTTTCTGTTACCACACGCTCGCACTCGAAATGAACAAGGCACGGCTGCAGACTGACAACTGGGCAGAAGACTGAGTTGCTGAGCATCGGGGATTGGGAGTTGGGAACTGGGAACTGGCAACTGGGAACTGGGTAACTGCAGCTTGGCTAATTTGACTGGACTGCAAAATTTGCCAACGCCTGTCAGCTTAGCGATGCTTGTAAGTTGGGAAACATGTGAAATTACGCTTGTTAGTGTCACTTCTGGCTAACAGCCGGACGGACAGCCAGACCATTGCCCATTGCCATTGGCATTTGACATGCAAGCATGTTGGTATCGCTATATATATAGAGAGTATATGCCATGTTGTTGACGAGACGCTTACCTGATTTGACAGAGCAGTAGATGTGCCTCCGACTGACATAGGACACCCAATCGAAGCCGGCCTCGACGGCCAGGCGCGCCAGCATGCCGTATTTGGATTGATCGCGATCGGAGGTGGCAATGGTAACGGCACGGCCCTCGTAGTGCAGCGACTCCTGGCCATGCTGATGGTCCTCGTCCCAGCTCTCGGTGACCAGCAGGCGAACGCCGGGCCATTCGTTCATCACTGAGTAGGCCAGCATATTCAGCTTCTCTCTGCAGCGCTGTGGAGCAAAGCGAAGAGGAAAGAGGAAATCAATTAAAATATGCATAATTATATTAATAAGTCGCGCTCTAAATTGAAACTCGAGCAAGTTACTAAAAGAAGCAGAAAAAAAAAAGCAATACGCCATATTTAACGCACACGCACAATGGGCCCAAAGAGCGCAAAGAGAGCGCATGAGTGAGCGGGACAGCAATAGCGCATGCGACTGGCAGAGCAACAGATGTGCGTGGGTGTGTGTGTGTGTATATTGGAGAGGCGTGGTATTTAGGCATTCATTTCATGGGCTGCCCAAAAGGGCCAGCGTTCATTTTCAGTTTTCGATTTTGTTGTTGGTTTTCAGATCTTTTTTTTTTTGGTGGGAGGCCAAACGAATAACTTAGGCAGCGAACTTGGTGGCTTTGGGCGCATCCTTTGAACCTGTTGCAACTCAACCTCAACAAATACATGAGTCTGACTATTTTCAGTTTTAGCTCTTGTTTGCATTTTCCTTTTCATTTTCTTTCTTTTATGTGTGTGCAAAGGCAAAGGCAAAGGCTTAGTTCGATTATTTGCCCATGCACAGTTCAAATAATGACCCGGAGACGGAGACGGAGCCCTGACCCTTGTATGTACATATAAGTAAATATCAAAGATTAGACATTGTCTGACCTTTTCCCATTCTTTGCCTCTTTCTTTCGGTTACACTTGTCTTGTTTGCCAATGCGGTGGATCGAACTATATATGTATGTATGTATATATGCATGTATACATATGTAAAATATATATATATATATTTTTTGTATTTAAGTGTCGGCGCATTTGTGTTTTTTCTCTGTTTTCTTTCTGCTTTTAACGCTTGCATACAAAAAGAGAAAAAAAGAAAAAAGGATTCAACGGCAATGCAAATATTGAAATTTCATAAGACAACAACCAAATTGAGTGCCCAAAAAAGAAAAAAAAATGTAGAAATAAATAAAAATAAAAGGCCAAATATAAGGAAAATGTTGTCATTGCTGTGCGCAATCGCCAGCCACAAAATCAATTATCAACGGGCTCGGGTCTTGGCCAGGCAAACGACGGCAGGCAGAAGCCGCAGCACAGGATGTGTGTGTGTGTGTGTGTGTGTGTGTGTGTGTGTGTGTGTTTGGCTCATTGTGTGCAAACATTTGGCACGCAGTTCTAGCTGGCGTAAAATCAATTTTCAAGATCCTTTTTAACAAGCCACAACATCAGCCTGCCCCAGGTCGTATATTTTGGGACTTTGTTTTGATTTTGGGTGCGCCGCATTGTTTGTAGCCTATTGAGATGGTTGTTGTTGTTGTTGTTGCTGTTGTTGTTATTTGATTGTTTGGCAATGCTAAGCAAATCGGTTTTTAATTTGTCACACCACAGTTGCTGGCTGTGGCGAATTGGACAGCAGAACAAAACAGAAACGCATTCCAAGAAGAGTTCAATGCTATTTGCATATAGATATAAAGTGAGTGAGTGAGTGAGTGAGAGAGAGAGAGAGAGAGAGAGAGAGAGAGAGTGAGTTGTATCTCTGTCTATGCAGCTTTGCTTTATTAAAAGGCTTAACCAGTCGAGTGCTTGGCTGCTGCTGCTGCTGCTGCTGTTTGTTGCTAATGAGCACAAAAGCGTAACGCCAAACAGCAAATAAAAGCACAGCAACAACAACAACAGCAGCAACAGCAGAGCTGCATAGTCTTTGTCTTAAGCATGCCAACGATGTTTACCCAACATGCTAATGCATTGGCCTCTTGTTGCTTGATTGAACCGATCCGAACCGGGCCCGATCGCTGCACAAACACGGCCCCAGTCGAAGTGGCAAGAGGAAAATGCCGACGGGTACGTTAAGTAAACAATCGCCGTAGTCGTCGTCGTCGTCGTCGTCGTCATCGTCGTTGGCGGCGTCGGCGTCGGCATCGGCCCAAAAAGATGGCTAAATAATGTGTTTGTATTGTAAGTGGCATGGCTGTTAGACAACAAACTTCAGCAAGTGTAAATACGTGTGTGTGCGTGCACTTATGCCTTGGCCAAAAACCAAAAGGCCGAAAGAAAAGCTGCCGCATTAATTAGACATTAAACAAGGTGTGAACTTTGCCAGCTACGGCCACGCCCCAAACCTGAGCTGATTTGTTTACACTTGGCTTGCATTCGAAATACAATTTTTTTTTTTTTTTCTTTTTCTTAAGAGTTTTCGATGTTGATTTTATTTATTTTTTTCTTGCTCTCTCTCTCTCTCTCTCTCCCTCTGATTTTTTCATCGTTTTCTTCTACTGCTTGTCAGCTTTCAACGCCCAATGCCCACGGTACGTTAGGGTCCGCTGATGCGTTTTTAATTGCCGCCTGCCGCTGCAGGTTTTATTGATTTAAATCGTCTGCCAGCTGCCAATTTGACGCGCTTAATGGCACGCATTTAGGCGGCGCGAGAAGCGAGAAGCGCCAAGCGCCAAAGCGCCAAATTGCTGGCTCCATTATTGGGGCTGCTCATCATCATTAGGCCAAGTGATGTGGAGCCATGTAAATTGCAATTAAATGCAATCTCGCCCAGCTTCAATTCGAGCTTTGTTTGTTTTTGCAACAATGACTGCAGCAGCAGCAGTTGGAGTTGCAGTTGGAGTTGTTTCAGTCTCCGATTACAATGGCTAATGATTAGGAAACGACACAATTTAACGACATAATTCAAGAGCGCATCAAGTTACGAGCCACAGCCAAATCACAGCCCCACAGCGCGTAGTCACCCTCGTTTATTTTTTCTGCACTCTGCACTCTTCTCTTTTATTTTTTGTATTTTTTGGGGTATGTAAGGGGATATGGCATATCCTTTCTTGATTCGTCGATTGGCATCGCTCGCTCGCATCGAGGAAGCGAAAACTTACAACTGAGGAAGCGCTGCCGAAGGCGACCCATACAGGATATGAGCAGGGACAACGACACCCACTCGTACACATACATGCATGCATGCATATATGTGTCAGCAGTGAGCAGTGGAGAGGGGAGAGGTTGCGGCTGAGGCAACCACTTGAGCGTGCGCCTTAGCCTAGCTCGTGGCCGTGTGGCAGCGCCTGGATGTGCCACTTAGGGGCAACTTAAGTTGCTTTTGTCAAATCAATCAGCGCCCCGCACGTTGAGCTCGGCCTGCGTGTGGCCCACTCGACGTGCCCAGATTTCCTCACTTAATTGGCAAGAGCAGCGACATAGCTTCTGATTGATTCAAGTGCCATCAATGGCAACGCGGCTGTCAGGATCAGGGCCAGGGCCAGGGCCAGACGCATTGACGACCATAAAAGTGTTAGTCGCGTTAAAAGCCTTTTTGTTTATTTGTGTTGCAAATCTATTCACAGCTCCGCATTTTGTATATTTCTCTATTGAAATTTTTTGTTTATCGGGCAGAGCTGTGAAGGCATGCTCGTTGCCGCCTTTGATTGTTTATGCTGTGTGCAGCGCAATTATTACAGCGCAATTTTTATTCACACCCCCTTCTCACTCTCTCACTCACAGCAGGAGGCTGGCTCAGTTTGGTTTTTTAATTAAGCGCTTGACAAACTCACACAGTGCTCAAAAAGCCAAATGAAACTTGGGCTATGTCGCTTACGGTCTGAGTCATTTATTTATTTGATTATATTCCTCTCCATCTATCTCTCTCTCTCTCTCTTTCCCTCTCGCTTGTTTATACTAACTGACGCAGTGTTTGAGTTTATCAATATTCGCTGAGAATTCTCAGTTGGCCAGTTGCTCTTTGATCGCTCAAAGTGTCGCCTGTTTGTTATTGTTATTGTTTCAATATAAATTGATACTCATTAAAAATATGCAGACGAACGGACAGACAGACTGCCTGCCTGCCTGGTTGGCTTTTTGGCATCTGGCTTCTGTCTGAGCTCCTTTAGGCTGCCTGAGATAACATCTCGAGTCTCTACACTCTCTGGTCATGTGGCATGGCAGATGACATCGTCAGCGCAGTAAACAATACGATAATAAGCCATAAACTAAAGATAATAAGACTCACTAAATGCACACAAAATATATCTTAATAAAAACTGAATTTTTAAGTTGACAACTTGACTTATATATATATACATATCTATTCTAATAGTCAGCAATTGTCAGGGTATTTAATATTCGTTTTATTTACTTGTGACTTTTATTTATTATTAATTGTGCTTAATTTAGTTTCGCTAATAGGTATTTCGCAATGCATTCGCTAGCTAAGTAAATGCCTACGTTTACGGCTATTCGTCAGCGACTAAGTTGGCCGTTAGCTAGTTAGTCTGACTAGCTGACTGGCGGAGATTTTCATTGCCTGCCGCCTAATGCTCATAAATCTGTTGTCAAATAAATGTCCATAAAAAGGCGTCATTTTATTGTTATTAATTAAACGCTATTAATTTGCAGAAATCGTAAATTAAATCGGTGCCTCGCCTCACTTCTCTCTCTCTCTTGCTACCACATTAAATGCCCACACACACACACACACACACACACACACACACACACATGCAGGCAGAGAGTCATTTGGACAGGTAAGCTTCCCGAACCCGAACCCACGGCACAACTTATATGATAAGCGCCATAATCCCTGATGTGTGATTAACTTTGATGATGAGTTATGAGCCGCACATTGGCACTGATGTGATGCCGTGTTACCTTGCCGTGCCGTGTTGTACCCAAATACCCCCCCTCATTGCTCAGCTCTCGACTCCAAAAAATCAAAGCAGCCTCGTCCTACCCCAAGACGCAGACCCAGATGACTTGCAGGAATCTGCTCCGAGGAGAGCCCGCAGCATGTGAAATGTGAGTCAGTCGCGTCGCCGTAATGTGATAGCCGCAACGCTGCCAAGTGATGCCAAGAGATGCCCAGAGTATATGGTATGCTATCCCGATCCCAATACGCGATCGCGATCGCGTTCGCCTTCCTTCACTCGTGCAGTCCATAAAACTCTTTTATGCAAATAAAGCAAAAACACGCTGCGAAGGCATTTGGGGCCAACAAATCCTTGGGGTTTGCGCTTGAGTGCGCTCGTAAAAGTATCAAATTGATTAATAATAATATAAAAGCTTGAAAAGCCAAACAAATCAACTATAAAAGCGAAAAACCAAATGGCAAATGGGTTTCTTTATGACTGTGTGGGTGAGTGACTGTGTGTGAGTGTGCGTGTGTGTGGGATTTTCGGCAACGATTTGTCCACTTTGCTTGACTGATGTTTGTTTGATATGTTTGATTACTTTGTTGCCACGAAATATTCCCACGAATTGATGGCAAATATTTTGCTTATCGCAGCATTTGACGTGATTTGATTTGAGCTGAACGAAAATCAGCAAGAGTGAAAGAGAGAGAGAGAGAGGGAGAGTGGGAGAGTAAGAGAGTGAAACTGAAACTCTGACATCATCTAACTGGCCATTGTGACCCTGTCTAAATGCGTTTGTCTCTCTCATCTCTCTGGCATAATAGGATCAATTTTTGAGTCATTATGAATGCCAGTGTTCTATTAATAATGCCTTCAGCTGTGGGTTATCTTTGATTTGATGCTTCAGGCTCTGCCTCGAGTCTGCCTCTGCCGCATGCATGTCAATAATCATATCAGATTACCATTGGCTTTGCCCCATTGTTGCTACAATTTATGAAATTTTAGAAGTTATGCTGCGGCTTTTTGACGCATTCTTTGTCTGGCTGTGGTGATTGCTGCGGTTTCTGTTTCTGGCTGGCCCCACAGGCCCCACTGCCTCCTCTTACGGTTCAGGGCGCAACTTTGTCTAATCTGAAAGCAGGCCCCAAGCGGCTATTGAATGCAGGTGAGCAGCAACAACAATGATTGCCATAAGCTATACAATTTTATGATGCGACAGTCTCAGTTTGTGGTGCAATTGCAGTTGCTTCTGCTTCTGCAGTTGCAATTGTTGTTGCTATTCTCGTATGCTCGTATTCACGTTTTGTGGTATCTGTTTTATTTTTAGCACTTTACGGCAATATTTAGTAATCTGTTTATGTAAACTGCTGCAACGCCCACACGATGAGCACAGAGTGAACAAAAAAAAAGAAAACACAATTTTCGCTGCCTTTTTGGCGCTTTAATAGCCAAAACGAATTGCTTCACGCACAGCAGCGAGTCAACAGTTTCTCAACAGTTGCACATAAAACGCAATTTAGTTGCGCTGCCTGGCTCAGGGGCACTGTGTCACTGGCTGACTGAGTCAATGTCACAACGGTAGCAGCAGCAGCAGCAGCAGCAACGGCAGCGGCAGCAGCAACAGTTGTAAATTTCTACTGTGACAATAACTGCGAGAGTTTTTATGTTCGGCATGTCCTTGGCACATAGGGTCCTTGCTGCAGTTAGCTGTTGGCCTTGAAGCTTCACTGTCCTTGACATGGTCTGCTTGCTGCTGCTGTGTTAACTGTTTTTGCTGTTCTTGCAACACTTGAAATTGCTTTACAAATTCAAGGCTGCTCTCGCAATGGCTGCAAATCAATTTCGTTAGCTGCCTCCAGGCGCGTGTCAGACTTGAATTGCAGTCATAAAAATAAAATAAAACTAAGCCAAATCGCCGCCGCCAACTGCCAACTGTTTTGCACAGACTATTTTTCGTGCTTAGGCTTTTTGGATTGAAATCATATTTTACACCTGCCCATTAATCGATAATGATTATGATCCGTACGCACAGCCCGGCATAGATATCAAGTGTTTCCCAAAATCGAGCACATCGTAAACATTATGCGCTCTCATATAACTCTATTCGCATACAGAATCAACAGTTAGTTTTCATTTAATTTACTACACTTGCTTCTGGGCACGCTCGGGCTGACTAATACGAGTAATTCCACAAATAATTGCAAGTCAGCCTCTGCCTTATCGATACTGGGTGAACTGCTGCTAATCACTGAGACTTACACAATTTGTTTTATATATATATATATTTTTTTCAATTTTAATTTATCTACAAATCTTTGATTTGACTTGTTCTGCTTGGATTTTTTATATACCTGTTATTTGATGCAGTCATTAATAATTTTTTGAAGTAAAGCAAATTTTTTGTTGGATTTATATATAAAGTGTTTGCTTATATATGTTTTATACCAATTTATATATTCCTTTTGAATCGTTTTTAATTATATATATTCTTTATAATAAATTTTATTGTACAAAATCCAACTCTTTAATAATATCAACAATGTGCTGCTGCCTTTTTTTTTTATTTTTATATATAATTTTTAACGAAAAAGTTTTACTTAATGAATTTATATAATTTCTCACGAATATATTTTAGCTTATTAATTTTAATTTTAATATTAACATTATTATGATTATTTATACTATTATTATTGTTTTTTTTTATTTAATTTTTTTATTTATTCTATTTTTTTTTTTTTTATTAATTGTGAGCAAACGCAAAATATTTTTGTATTTATTTTTATTTTATTTTATATTTGCAATCTGTGTTATAATAAACAATATGCGAATATATGTTTTTTATTTTTTATTTTTTTTTTTTAGGTTTTGAAAATTGTTAAATTAGAATTTTTAATTTCATGGCATTTATTTATTTTTTTTTATTTTTTTAAGAATGTCTGGTTAACAAAATATTTATATTGAAATACAAATTGGTATATTTAACAAATATAAATATATGTATATATATACATATTTTTTTTTTATTTTAAATTTTTTATTTATATATTTAAATTATATATTGGCAAAAGTTGAATATAGTATATAAAGATTCATAGAACGAGTGATAGACATAAATTATTCAGTTAATTACGGCAAATGCGAGAAATAAACATTTCTAACTGTGCAGCCCTGGCCATAATACAGACTATATTTCTATTTATTTAGAAACAACTGAACTTTAACGAGCTTAAAATACAATTAGAAAAGTGTGCCTCTCGCATATGTAAGTCGCATATGCTAGACAGTTATGCCATAGACTTAAATCATATTTTAGTTAATCACAGTGCTAAATCGAATTCGCTATCGCATTCATTTAGCACTTGTTTCCCTGTGTCACAGCCCCCACGCCTAGTAATTGTCGTGTGTGTGTGAGTGTGTGCCTATTATTATTATTATTTTTTTTTACACTTTCGCTGCGAGTAGAGATAAGATAAATTGGTAATGCTGCTGCTGCTGCTGCTGCTCTAACAGCTACAACTATTGGCAATGGCTTAACACGCATTTGTGTCAAAGATATGCGCCACTCAGCAAATATGTGCATACACATGTCAGCAGGTGGAGCACCGATGCACTCGATCGGCCACTGCGGCTGGAAGGCCTTATCGTCATTGCGATAGATAAGCGGCAAATGCTCGCGTGCCGTTGGCGCTGCCGGTGGACGGCATCGGCGTGGGGTTGGGGCGCTGTTTGGGTGTAAACATATTGAACATTGCTCATTTGATTCCATTTCTTGTTTATGGCAAAAACGAAAGCGTTATATAAACTCATGGCACACACACATTCCATCAAAAGGTTGTTGAACGCAATTGCTAATGCGGAGCTTAGTGTTTATCTGGTGCGTATTTGAAAAGTCACCTCATTTCATAATTTATTGAGTGCATGTTAAGACAAGGATTATATTTGGAGCTTCCTGTTTTTGCAAAAATATTGCAATCGCCGATAAGGCGCATAATTAATAAACAATAATAGCCAATTCGTTTATAATGTTTCACGCCTGCTTTTATGGCACGCACTTGGCCAAAGGCAAAACTGTTGAGCACCCGCCATAAAAAGTTAACTATGTGTAACCACTTCACACTCACTCACACTCACTCACACACACACGCACTAGCAGCTTATCAATGGAACACGATTTTGATAATTGTGATAGATATAACCGGGGCATTCACACACCGCGATTAGCACGCACAAATTGGCAATTCATTTGGCAGCGTTTATTTATAGTACGAACTAAATGTGGTTAGATGAATCAAGTTGTTTTGGTCACTTACCTTGGACATTACGCGATCGGCGCCGGTGCCCTCCTCATCTCGGAACAGTATATCCCTATTGTAGTTGAGCACTAGATTCTTAAATTTCGGCGAATCCCGCTGAATGACACCCTCGAGGGGGCCGGAGGCGCCGTTATGGTATTCGGATAGATTTGGCACAGTTTGCTTCAACACCAACGGATAGAGGTTACGCTCCCGGCGCCGTCCCAGGCCCCGGCCTGGACCGCAGCTATGCGCGTGCCGAAAGTTCAGCGCCAGCAGCAAGAGCAACAGCAAGGCCATAAAGCAGCTACCACGCGGCGTATGCGCAATGTGCCGGAGCTTTCGTGCATGTGCATCGACTGGCGCTGATTTGTTGTTGACATCGGGCGACGCCTGTCCGTCCGGGCTGCTGGGCTCTAGGCAGTGGCGTTTGGCGTCCAGGGACAGGCAGGTGGCGCTGGCACAGGACCAGAGCGCCGAGACAGCTTGATTGTTATCCATACTGTGTGTGTACTTAAGTTAAGATTTTCGATAAAAAGCGTAGTTTTTTTTTATCAACTTATTTAATTATTATTTTCGTTTCTTTTCTTTTTTTGGTTATTTAGCACTGCACTTTGACACTGATTTACATGGAAGAAGTTGAGTGTAGCGGCACAATCGCAGTCGATCGAGCGACTGGAGCTGACAGTCAACAGCTTTTGCCTTGACGGCTTAGTTAGTTTATTTTCTTGATCTTGGCTAAACAGTTTATTTTATTTTTTTCGATCACAAGCAAAGAAACAAAAACATTTTTAACGCCGCGAATTATTTGCTTAGCTATATATTATGAATAATATATGTTAACAATTTTCCAGCACAATTTCAATTTCAATTTCAATTTGTGAATTAAAAGAATTTCCAATTTTCAAGTTCAACTGCGGCGCTTGTCAAATTGAGCAACGTTTCTCTTGCAGCTACGGAGAACGACAACCGCTGCGCTCGCACTGTGATTGACAAATGACATATCCGAGCGCACGAAGCTGGCGGCCGAGCGAGTACCGAGTACACCAAGTACCGAGGGTGCTTTTGCAGAACCCTAGGCAACGCAGTCGCTGTCGACGAGCGCGGCGCGCCGTCGCGGTCGGCGTCAACGTTGCTGGCAATGCCGAAACATGCTCGTGCACACACACACACGAACACACACTCGCACACGTATACGCTGCTCGCACGCATACATTCACGCCCGACGTTCACTCGTCGTTTCGTTGTGTGCGTCTGCCGCTCATTGGACCTGAGCCCGACGATCATTTCGTGTTCATTTTTATGCTGGCTCGCTGTGCCGGCAGCGTGAGCGAGATAACTAGCGTATCGTGTGCGGCTCTCTCGCACACACGTGCAGTCGGGCCTGGTCTTATGTACTTATGCTTTGGGCAACAGATGTTGGATGACGGTTCATTATAGCCATGGCTCTGGCCATGCCTATGTATGTATGTGTTGCCAATTGGATGCGCCTGTATGTGTATGTGTGTGTGCGTGTGTACTACTGCTGCTGCAATTTCTCTTAACACTTGCACTATTGACTCGAAATCGACTCTTGCGGCTTGTTAACTGCCGCCTGCCGCCTGCTGCCTGCCTTCTCTCATGCCTTCTGCTTCTGCTTCTGTGGTCGTTTTTGCTTTGCTTTGCTTTGCTTTTCTTTTTATTTGTGTTTTATTTTATTTTTTTTTTTTGCGCATTGTTCACCTTTTGCCTTTCTTCATTTTTGGCTTCGCTTTATTGCTTGTAAATTAATAATGTTCCGGTTTTTTGTGTATTGTGCGCTTCAGTTTCGCTCGTCTTTGCCATTGCCTTCAACTGCTCACACACACTCACATATACACGTATATACACACACACACACACACAACTACACTCAGTCTCATTTGCCGCTGCCGCCAACGCTGCTCACTTTGTCATTACACCATTTTGCTTCTTTTGCCCCCGCTATTCGCCTCTGACTCAGTGGCCTCTCCGCCGCTCCGGCTCGCCATCTGTGAGCAGGAACTTCCGTTGGCGCTGAGAAAACTGTGGAATAGTCTAGTTAAAGACCATCAGTGGCTAGCCATGGTATGGATTTTCGAATGTTTGTAATAGTTTTCAACTTATTTCTGCAGCCAGTTAGCTCATCGCTGGGAAGATCTAATCTTATCTTAAGTATGGAAACACACTAATTAATATTATTTTATATCAAACTCGCAGTCCCATCATCGAGACGGAAGTGGCTCAATGTCTATGCCTTTGTGTAAATTACAGATTAGATATATCAACTGTCCACAGGATGTGAGGCATAATGGGGCTTATCGATATCGATTGACAAATGTGCAAACAAAAACATACATTTCCTGTCACTCACTTGCAAAATTGCGAATTATTTGCACAAGTTCCGTTGGCGACGCACTGATATCGACCATAAATACAGTTATATATGTTAGATAAAAGTAATCGCACGATAACGCCACGAGCTAAACAACAATTAGCAATATCGCAAAAGAATAGAAAAAAAAAGAATAGAAATAAGTTATGCCACGCTTCCAATTTGTCAATGGCAAATTTAAACTCAAAGTTTACCCAGATGCAGGTGGGCCAAACAAGATGACACATGTGTATATAGAGTCATGGGCAGGGGCGTAGCGAGGAGAGGCTTGAGTGACTTAGTTGACTTTTCATTGTTTTACTTGATTATATTTAATTTTCTTATTCATCATTTAACAAAAAGCTAGATCTGACGGGAAAAAGGCTGAAAAGCCATCAGTGAAGGCTTGTGGAAATCAGAATATTAATTAACCCAATTACGTATACACAAGCTATGTCGGCATGTCAATAGGAATTACCCCTCGCTACGCCCCTGCCTTTTTGGAGAAGCTCTGATGTATCCCGATACAAAGTTTGTTTGTATCTTTAGCATTTGCCAGAATTTTCGTGCTCTGCTGAAATTTCGAGTTGTTTTCGTTAAATTTTAGCAAAGTGTCAGCCATCCAACACCTTGCGCTCAACTTTGCCCTTCAGTCCATCAAGCTGGGCGAGTGTGTGTGTGTGTGTTAATGTCTCACCCCCGCCTTGTCAACAGTGTTGACACTGGCACTAGTAAAGCGCGAACACGCTTGCGCTGTTTGCCTTTCAAATTGACACTTGGTATGCGATTTTAGCAGAGATAATGCCGATGCAGAAGGGGCAAGAAGAAGAAGATTACCCATGGCATTTTGGACTTTGTCTTAGCATAGTAGCATGGCACCTGTGACAGCAGTTACAATGTAACTGTTCAAAGCAGCCAATAGAGCTCCATCTATGTGTTTGTGTGTGTGTGTGTGTGTCTGTATGGCAAGCGCGCATAATGCAAATGCAAAGCGTAGCATAATTTCAATATAAAGTGAAATAAAAAAGAATTCAATTCAGTTGGCGGCAAAGATATAAGCAAAAGCAAAACGCCATCAACAAGATACACGGAACCAAATTAAAGATGAAGAAGCTGAGCCAGCGGCTACAGCGGAGGCAGAGTCAAAGGCGAAGGTGGCGGAGGCGGGGGTAGCAGCACTGCCGCTCTCCAGACCAAAGAAGCTGAGCCAGCAGCAGCCAACAGAGGCCAGTGGAGCGTTTATACATACATACACACAACACTCAACAACTGGCGCGCGCTCTCTCTCTCTCTCACTCTCTTGCTCTTACAGCATGTGTGTGTGTGTTGTCTATGTGCCTGCCACATAAATTTCTGGCTTGTCTGTGTGCGTCGGCTCATTATGTGCGCTGGTGTGTGTGCCTCGTTGAGTCTCTATATAAATGTAGTTGTGTGTGTGTGTGTGTACTGTGGGGCGGAGCTGCTTTAGGCGCTCATTTGTGAATGAACACGCCGTGAACCAGCGGTTGCCCAGACGAGGCAACGATCGCTACGATCGCTGGATGCCAAAAACTTAATGAGCATGAATAAATGGCAGCAACTGCGTCTTCTGAGACGGTGTCTGAGCCAAGTAACTGAGATGAACGCCGAGATGAGAGCTAAGCGCAGTTAATAATGTTGATCAGTGTGGAGATCGCGTTTTTGCGATCGTTAATACATATTTACCAACAAACAAAGAGAGAGACATATGCGAGAGAGAGACAGAGAGAGAGAGAGAGGAGTCAATGAGAGATAAAAAGCTAGAGATTAGTTTGTAATTAGATTTTTATTTTTATTTTTGGGCATAGCTGTTATGTTAATATTAATGGACAGCTTTTAATGTAAGTTATAAATCGAAATTGACTTTTAATGTTGCTTTGTTGCAATGCTGTTTTAGGCCAGGCCAAGAGCCGCACTTGGCGGCAAACATCCAAGCTGGTGCAGCCGAAGATGCTGCGTCTAAATTCCAATAGAAAACCGGAAATGCTTAGGCCATTCGTCGTCGTCGTCGTCGTCGTCGTCTTCGTTGTGCATTGTTGCGATTGGAAAGAGGCTGAGGCAGCGCCAGAGTCAGAGCCAGAGACAGAGCCACAGTCAGAGCAAAAGGCAAAGACGCCACAGCAGCCAAGCGATGGAACGCCATTTTCTGCTGCTGCTGCGTTAGCATCCAACGGCGTTGTCTGCTTTTAATTTCTTTTAATGGAAGTTGTTAACATGGCTGCTGGCTGCCTCTCCCTCTCCCACTCCCTTTGCGTCTCTGCGGCTCTCTGACTGTGCGCTGCACAGCTTCCCATGCCCTTAGCCATACCCATAACCCATACCAATACCCAAGCCCATTCCCACCAACGCCACGGCCTGGCTGAGGCTGGAGCTGGAGCTATGGCTTTTGATTTGCTCTTTTTTGTTTTCGGTGCTTCGATCATAAAACTTCGATATGAAACTTGTATTTCTGATGCCCATTGAAAGTGCAGGGCAACATGATTATGAGAAAAAACTTGCCAGACTCCACGATATAGGTGCTGCGGCGGTTTCATATAATACGAGTATCGGCTGAAATGTTAATTTGTTAATAAAGATCTTTGTTCTCATTGTTATTGTTGATTTCAATCTCGACTGGGGCAACTAGTTATTGCTGCAAATTATTATATTTAATTGAAAATATATTACGACGA
The DNA here is from genome assembly GCA_035045965.1 of Drosophila aldrichi. Taxonomy (NCBI): domain Eukaryota; kingdom Metazoa; phylum Arthropoda; class Insecta; order Diptera; family Drosophilidae; genus Drosophila; species Drosophila aldrichi. The sequence goes on from JAWNOM010000040.1 coordinate 363,828, forward strand.
TTAAGACGATTTCCTCCATCTGAGATTATTATTCAAAGAGATTTTGCATATTTTGTTTAATATTTAAAATTTTGCTCTTTGACCTTTCAAACTTGTTAGAGAGTTTGCATAATTATGGGTTTTGATTCACATTATTAATCTTATTATATGAAAAATCAATAATTAATTAATTTCTCTACAGCTTAAATCTATAAAAATTATTGTTATTATTATACCCTATACATAGCTCAGACTACTTGGCTTCATTCATTCATGGTTGAAAATTTTATATATATTTCTTTTACAAATCTTGGCAAATTGAAATTTGGAATATAATTTAAAAATGATAAATAATAAATAATTTATTTTCATAAGTCGAAATATTTGCATATTTTACAAACTTTATTTAATGCTATAAATATATGTTTTATTGCAACATTTTGTAATTGTACAATTTAATTTTTAATTTGTAAATTAATTACCTTTTATTATAAATAAAATAGCTTTTTATTAACAATTACTTTATATAATTTTTCTTTTCTTTTCTTAAAACAAATTTATTTATTTATTTATTTTTTTCTTAATTTTATTTTTATTTCTTTTTTTATAAACTTTACTTCTTCATTTTTAAATTTTATTTATCTTTCAATTATAATTTTTATATAATCTAAAATAATACTTTATTTTAATATTTATATATATATTTTTCTTTATAAAATAATTTTATATAATCTAAGAATATAATAATTTTATATATTTTTATTTGTATATATATTAATATATATTAATATTTAAATAATTGTATAGAATTTAAGAGAATGCAGCACATTAATATATTATACATTAATATATATGTATATATAAATATTTTTTATATTAAATAATATATTTTATATTTACATTTATTTATTTTATATTTAAATATTATTAATATATACTTTTTTTAAATAATTAATTATTAGTCTTTATATTGTAATTTTATTGTAACTAAAACCAAAGCTAAATTGTGAAAACTGAAAAACGAAAAATTCAGCAAATCATTTGTTATCTCTGTGAATGGTCAGCTAATTTATAAAGAGGGCATATCGTTTTCGTTGTGTCCGATCAAATGTTTATGCGGCTGCTTCGTATGCTTTGGATTTGCATTTGTGTTGTTTGGGGTATATTAATTTTGATATGGTCAATACGTTATACGCTTACGTTACGTTTGCTTATAACGTTTATCGCCACATAATTAATAGCTGATGGCCAGGCCGGCACACGTACCGGTTTGCCATGACGTCGATATTGGGCTCATAAACGAATATCTAATTCATACTAAATAATATTTATTGTGTTAATGATCAATAATGTCAATGTGGGCGCACGTGCGTTTAAGAAGCTAAGTGAAAAAACCCCGAAAGGTTCGATGATGCTGTGGCGACATATTGGAATTGTGCGCAGGTTTGCCGAAGCTAACCAGAACAACAACAACAACAACAGCGAGAACAGCAGCGGCAACAATAACAAATACCGAATTCGTATCAGTTCCGAGAAGCGGCCACTCAATCATGCTGCGACTGCTGTGTTGTGACTGCTGCTGCTGCTGCCGCTGTCTGTGATCGGTGACTGGCAATTGGTAACTGGCAGCAGCAGCAGTGGCAGCAGCAGAGGCAGCGGCGTCATAGCGTGCGACAAATGCCACTAACGGTTTAAGGTCTCTAATGGATGTTGACATTTACGGCTACCAGGGAGGAGCGGACTCGTAGGCTGTTTAATTCACATAAATCTGAGTAAACGGCCATTGGGGAATTGTCTCACAGAGCTAGAGTAGAAATTAGGCAAATGGCAGCGACCGCAGCTTTCCAAGGAATTTGCTACCAGTAGGTGACAACAAAGCGTCCCCTGGCTTGGCCGAAGGAGTTGCTGCCAAGGGGCTGGCGATCGTAGTCGGCAGGGGCCGTGTGGGCATGTAACCTACCAACTCGAAACATAAACATTTACAACAAGGGTCGGCAGACACACACACACACACACACATACACTAATGCAAGCAGTCGCAGTTCCAGATCTCAGGCCGTGCGCATTCTCAATGTGCTGCGTGTGTGTACAAACATTTGTCAACTGCGCGCCTTTTGATCCTGGCCGGCACAAGAGAGCGAGAGAGCAACAGCGAGAGAGAGAGAGAGAGTGAGTAAGTCAAGCAGTCGTAAGCGGCATAGTTATCATTATGCTCTCAGCCCTATTGTGCTATCAGCTGGCAGCAATCGATGCGGTTAAACAGCAGCTTCGGTCCATAGAGAGAGAGAGAGAGAGAGAGAGAGAGAGAGAGAGATCAACTGGGGCGCAGTGCAGGCAGAGCGAGCACTGCGACAAATGCCACATGTGGCGCGTATTTGGCAAACTGTTCGCCCGGATTGACCACAAAAATGCTTCGACATACGCCCACACAGCGCCACACACACACTAGCTAATCAACAATTCGCACAACAACAACAACAACAACAACAACAAAAGGCAATTTGTTAAGCAATATTTTTGTTCATTTTATACAAAGTTGCCTTTTAATTTGACTCTAGAAATTATTTTTTATTAGCGTATATTATTTGTTCATATTTTTAAATATTATTTATAGTTTTCTTTAATGATACTTTATTATGCAATTAATTGCTAAGTTTTTTATTGTTGTAAAATAATATTTTTATTGTTTTTTAAAAACTGCGAAGTTAGCTTTAAATAGAAAATATGAATAATCCAGGCTTGCCATATTTAGCAAATTTTTTTGTTTGCTAATCGTGCGTTGCGAGTTATACTTAAAGTATATTAAGAACGAGGGCAGTTTGACAAATTGGTGATCTATATAAATTAAAAAAAAAATAATAATAATAATAATAAATAAATAATATATAATAAATAAAAATATTTTTTTTTTTTTACATTCTCGTAGTGAGAAAAATAAATGAAGATATTTTTTCTATTTTTATTAAAACTATGTTAATAAAACTTTCGAAATTATATTATAATATATATATACATATTATAAATATAAATTTAATAAAATATAATATATTTTTTATTATTTATATATATTATTTTTTTTCTGAGTCGCGTTGTAATTTATTGTTTGACAATATCTCATTATTACATTGCATAAATTACAATAATAGTTGCCCATATTAATTAAATGTTTATGTAAGCTTATAAAATTTCGCACTTCATTGTTAGCTAATTTTGAAGGGAATGTTAAGTGCCACCTTTTAATATCTATTTCCAGATGCACTTAATGCAAGTCAGCCACTCGCTTAGTTTAGTCACTGTTTATTCTATAGTTGCTCACATTCGCTAGAATAAACAGTTATCTATTTCACAGCTGCTCTTTAAATAAATAATTGAGCTCTGATTAAACAGAATTCGCACATCTCAATTTTGCCAATTTGTGGGTCAAATATTATTGACTATACTATGAACATTAGGCTTTGATGTTTCAGCTGAATCAAATCATATTTGCTTATCGTGGGTGTTAATTGGGTTTATGTATATAATGCCTTGGGATTTTTATTTACACATTAATGCTGTGGGATTTCGCACAGTTTTGACGACTGTGACACGAGCTCTTAATATTTGGTATAACCAGAAATAAATCCAATCAAGTTTTCATTGGCCTCTACTAAGATTGTAACTGCTCACAAAATATTATTGAATGTTAATTAAAATTTCCCAATTTTTATAGTTTTTTCCCAATATAAAATTGCATGAATAATGAAATAATATTTTTAAAATTTTGCGATTTATATGCCCTGTGCACTAAGAAGAGAGTGAGAAGAAGGAGTAGAAGAAGCAGGGTAAATCAACGCCAGTGAAGCCAAGTGGCAGCACTTACTTAAAATATTAAACAACGATGAGCCTCTGTTGCCCTTTCAAGCATACCTCTCCAGTTCCATATGCATCTTCAGACTCATCCACAGCGCCTCCTCCTGCTGATGCGCTCTCAAGTGCTGACGGCGACCGATGGCAAACAGGCGAGTATTTAAATGTGTATCATGGCGTGCCGAGCCGCGGCGGCGACGAAGCGCATGCGTTGATGGACTTGAATTATATGTGACTTAAGCTTCGCGCTGCTGCATCCAACATCGGCAGCGGCATCGGCAGCGACAGCGGCATCCTCGGCAGCCAGTGCCATAAAAATTAAAAGTCATTATGGCCTGGAAAAGCATTTAAGCCGCGCTGGCATGGAGACCGTGGCACATTCCCACAGTCGCTGGCAGGTCGACGTCGATGTCGAGTCGATGTCGACTCGAGTGTCGCTGGGCTGTCAGAAAGTGCCATGAGACGGCAGCCACATGCGTCCACTTGGAGTGGGTTAATATTTGTTTGCATTATTATTTTGAATTGACAGCAAAGTGGCGCTTGTTGCTGTTGTTCTTCTTCTTTTGATTGTTGTTGTTGCTGTTGTTGCTGTTGTCGACCCAACGGGCGGGCGGGCGTTCATTCGTTCGTTCGGTCAGTCAGCGCAGAGCTCAAGTTGTTTGTTGTCTGCGCACCGATTATGGAAAGTTGATGACCGGCAACGCAGCAACCAAGCATCATAGCCAGCCAGCCAGCACCTACACAGAGCTCCACCGAGCTCCACACCCAGACAGAGAGAGAGGAGTTAGAAAATTGCCATTTTTCTGAAGTTTTCAATTTCGAAATGCCATTGCGCTGTCGCTTTTGTTGTTTTTAGTTATGTGCCGCTCGTGGCGCGTTAGCCACAAAAACCGCAAACGGAATGCTGGCTCGGTCCGGCCAACGGGGGCGGGGCAGGGCGGCCACACTTCGTTAAGTTGAAGCCAAAGCTAAAGTCAAAGTCAACGTCAACGTCAACGCCTGTGCCAGTTAAATAGATATTTTTTTTTTTTACTTTAGTTTTGTTGTTGTTGTTTTTTTGGGTTTGTTTCTTTCTTGTCTTTCGCTTTGATCTGCGATGCTTCTGGCAGGGCCCCGAGGCGGCTGCTGCTGCAACGTGGAGCAAATTGAAAATTGATTTCGCCTTGCCCGGGCAGAGTCCAGCACCCAGCAGGCAGCAGGCAGCGGAGGCAAAGAACGGAGCAAAGACAAAGTTAGCACGGCAAGTTCGTTGCCTAAGTCTTTCGTTTCGATGACTCAAAGTGCGCGCCATGAAATTCCCACATAAATTGCGCGCATTGTCAAATTAAAAATGCCTAATGAGCTGTTGCTCGCCGGCCCCGGCAGCCGAGCAGTCGAGCAGCCAAGCAGCCAAGCAGACAGCAATGCAAAAGAGCAGAAAAATGCATTAGAAGCAAGCAGGCAGCGAAGAGCTCAGTTCTCAGTTCTCTGTTCTCGGCTTATGGTTTTTGTTGTTGTTTCTTCTTACGTATCCCCATGGCCAGCACACAAGCCAAGCAGCATCCAACAACAGGCAACAGGCAACAGCCAAGAGCCAACAGCGGCGGCAAAACGTATCGTGTTACAAATCACGGCGGGATGTGCGGACGGGCGGGCGTTCGTGCGGTCTGTCGCTCGTCGGACAACAACAACAACAACAACAACAACAAAACAAGTTTCGAGTGGAAATGCGTGTAGCGTGCAGCGTGCGAAACACGGCCGAACATGAACATGGAAGCCTGATGCTAAAGCTCAAGCTCAAGCTGATGCTGATGCTGATGCTCTCTTGTCGCAAATGTTGGGTCTAAAAATAGTTGGCGGCGGAGATGGGGGGAGCGACTGCAGCCGTTTAGCCCAACATGAAAAATGGCAACACTTTTGCGCTCATAAAAACTATTTATACGCAAACGATTGTGGCCCAAATGGATCGGGCAACTAATATGCCCGAATGAATGCATGGCAAGGCACATGCGCATGCGCATGCGCGTGAGATCTCCACGCAAGATCATCAGTCGACAGGCAGCAGGCAGCAGGACCCAAAACGACGTCCACACACAGCCGCAGCCACAACGAGAATCAGAGTCGGAGGCAGAGACAGAGGCAGAAGCACAGGCACAGTCCAGTTTGAGTCCGGGACCACACAAATACAGGCACGCGTTCGCTGACAGAATAAAAATTGTTGCGCTTGTGTTTAACGCGCGAACGCGGCGATATCGCAGCAACAGCAGCAGCAGGAGCAGGCAGCAGTAGGAGCAGGAGCAGGCAGCAGGAGCAGGCAGCAGGCGGCAGTCTACCTTGTTTCCAAACTGGCTCCCTGGACCACGTCTCTGGCGCAGTGAGAGAGTGAGCAAGAGCGAGAGAGAGCGAACGAGAGGGCTCAGGTTAAAGTGGCAGCCAGGCACCGTTGTCAGTTGGCAGCGAATGCGTTGGCGGGGGTAACGGTGCGGCGATGCGGGGCATTGTCGGCTTGCTTAGCTATCACTGAACGATTATCGTGCATTTTAAAATTCTTACGAGTTTCTGCCGTTGTTGTTCAGCCTTTGCCTTTTTATATTGCCCTTTTCACTCGGCCTCCGTATTGTTGTGTGTGTGTGTGTGCTGCTATTGGTGTTGCTGTTGTTGGGCAGATTGAAATCACGCATGGGAACCACAAGCGCCTTGGCTTTTGTCTGCTCGTCGTCGTCGTCTCCGTTTGCCGTGTTTCAAGTCTGCAAACGGCAGACCCTCCGCTCTCTGCACAATAAAACGCGCACCCAGTTCCTTTAAACACACTTTTATTAATCAGTATATCTATATATTTATATACATATATAATCATTCATTCATATATGTGTGTGTATCTATGCATCATATATAGAGCTTATAGTGTATTTATCAATTTGTTAATTGCATAGTATACATAAGTAGTACTCATAGGCCAACAGAAGAGCGGAGTCTTATTTGCCTGCCTGTTGGCTGAAAAACAATTTGTTATTTGTTACATACATATTTGCAGATAGTTAACTAAATTACTACACAAGTTGGTTGTCAATAATGGATATTGTGAATACACGTACAATTCTTTTCATATTTAATCAGTTAATTGGTTAATTAATTAGTTCATATTACACAATTGATTTGGTTTGCCTCGAAATGCAGTCGAGTCTATTGTTTGACGTACAAATACGTTTACATATAAACATTGATTTGCTCTCTTCAACACACTCTCTCTCTCCCCCTCTCTATTTCTATATATTATTATATGCATGTGTATATGTATTAAGAATATTCTTTAGTTAATAACTCTGCTTAACTACAACATGTGCCTGTGCGGGCAACAGAAGAACGTAACTGCGATCGGAAATGGTTATTAGTGTGCTTAGATAACGTTGCTATTCACCCAAAAAAAAAAAAAAAAAATTTATTATAAACCTTTAGTTGAGCGATTACGTTAATTGCCTGTTGGAACGGAAATGCCTTCAAGTATAGGTAAGTCCTAAAAAAAAAAAATATGATGTATGTATGATTCGCCATACTTTTTGCTTAGCCTGGACACGAACCATAACAATTGCCTTTGAACACTCGCTCCCCGAATGAATAGAGTATATTAGTTTGCTATCAATCCTAGGTTCTGTGTCAATTTGAATTAGTTTGTACGAGAGAGTTATGCAACTGCAACATAATTATATTCAGAGATATTCTATAAATTTCTTATATAAATTATATAGCCTATGTAAAAAGGTTCACTTATGTAGAGCTGTCTAAATTGTATCAATAGTTCAGCATACTCGTTTGTATTGTGTAAAAATTGCTAGTAAATGGTATTTGTTGTTAAGAGTTTTATTAGTTGACACATTTCATATTAAATAATATAATCAATTGCTTGTTTCCATTTGTTACTTTGTATTGTGGGCTGTTTTACAATTCCTATTGCTATATATATATAAATATATAGTTGATTTCATTTGATCATAATATGACAGTACTTTTCAGTTGCAAGGTTAACTGTTAATTCCTTATCGGTGTTCAATGTTTTCTCTGTTTGTTGCTCTCAAATTCATTTTTCCATCCCTAACTTCCTCACTCTATCTCACCCAATAGAGTTTAAACCTTTAGTTACAGTTTCATTTAAATAATTTGTTAAGTGTATTAACTATGAAACAACTAGTAGCAAACATTTCATTATTACACTAATTCTACATAATTGCATTTTAGAATCTTGACTTTTTCACTTTGTCTGTTTATTATTTATAATTTATTATTATTATTATTTTTTGTATAGAACACTAAGTCTAACTAGAAGTACATTTGATATTTTAGACATTTATTTTTGTTGTTTTTCTTTTTTTAAGTTAAATTTCATAATTTTTTATCAACTCGTTTTGCTTTTGTCTGCCTGGCGAACGCTCAATGTTAAAGTGTTTGTGTGTGTGTGTGTGTGTTAGTGTGTTTTATTATTGTTTCTAAATGGAGCTGGAGCTTTATTTATATTGTTGTACATCAAGTTCAGTTTAGTTGGTAACAATTCATTAGCTGCTGCTGCTGCTGCTGGCGAGAGCTTTCATAAATGTATATTCATATATTTTTGTTCATTCATAAGTTTTTTTTTTGTTTTTTATTTTTTAATATTTTTGTTTTTTTTTTTTTAAATATATTTCTGGATCACATATTCAAGTAGTTTCAAAATCACATAAAGATCACTCTTACAGTAGCGTATACAAAATATACATACATTTCCCATACATTGCGTGTATATGTCTCAGTTAATTAGTTATTTGATTTGTATTGTTGAGTTGTCATGAAAAGATTCAGATGTGTGAGTTGTTAGTTAATTGCTTGGCTAGTAAGTAATACGATGTTTGTGCTTCTTCAGAAGATTTGTGTTTATTGCTATAAATACGTTGTGCCCAAATAGTCAGAGTTAGGGGGGATTCTATTTCAAGGTAGCTTCAAGTTGAAGCAATCATTCGAGTTAAGCACTCAACAGCTCCATTATAAAACCAATTTGTAATCATGTATTTCTTTGTGGTTCCTGCATGTCTTCAAATGTTCTAACAATTGTCTTTCCCATTTTGATGTGTTTTGTTTTTTTGTATTTTGTATTTGTATTTGTTTGGATTTACTTTTGCTTGTGTAGCGCAGTAATAATTTTAAAGCATTTAATTGCAACACACACAATAACATGCACATATAATTATTGTTTAGTTCATTAATTTTTGGCTACTACATACACACAAAAGCCTTTGCGCTGCTTAGCTAGTTCGCTACAAAATATATTTATATTATTTATATATATATTTATATATTTCCACATGTGTATATAACTGTATTCATCTTGATTATCCTTTGAGTGTTCATGTTTGTATTACTAATTTCAATAAATGCCTAAGTTTCTGCATGTGAAATTCATACTTAGATAGATAGGTCCAGTTTCATGCCCTAAGTGATCAACTTGTTTTCCATTAGTTAAATACCTAATAATACGTTAGAGTTCATTATATTAAATATATATGCTCAACTTTGTCATAAGCTACATTATTTATTACATTAACTTTTTGTATTCGCGAAAAATATGCTGAAGACGGGTTTTTAGATTAGATTCGGTTAACATTTATCATAGACTGAATTCGCTGTCTGGAGTTACATTTATTGTTATATCTTTAGCATCACACACTTCAATTTTTGTTTTTGTTTTGTAAATATTTTGTATTTAATATTCTTGTACAGTAAATATTGGCCATCAATATATATTTTAGACTTTGACAAATTGTTTATCATTTGATTTTTGACCTGCTTTTCAATGGAAGCTTCTCATTCAATTTAAAAGTGAAAACAAAATATACATATATTAAATAAAAATTACCAAAAAAAAGCGTACTTAAAGCACTAACAAAATCACATAGTAATCTAGTAGAGTATAAAATTGAAATACACCAAATACAAATTATTTAAAAAATGTTAATGTGTTCGCGTTCGTGTTAATTATGAATTATTATCTATATAGATTAATTGATGCAGAAACAGTTTCTATATTATATGCCAGAAATAAAGGAGTTTGGTTTTTTCTTCTTTTTCGTACAATGTGGTCTGATCAAATGTCAAAGATAGATTTAATACTATCGTGGATGTTTCTACAATTATCATTATTTTGTGCGTCCTTGCAAAACTAGCTTTGAATTCTTTCATTCAAAGATCTTTGATGTGAGACGCTAAAATTCGAACCTTGCCTAGAGATCTCTTAATTACGACATTTGTTTCAATTTGTTTACAATTCATTTGAACATATCTAAAAAAAATTACAAATATAAGTTGTTAGACAATTGGTTTATAAAAATCACTGGTGGTTCTTCATTTGTTGTTAGTTAATAATTTCTTGCTTTTAAATTTAAGCGGCGTCAAAAAACTGTTACGTCACATATTATATGAGCGTTTACATGTATATCATATATGTAGAAGTAAATGGTTTTATTTCCTTAATTAACTGGTCAATAGTGACTGCATGTTTAGCTAATTTCGAATACAGATATAAAAGTGGAAATGCTTTCCGTACAAAATAAAATGTCATGGACTAAATGAAAATTAGAAATTTGTTTATATACACGTTGCATATATAAACAAGACGACTAAACAAAATATAAACACAAAACTACAAAAATGGCTAACAAACCAAATATTTAAAAAAAAAATATGTAAATATATAAAATGAATTGAAGAAGTTTTCAGTAGCGTTATTTCGACGATTAGTAAACTTCAAATGCATAGCAGTTTGCTAAACGAATTACATATTTTGTGCCTAGTAATTGCTAATATCCAAGATAATTAATTTGCATATAGATAAATATAAATAATATATAAGCATATGTGTAAGCTCTGCCTTTGCTAGTCAATCAACTTTCCGCTTACGATTAAAGTATTCTGTTTCCCTCGCCCATTGTCACTGAGACCAGACTTTACACCAATTGGACACGGCAGCTATTCACTTATAGTCCTGGAACGGTTGAAACAAATTCTATGTGTGCGTTGTGATTACCCGCACCTGACAATAGGGGCACTCGGTAACAGAGCCGGCGCACGTATTGCAAATGGACAGATGATTGCAGGGTTCCAGCGTAACGGTGCGATTATTTTCCTCACATTTCATGCATTTCTTGGCATTCTCCAAATATAATACTTTGTCTACCTCCTCCAAATCCGTGCGCAGTTTTGACTAAAAATTGTTCATTGTTGTTGTGAGACGAGAATCAAGTATTTGTAATTTTAACAACTCACCTGCAATTGCTTTAGCTTTTGTATGGATAGGTCGCGCAATTCGCCAGGCAAATTGAGTTGCCTCTGCACTAGATCGTGGCGGTCCTTCCACTCCAGTGCATCCTGTTTGGCTTTGTCGCGATGCATTTCGGCTATCTGCAGTTTGCACATGAGCTCCTCAAGACGTCCGGATAACTTTTGGATTTGCGCATTCTTTGTAAGTAACTCGTTGGTCATGCGACCCAAATCTGAATTATTTTGAGACTGTAGAGATTGCAAACTGAACGCATTCTTTGCCGTATTTAGTGTGTTCTCAAATAAATTGTTGCCCACGGAGCTGCTGTTGATGTCATCCCTTATGGTATTCAATTCTGATATTCTAACTGATGGACTTATAGATAATCCGTCGCCAAATCCAGGCGATATGATGCGCGATGGAAAAAAGAGGCTATTGCTATCGTTTTGCGTGGCGGCCGAAAGGGAATTGCTTAGCTTATTGGATGCGCCATACACATTGAAAAGATTGGCATGATTTGTTGGGCTATAGGTGAGCGAGCTGCTGGGAATGTTGACGGCAAAGCCACCTGAATTGAAATCTATATTGCGGAGAATGGATAAATGAAATTAGCATCGAGCAGACTTGTTAACTTGTCGACAATGACTCACCGTTAATAGAGTTACTTAGTGTTGTATTAGGAATGTTAATTGGCGCCGAGGAACGTGTTAATAAACTATTGTTAACCACACTTGCCGATAGAGAGTTCTCGCGTGGATCGTCCAATGTACAGGCTGCTTGGAATAGTTTTCAGAAAGAAAATGCGTTAGTTTGGTTTCAGTTAGTGTAAAATGATATTTGAATTATTTCTTTCATTCTATTATTATTATTATTATTATTATTATTTTTGTTTTTCTTTGTTCTTATGCGCTGTCAATTTGTCCACAACCATTGTTGAAAACAATGCAAAAATCAAGGTAAAGTATATATTACTCACGATGGCTGTCCAGTGGTAGTGATATATTTAAGATTTTGCTGGAATTAGTTGTATTTTCCAAAGCATCTACCAACATTTTGTTGGTTGTATTATTACCATCAATATTTAATAACTACGAAATAGAGAATCAAACAAAGAGAAACGAAGAAACAAAATGAGAGCGGGACATAATTCTCAATGACTGGCGATTAGATGCTGTTAGCTGGGATTAGCTGATGATCGAGTGGAGTGGGGTTAGAGTGTTAGCAAAATGCTCGACACACACACACGCATATGTATATACACAACAAAATAAATGTTTGGGGAGATCAATCACACTGATTTCTGATTTGCAATTTGATAATACGTACATTATTGCTCAGCTGGAGCAGTCCTGTTGACAGCTTGCCATTAGACACCTCATCCTGCACTTTCAAACCGGACAAGCCATTGGAAATGAGTTCGCTCAAAGCAATTTCTTGATCACGCATCTTCTGCTCGTTGACCAGATAAGCTTGAGGTGGGGGAATATGGATAGCAAGCAGCAAAGCGCATTCGATTGTTGCATTGATTGCATTTAATTTTAAGGGTTTTACACAAATGTGATCAATGTGTGAAAGTGAGTAAAAGACAAGTAAACAATTAAACAATATCAACCAAAATACGTATGTAGGTAACATATGAACCTATTCTATATATACTAGACTAACATACACGAATATACATACACTAACCGCCCGCTATGGTTGTGGAAAACAGCGTCTTAACTCTACAGAATCTTATCTATATAATAATTTTGCCCATGTCTGTACTACTTACGTTCCACGTGCGCAAATGCACAGAAGACGCTGCGCGGACAGTAGCCAGCCTGTTGTACATCGTTGCATTTTGTGGACTTGTAGATTTCCGGATGAAATTGCTGTTCGGTGCGAGTGTGACAATACTGGCAATTGTCACCGGCCTCACAGTTGCCCGGCTCGCCCCACTCCTCGCCGTGCTTGACATTGGGGCATGGAGTTGACCTGCAAAGGCAATGCGAAATGGTAAAAAAATGTTTACCTACGATTAACTAAGTAGACTCACCTGTATTTGTACTTTCTGGGCGAGCGACGTTTATCCTTGCTATTGTGGTACTGTGGACATGCATAGCCCTGGCGACATAGGCGAGGCGGGCGCTTGCACTGCTCGGTTTTGTAGTTGGCCAGCACAAAGTTGGTGTCTTGCCATTTGGGATCCTCGTTCATTAGATTCCGTTCCTTATCGAGCGCGTTTTGTGCATTGGTGCCGTCCAACGTTATATCCGAATTTTGCAATGTCTCCAGCTCTTTGATATCATATACTGGAGGACGCTGATCCTGCATGCCATGCGCAAAAGCGCAGTGGACACCATTTTTCACACAGTATCCACGGCTGTCTGTGTCGTGGACGCACATGCATGTCTTGTAGTAGCGTAAATGATACCGACGCTCTGTGTCGCCGGCTGTGCGATGTAGGAATGGGCATCTGCGAAAAATAATGGAGGCAGAATGGTTAAGTGACGCACAGAAGGACTGAACCGCAGGCTAAAAATAGCGACGCAGCCGTTCATCCCCAACCAACAGTTATAGGAGCAATTGGGTGAATCAGCACCCACCTACATACACATACACGCACGCAGACATACACGCACGCACACACACATAGATTCACAATACAAGTCAGGGTCAGGATTGTTGTTTCTGTTATTGCAGAATATGAAATTGCGTATTATTTTACTATTACTCGCTCTCTCTTGCTTTGTGCTCATCGTTCGCTGCTCAAAGCTTTGCGGGAAAGCTCTGCCCAATATAACTGTACATTTGAAGCTACCAGTACTGCTTTTACTACATACTATGATGCCGCCGCCGGGGGAAAACCAAAATAAACTGAAGGAAAAACGCGCAAAAGCAAAACGCAATAAAAACAATGACGCACACACTTGTAGCAGCTATAACTGTCGCTGCGCACTTGAGAGTGTGTGCGAGAGCAACAACCCTCAGTCGTAGCACTTGCCGATTAGAATTTCCGAGCTCGAGCAGCTATATCGCCTAAATCACTTTCACTTTTGCATTCTATGGGCGGCCGTTAGCATTGACCTCCACTTAGGGTGTTATTAGATTACGCACAAACACATACACAGAAACTGGCATATATAGATAGAACTAGTGGCTATTTAATTTCACTTTTAGCTAGTCGATGATACGCTGATTTCCCTCCACACTCCCACGAAAAGTTTTTGTTTGTAAACACGAAGCCAAGAGATACACACACATTGCAAAGAAAATTGAGCGCAAAGAGGAAATGAAAAAATACTACGTCGTTGATTGTTCGCGTTGGCGTCTTCACAGTTCACCCAGCCAGACGTCACACTTTGAGCGTTAATACTCACTCATCGCCCTCAGGACAGATTCCAGTTGTTTCATCATATTTGGTGCAATAATTATCAGCGCTGTAGTTAAATGTGCCATCGCGTTTACGCACAGGCCGCCGACGACGCTGATTTTGAAAATGCCAATTAAAGCAAACGAAAGGGCGATGCTGGTTACATTTGTGCTGCAGGAACGATTGACACTGTTCCACGCGGAATTCCTTCAGGTAGCTATGGAAGCAAAAGGTTGCGGTTAGCCAAAAATATACAAATTTCACCTTGAATCATGTTTATTTACGTATAATGACTGGTTTTTTCTTGGTTTGAAGATAGCAATAGCTTGCTCGCATCGTTCGCCATCTTGAACTGAAGCACTATGTCAGTGAGACCGCATGCCAATAAGCGGGAAAATGCCTATTTCGAAGAGTAATCATCGCTGTTATCGATAAATAAACAACGATGACTTTGCACGTGTAGTCGGGATGTATAAGAGTTTTGTTTAATTTATTTATCAGTTTGCTCCAACCACTCTGTTAACCAGGCGGGTCCTGTTTAACAATGGCTGCGGCAATACCCAGAGGCGATACAAAATCTAAAGGCCACAACGACTGTCTTTCCTATCTGCAGGTAGGTTGCTCTGCCGGTTTAAATAACTTAATTTTGTGTATCAACTGCGTTTTACCCCCACCCATAGTCCCTGGGCGATGTCTTGCCCAAGGAGGTGGCCGACCAGCTCGCGGCCCAAATTTTTGAGGAGGCCAACCAATCGGAGTCACTCAGCATTAATCAGGCTGCGCTTAACGTCAGTTTACGCGTCTATTATCACATCGTCCACAAATATGAGCTAGCGGACGAGCATTTCGCTAACCTGCCCGAGCGTCTCTCGTATGATAAGCCGCAGGCGTTTCTCATGCTGCAGGCGGTTCTGCTGACCGACCATTGGTCGCAACTGGATGCCCAGCTGATTGAGACCAAGTGCATGGATGCCATCATTGCGGCACTGCAGCATAATTACAGCAGTCTGGTGCATATTTTGAAGGCCACTAATTTGCTGGTGAAGAAGTTTTCGAAACTACAGCTTCTGAGTCTACAGCTGGAGCATTTCTACCACTGCTTGCAGCGTCAGAGTCAGGTTGGCTCGCGGGAGGAAACGTTGACACTGTTCAACCATTGCTGCAAGCAGCAACACCGCGCCTTTGCCTACTTTCGCCTCATCGTGGAGTTCTGGCCGTGGACGAATCGTAATAAATACTACCTGCTGAGCGGCATACTCAACTCTCATGGACTGCCAGAGCTGCTGGCTGCGAGCGGACACAAAGAGTCCGAGTTCTTTGCTGGCCTGCGCCTGAGTCTGAGCTACAAGGGTCTGCGTGCGGCCAGTCAGTATCCAGTGAAGAGCCTGAGCAGCCAGCGTTCGGCAGCTCTGCTGGATCTTGCTGTGGAGCTGCTGGTCAACGGCAATATAGCGGAGATTCAAAACTTTCACTCGCAGTGGTTTCTGCGCATACAGCAACGAGATGCTCTCTTTCAGATGCTGCAGGCTAAGCCGGAGATTGTGGAGTTCCTGGCCAGCTCGGCGCGGACGGCTAGCGAGCAGCAGCGTCTCATACTCATATTCAGCATGTTCGCCAAAGAGATCTATGTGGCTTCCAAGCTGCATTTCTTCAAGATCAGCACGGAATTGTTGACCAATTGCAGCGCCTTTGAGACGGAGGCACAGTTGTTGATCTTTAAGTTTCTGGTGGAGAATCTCGCCAATTTCGCTGTCGAGGATTGCCTGGATTTCTTCTACAGCTTCATGAAGCGTCATCGGGGCGTGGAGAGCTCCGAATTCCGCAACACAATGCTGGGCAAGATGCCCAACATTATCAACCACACGGCCAAGCACTTCAATAGGGCCTTAAGAGCGGATGGAGGCGCGGGCAGCGATGCGCTGGCCAACGACATAAAGCGTTTCTTCCGGCAGCAACAGGAGCTGCTGGAACAGGACATCCTCTCCGACGTATATCAGCCCAAGATATTCGCCCTGAAAATGCTCGACATCCTGCACAAATCCCTATACAGCACGCACGTCACCAAGAACGCCAAGATGTGCAGCACCCAGCAGAACCAGCAGCTGGGCGCGTTCCTACTGGATCGTGGCGTCTTTCAGCCAAAGTCCGTGGCGCAATTGCTGTTCAAGTCCCTTAACGATCCGCAAGGCTTCGACGATGCTCTGGAGCTGACGGTTTCGCTTCTGATCGAACTGGGCCACGTGGACAGCGTGCAGTGCAACGAGCGTTGCCTGACGCTCTGCCTCAGCTCTGATGTCGATGAGTGCTCCCTAGTCTCGCTCTACGCGCAGCTGGTGGTTCGCAGCGGTGCTGATCCACAGCTGACCCACAGCCTCTACGACAAATGCCTACAGCAATTGACGCACAAAGTCGATGCATTCCAGCTGGATCCGCTGAAGACCACAAAAAGTGACGGCGGTCATCTCTTTGGACACATCTGTGTTCTGGACGAGCTGGTCAGCGGTGGCCGGATTAGTCTGGAAGCAGATGTAGCAGAGCTCTTGCCGCTGCTCGAGAGGATACTGAATGTCATTCTGAAGTTTCTCAACTTGGCCAACGCGAGGCGGACAGAGACGGAGGCATCAGCCGCCAGTTTCCAGGACATGGACGAGAGCTTGCAGCTGCTGGTCAGTGAGAGCGTTTACGAGGCCGACGAGGATGACGAGGCGTGTCGCAAATACTTGCTCATGAGCTTCTGGCTGACATTGAAGGTGGGTGTCTCTGAAATCGCCTTCTAGAATTCTCCTAATTAATATCACCTTCATTACAGGCAAGTTGTGACTTGGCCACCAGCCTCGGTTGTGCGCTGCTTCGGTCTGCTTCGGCTGGCACGCTCGACTGTGAGGCACTGCAGCGCTGCTTGGACATTAATGTGGCCGTATTGACACGGTGCCGGCACAAGGGCGCCATCGAGGCAGCTGGTTCGAGCATAGGCCGACTGACGCGCGCCATTACCAGCACTGTTGCTAGCGGGGATCGGGCATTTGAGCTGCTGCACGATTGTCTTGAGCGAGAGCTGCTCTCCGAGTGCCGTCAGGTGAGCACTACACGACGCGGCGCCGGCTTCTCCATAATGTTTCTGCACGTGCTCAAAAACGACGATCCGCGCCAGCGCTCACTGCTGCATCGAGCCGTGCAGCGCATACTGGAGCGGCTCAATGGCAGCTCCGGCGAGGAAGCAGCCGGCAGCATCAATCATGACCGCTGGGAGGCATTGGCGCTGCATTATCTGTGCGTGCTGGTGCGGGACACGGAACTGCGGCCGGCCATGTGCAAGTACTACAATGAGATCATGCTGGTGGCCATTGGGCACATCGACCACACCGAGTGGACCATTTCGAATGCTGCGCTGCAGCTCTTCGGTGCGACGCTGGGCAAGCTGCTGGGCCAGCGGCAGGCGACAGAGTTCGACACGAAGCTGGAATGGGAGCCCAGCGAAATGAACTACGAGGAGCTGGCCTGCCAGCTGCCCAAGGCCTGCGAGCACATGCTGAACAGCTTCAGTGGCGATAAGGCCACATCCTCCATTATACTGTTCCTGGGCTTTCTGTCCAAAGTGGAGCATCTGTGCACCACTGGCCAGCCGCAGCAGTCGACGCAGCTACTGCAGCGCTTCCGACGGCTCAGCTGGCGTTTGCTGCGGCACAGATGCGAGCATGTGCGTCAACTGGCGGCCACATGCTTTGTGCGCGCCCACGAGTTCCGTTGCGATCTTCCGGCCGTGCTCTTGGCCAGTGCCAAGAAGGCGTCGCAACTGAAGGACGACAACTTCTACGAGGCTTTGCTGTTCACCATGCAAGCGGGCGTGCTCAAGCTGCAACACGAGGCGCGTCATGTCTGGACGGCTGAGAGGATGCAGCGCTACCAGCTGCAGCTGCTGACGGCGTTGGCAGTGGACGAGCAAGTGGCTCGCTTCAAGGCGTACACATTGAATGTGCTGCTGCAGTTGCTGACTCTGCTGAAGGCCACCGAGCAGATGGAGATTGTGCGCCAGCTGCTGGACGCGCGCGACAAGCACGCCCTAAGCTAAGTATATGTAGGCAATTCGCTTATCTAATTGTAGCATTTATCTAATCTTTAAGCTTAAGCCAAAAAGTCAATGTTAGCCTCTATATATCGCACGCTTTTACAACTAAATGACGCATTTACTAATTGAAAGCATTTACCAAAAACAGAAACAAGTCCGAAAAAAAGAACAACAAATGGGGATTCAACTGAAGCCCTCTCCAGTTTCTTGATCCATGGCCTGTTGCTGCTTCTCTTGCGTCTCCTGCGCCATCTGCTGCAGCGTCCGGCTGAGAATGTTGCGCAGAATGTGCGGCTTGCAGTGCTCCTCCAGCCAGGGTATGACGCCGCTTGTCAGCTGCTTGAAGTTATCCATCGGTATGTTCTGGAATGTCTCAAACATTTCGTCCATTATTGCCTGAAACTGTGAAACATGAGTCAGTGAGCGACTGTCTGTCATTGGGTTATTTCTAGTGCGACTATTTCGCTCGCATTTTGCTGACCACTTGAAATTTGGCCTCGTCTGTGAGACGCGCCTCTTCGGGCCCCGGATTGGCTTGCTGATGTTGCAGCATGGTCTCGTAGCCGTTCTGTATGATACGCAGCGCCGTCACCTCCTTCTGTAGAGCGGCGCTCTCGTCCTCCTGCCTGATTTTCTGCTGATTCAGATAGCCAATGTACTCGATGGACTTCTGCAGTATCAGCGCTTTGCTCAGCTTGTAGCCAGACGAGTCGTTTGGCTGGCAGCGCGGCACGAGCTCCTGCAGACTGTCGTAGCCCTTTTTGATCGCATCCCGACGCTTCTGCTCCGCCTGGGTGTGAGCCGAACGTCTGCGCTCCTTGTAGCTCAGCGAAGAGTTCGAATTCGAGTTCGTGGCTCCCATGTGTCGTGCATCGCCGCTGTCGTCATCGTCGTCTGTGTGCGCGGGAAGAAACCGAGGCAGAGTGAGAGAGATAGATGGACAAGTCGGGCAAGTGTAATAAAATGTTGCGCGCTGATAATGGATACCAGAAATAACAACAGCAACGGAAACTCAATGCCACCATCATTATTATCAGCTGATCGTCACGCTCGTAGCGAAAACAAACAAAAACAAACAATCAGTGAAGAAGATGACGCTGACTGCTTACCAGAATTGTGCGCCGAAGAGTTGGGTGTATGGGTGCTGCCCGCGCTGCTGCAGCGTGAGTAGTGCTTGCCTCCCAGATCTTGATCTTGCTCCATGCTGTAGGCTTCGTCTTTACTGATCAGATTGTCGCTCATTATCAACTGCGTCGTCCACAAAAACAAGAGCACTCAATTTACTGTGTGGTTCAGCGATGAGAACTAGTTCACATTGTGGAGGGCGCTCGATAATCGATTATTTAGTATATATTTTTGACAGCCAAAATATACTGCAAATAAATTTGTTTTGCTTGTACAGTAAAATGAAAAACAGATTATAAATAAAGCATTGATTAAAAAATCATTAATTTTCTCGTAATGATACTTTTCAACTATCAATATTTTGTTAGTCATGCTGAATGTATATCTGCCCATATCTAATAGGCGGCTTAGGTATTGTTTGCTTTGCAGCCCTGCCTTAACTGCACCGGTACGATGACTATTGCGTTTTCGTCTTGAACTTTGCCGTCGTGTCGATTTTAGTTTTCTTCTAGGCCTGTGCTGCCATTTACTATAAATTACTTTGTTTAGTTAATTGAAAGGGCTAGTTGCTTTACATACATACCTAATCATGGGACTGTTGCGGTCGATACGTCTGAGAATCATGAATTTCATGATTTTCTTTCTATTTATTATTTTGTTCCCTGGTCTGCCCCCGCGCACAACTTTCCCCTATAAAGATTTCATGTAAGTTACTGCTCTCCATATATATTCATATATTTACACATAATAACACATTCTTCCACAGTGTTGCCCCACCCAAAGAACTGAAGGGAGCCCTCGAGTCCAACTTTCACTTGGAGGGCGCTGAGCGATTGCTGGAGGGCCGCATCTATGGCCCGGAGTGCCTGCTCGTGCGCAACAATGAGATCTACACTGGCCTACATGGTGGTGAGATCATCAAGCTTACATCCAATCATGTGACGCATGTAGCCAAATTCGGCGAGCCTTGTGGTAAGTACTCTGACCGTGTCTTAAGGATATTCGCTAATAGCTGTAATTCCCTAATAGGTGAAATATTTGAGGAGGCCAAGTGTGGTCGACCGCTGGGCTTGGCATTTGATACCCAAGGCAATAATCTGATCGTCGCCGATGCCTACTATGGACTGTGGCAAGTTGATCTAACCACAAACAAGAAGAAATTGTTGGTCTCGCCTACGCAGGAGCTGCCTGGCAAGAGCATCAATCGTCGAGCTAAGGTCTTCAATTCAGTGGCCGTTAGCAAGGAGGGTGAGATCTATTGGACCGACTCTTCTTCAGATTTCACCATTCAAGATATTATGTTTGCCTCATTGGCTAATCCGTCTGGACGGTGAGTTTATTTAATAATTTAAACGAACGGCTGCCGCTCAAACCGGTTTCTGTTTGACCTAGCGGTCGCCTCACCCTTCACCTTTCTCTAATGATTTCTCTTTATAGTCTATTCAAATACAATCGAGCCAAGAACGTGAGCGAAGTGCTGCTTGACGAACTGTTCTTCGCCAACGGTGTGGCGTTGAGCCCGAATGAAGACTTCATTGTGGTGTCTGAGACGGGAGCAATGCGTCTGACAAAGTATTACCTGAAGGGCCCCAAGAGTGGTCAGAGTGAAGTCTTTGTTGAGGGCCTGCCTGGCTTGCCCGATAATTTGACTCCCGACGCCGAGGGCATTTGGGTGCCCATTGTGTCCAGCGCTGACAGCGAGCATCCTCCCAGCTTCTCGCTCTTCTCGCGCTTCCCCACCATCCGTCTGTTCCTGGCCCGCATGCTGGCGCTCTTCGAGCTGCCCTTCCGTTACATCAACAGCGTGTACCCGAATAAGTTCTCGCAGCGTTTTGTGCACTTTGTCGGCCACGGTGAGATGGCCATGCTCTTGGCACCCAAGCGCACCACTGTGGTTCGTGTGGACTGGAATGGCAATATTGTGGGCTCGCTGCACGGCTTTGATAAGTCGGTTGTGGGTGTCTCACATGTGCTTGAGTTCCAGGATCATTTGTATCTGGGCTCACCCTTCAATCACTATTTGGCCCGTGTCAAGTCTCCCAAGGCGGCCAAGCAGCCCACCGTCAAGGTGCGTAATGTGCGCGTCGAGGGCGGTCTAGAGGCGTCTGTTGGAGCTCCACCGACAACTGCCAAGCCTAAGCCAAAGGCAGCACCAAAGACTACCACGAGCACAACAACTACAACTACCACGACGCCAAAGCCTCAAACTACGACAACCAAAAAACCCACGACGACAGCTACAACAACAACAACAACTACGACAACTGCCAAGCCAAAGACCACTACAGCCAAACCAGCAACAACAACAACAACAACAACGCCCAAGCCGGCAACAAAGAAAGAAACAAGTTCCACAACAACAACAAAACCAACAACAACGGCTAGCAGCACACCGAAACCAGAGGAAACGAAGCGCTCAGTGCCAAAGAAGCCGGCGCCTGTGGAGGAGCAGATTCCCGTAGACACCAAGCCACCGAAGAAGGAGAAGCTCAAGGTGATCAACAAAGAAGGATCCCATGTGGAGCTCTAAATGGCAGCACAGCCTCGACATTTCATTCCCCTTCATCGAACAACAAAACGTTGATATCGTTCGCCCAGAAACACTCAGCCCTCGGGCGATTAATTATTTAGTTTGAAACTAGCTAGTTCAATTACGACTAGCTGCAAGCGTTAACTGAAAATGAAAACAGAATTAGGGCAGCTATTTATATGTCGCACAACCTGCATATAATTGAGTTCTTGCTATTTTATATATCGATTCCAATTTTCAATTACGACAACATTCCCTTTTTTTGTGTGAATCATTTGCATTCCAGTTAAATTGAATAGCTTGATGACGGAAATGATAGATTATGCTCACAAATAATTATAAACAATGCTCGAAATTGTTAAGCAATGGAAAAAGACATTTGATCTAAATTGTATATGTATGTATATATACATATATATGTATGTATATATATATAGATGAAATATAAAAATACTTTTTGATTTTGTACTGATATTCTCATTTGTGTGTATTTTTTGCACTTATAAAGTAAAATGTTTTTTAAAAACAATACGCCTTAAATGTTAAATTAAATATAAGAGTTATGTTCTATGTATAAATAATAAGAGTGAGCGAGAATTGTGCGCCCCCATTGCCTAGCTCTGTGGACGACTTGGCGGCTCCTTGGGATCCGTCCATCTCCATTCCGTGTAGTGCACACAGCGGCCGAGCTCCTCCGAGTACAGCTGCGACTTGGGGCAGCGTAGGAAGCGAGCACGCGTGCCCTGCTTATCGCACATCCAGTAGGCAGTGGGATCCCAGAAGTTCCGGAACATGCGGTTCACCTCGTCCAGCCCCTGGCAGCCGGGCTCTCCATTGTGCTCGTAGTACTTGTACTTCTGGATGGGCAAGTGAGCAGTGGCCATATTTCTGCGAGCAAATATGTGAAACGGAAGTGTTACAATTTTTTTTTTCTACTTGTCACGCTGCATATAATGCGTTAAGCATTTGCTTTAAATATTTAGATGCCTGGGCGCATTAAATTTAGACACTTTGTGCTTTCTGCTTACCTTGTATGCTTGGGATTTGTATAGTCCGTATAGTCGCTCAGCTTCCGTTGGCAAACAGATGTTTTCTGTATATATATATTTATTTTATTTTTTGCGAATTTCTCTCCTGCCTTGGGAGACGTTTACCGTTTCACAATTATTGCGATTCTGATTTGTCATACCGAATAATTCCTCATTTAAATACTTTTTCATATGAGCGACGGGCGAGGAGCGGAGCGGGGGGCTGGGGAATGTGTTAGTAATGTCTGGCTGGCAGGGGCCGAACGTCTTGCCGAAACATCGCGTCGCTTCGCTTCGCGTCCAAACGTTTATCTATAAAGCTAACAAGAACACAAAAACAATTTGCTCGCACCCGGCGCGATCATAAACGATCGACGACTGGCGAGGCGGATGGATTGGTCATACGTTCGCTGGGACTGTGTCACGTGTTGCCTCCGTGTTCGGGGAATACGCCAAAGCGAGAGTTTGTGCACTGACATAATATGCGCTGAGTTTGGTGAAACGCACAGCTGCGATCTGCTGGATCATGCTCGACTCGCTGATACCCTGTAGAAACTAATGTGAGTTACATTTGTGAAAATAACCAAAGTTGAGCTATTTGAATGCTGATATGTATGGATACATAAGCATACTCGACTTGGTAATACCCTGTAAAAGTTATATGTGCCAATAAGTAAGATTAAGTAACTGAAATATAGTTCAATACTTTGTATATTGATATAATATGCACATAATCGGGGAGCCAGCTTAGTGATACCCTGTAAAATGTTTAAATATAGCAAATGAGCAAAAGCTAAAAGTTTGAAATGTACCTCAATTATCTATCTTATCTAGAATAATTATTAATGTAAGCTGTTTGAGTTGCTGTCTGACAGATATAATTATTATAGATAATTTTTACTACTTTCCTTTAGCT
Organism: Drosophila aldrichi; assembly: GCA_035045965.1. Lineage (NCBI taxonomy): Eukaryota > Metazoa > Arthropoda > Insecta > Diptera > Drosophilidae > Drosophila > Drosophila aldrichi. The sequence goes on from JAWNOM010000040.1 coordinate 387,934, forward strand.
CATGTCTTAAAAAGTAATTTAAAAAGGGCCATAATTATCACGCAAAGCATTTGTTTTGATTTATAATTACAAAAACTGTGTTTTAGTGACTTATATATAACATTTTTACTAGATATTAGAAGCTAAGATATTTGCATAGATTATCTATATTTCATCATATTTTGTATGCCTTTGTGCTTTTAACGAATACAGGGTATTACGAATTTTTCCACTTGGCAACGAGCTGTGCTTCCGTCAGACTTATAGAAATAGATTTGAGTTCTTTTCCAGTGTCCAAAGGGTATTCTGATTGCGTGCGTTTCTTGTTTTGAAACTCAACTTAATATTTAGTCTTACGCAATAGATCGGACGTATGCCAGACATTTAAACTAAGTACGTCATCTTATTGGAACGTCAGCAGCTCAATCTGCTGCAGAGATCACGCCCAAAACATATGCGTCGAGCCCCCATTTTTGTATTCCGTCCGGTACTTTTCCCCGCGAATTCAATTCAGCAAGTGAATTATCGGTTGAGGCGACTGAGGCGAGTCTACACGTGATCGACAAGTGGGTGTCGCTGCGCCCAAGAATTAAGTCTGCCGATTGTGCACACACACACCCAGGTAGATACCGTAGATTACCATTATGTATGGGCCGTTCACGTGGGCAGCAGCTGCTATATTTTTTTTTCGAGCACACGAGGCGTATGTGTAATAATTGCCTCAGAAGTTTTGCATGTAAGTACACTGATTAGCGTATTCTGGCGAAGCTAGCGTATGCTGTTTATTGTTTACTCTCAACAATGTGAGAAATTTGATTAGAGAGAAATAAAAACGAACAAAAAAACAACTACAGTAAATTTTTGGGAAAAAAATAAAACGAAAATTTTAATTGCCTTTTGCGAATTTTGTTTACGTTGCTCGAAGCATCGCTAGACTTGTTGACTTGTGTTTCAGTTTGTTTATATTTGTGCTTTATATTTCTTATTCCTGCACTTTAAATGTAATTTGTACTCGCTAGAAACTCTGAAAAACAAATCCATGTTTCTAAAAGTATTACAACTTTTACGAAATTAAAAATATTTTAAAGGCACACTCGTCCGTCTGCTTGTCTCTCTGTTGCTATGCTAAGCAGACTATATTTAAATATAAGTTTTCGTAGTTGTTGTAAACCGGAATGGACTAGTTTATCACATAGCCAACACGTGAATATTTATTTGAAAATTAAAAACTTGTATGGAAAACTTTTCGCTGCATGCTAAACATATTAAAGCCAACTAAAATCAACTTAATGATAACTAAATTAAACTTCTCTGACTGCTTTTGCAAATTTAACTGAGAGTATATTAAGATACAAGCTTAATGCACTAGTTGCTGTGCTTAACTTTTAACTTAGTTTTAATTTATAAGTGATACTAATCTATATATCTGTAGTAAGTAAATATAAATAAAGAGTATGTAAATAAATAAATTATTATTGAATTAATTTGTATAATTAAAAAATTTAAAAAAAAAATAGTTAAATAATTAATAAAAAAAGAAAAAAAAAATATAATAATATTTAAAATATTAATATTAATAATTATTAATAATATTAAAAATTAAAAATAAACAAAATTAATCACAAAAATTTCTTTCTTTCGCAGCTATACGTAGTGCTAAATGCTAAAAGTAGTAATAGTAGTAAGCAAATTAGTAGCAGCAGTAAGAAAAATAGTAATTGTGTAGGATAAAGAGTAGTAGTAGCAAGGAAAATAATATTAGTAGGATAAATAGTAGAAGTAATAACGAAAATGGTATTAGTAGTTGTAGTAGTTTAAATAGTAGTAGTTGTAGGAGTAGTAAAAAAAAAAGTTGTAGTAGAAGTTGTAGTAGTAGTAGCAGTATAAATATTATTACTAGCATAAATAGTAGTAGTCGTAGTAGTAGTACCATAAATAGTAGTAGCAGTAGTAGTATTAGTACTAGCATAAATAGTAGTAGCAGTAGTAGTAGTACTACTAGCATAAATAGTAGTAGTCGTAGTAGTAAAATAAATAGTCATAGTAGTAGTACCATAAATAGTAGTAGTAGTAGTAGCATAAATAGTCGTAGTTGTAGAAGAATAAACAGTAGTAGCATAACAAGTAGTAGTAGTAGTAGGAATAAAAGAAGTAGCACTAGTAGTAATAGCAGTAATAGCAGTAGTAGTAGTAGTAGTAGTAGCAATAAAAGAAGTAGCAGTGGTAGTAGTAAGGGTGGTTGTAGTAGCATAAATAGTAGTACTAAGAAAAATAGTAGTAGTAGTAGTAGTTGTTAAGATTAACATATAATGATGCTATTAATTTAGATGTCGATTTTGAGTTACTTAGTGATTCAACATTTAGTACTTAGTATTACCGCAGCTGTACTACATAAACACATACATATAAATATATGAATAAATATATATATACATATATATATTTAATGAATCAGCTCGACACAAAAGCTCTCGCTGTCGCTGTTGTTTCGTTGTAGCTGTAGCTGTAGCTGAAGTGGATGACGACAATGACAAGGCTAACAATGGGGCGGTTCAATAATGCTTTATGGCTGCAACAAAAGCGCGACTCCTGCTAAAATCCATTTGGCTGGACGGTCGCGTGTTTTCAGATTGAGCGTCCATACGTAGGTGTTGCCACGCGACCTGCAACAGATTGGATGCAGACAGATAGATATAGATGGCTTGCTATGGCTACTGGAACAATGCGCGTCGCTTCGCCTCTCACCTGGTCTTGTACAGTGGACACTCATAGACGCGCTGCAGCTCTTGCTTCTCCTGGACAATGGACTTGATGTAGATGACGGGCATGGCGCAGAGCAGCTCCTTGGGGTGCAGGGCCACAATAGAGTTTAGCTGGCAGTCCCAGCTGGCGCCGTCCAAATAGAGCTCGTTCACAAAGGCGCCCTCTACGGGGGGCAATCTGAAAGCAAGCAAGGTTAATAAGGATATGGATATGGCTCATTGGGCTACTTACGTGACGTCGTCTTTTTGCTTTTTGGTGACGTCGCAGCTGATCAGCATGCGGTCCAGGGGCAGATCATGTTTGCGCGCACTCTCCTGCATGATGGCCGTGAGGAAGCTCTGGGGATTGAAGAGCCCGCCCAGCCAGATGACGCAGGGCAGCTTGAAGTCGTTCAGCCAGCCGGCCAGCTCCTTGATGCGATGCAGCAGGTCAGCGAACCAGCCCTGCAGGCCCAGCATGCTGGGATACGCCAGCTGGGCCCAGGCCGTCGGCACGTGATCGTAGAAGATGGCATAGTCCAGCCGCTCCATCTCCTGCGTGATGGTCAGCTCGCCCTTCAGCCCCAGCATCAGCTCACGCAGCGATCGCTTGATTTCGCGAATCAGCGCATTCATGCGCTCGCACTCCTGCAGAGCGACCACCACAAACGGCGTCTTGCGCTCCACGCGGTTGAGCAGGGCCTGCAGATTGAACTCGTCCTGCAGCTTGTCGAGGAAGTCGTCGATCATGATCTTGACCAGCTCCTCGCGCGGCGCGCCACAATGCGAGCTGAGCTCTGACTCGCGCGGCTGCAGCTCAAAGATGGTGCGCAGCAGCTGCTCCGAGGCGCTGGTGAGGAAGCCGATTTCGGCATTGGGATGCAGGCCATAGAGCAGCGGTGACTCATCGGGCAGCATTTCGGTGATGTAGTCGTGGTAGCCCTCGAATTCCAGATTGGGTGGCGCTGGGAAGCCGGGACAGAGCTCAAAGTCTCCATCGATGAGATCCTGCTGCAGCAGCTCCTCCAGAAACGTCTGGCAGAGCCGTCTGTCCCAGTCGTCGGTTATGTGGCCGCCGTACATGATTTCGCCGAAAAGGTAGCGCAGATCCTCCCACGGAATGCGACTGCTGCCCTCCAGGTAGTTGTGCAGCACGCTGGCCGAGATGGTCAGGTCGCCGATGTTGAAGGGATACACCTTGTTCCAGCCCTGGGGTCCGAACTTGCGCCGCTCGCCGGCTACCGCATGGAAGTAGCAGAGGGCAAAGAGTATTGACTTGAACTCCGCCTCCTGGGTGCACGTTTCCAGCGTCTCCTGCGTGAAGTTGTCCCACGCCTTGTGCAGGTTGGCGGCCATGCCCGCGGGCGGCTCATTCACCACCTTAAGGGAGGACTCCAAAATGCCCTGCGGTATGACATGGTATTGCGGATCCGGAGCTGGCTCGGCGCTAATGAACAAGCGGAAGTTCGAGTCGCCCTGAGATTCGGACTGCAGCACAATGCGCTCGATTAGCTTCTCCAGGGTGGGCAGCCAGTTCACCACCAGATGAATGTTTTGCAGTATGACCCATTGTTGGCCGGAGGCCAGCGCCTGCTCCATGGCTGCCTCGGCCAGCAGCTCCTGTCCCTGGCCCAAGGAAATATTCACCAGAGTTCCTGCATCCGCATGGAAGCCCTGCTGCTGCCCATGGCGCTCCACATCACGTATGGGATCCACGCCCGGCGACAATATAAAGAAGGCGGGCGTGGCAGCGTTCAGCTCCTTGAAGATGGCCCCAAACGGCGGCGTCTGCACCTCGGCATAGGCTCGTCCCATCGTCTGCTCCACAAACTGGGCCATGGCATAGGTCATGCGGTCGGGGCGCAGGGCTCGGATGATGCACAGCTTCTGCAGTGGAGTGCGATGCTTCCACTCGCCCGGGAACTGCTCCCGCTCGGGCGTGTCGCTGGCCACGAATTTGCGCCAGCGCTTGGTGTAGTTCTCCATGTCCTTGTCGATGCCATAGAAGTGCTCGACGAGCGCCAGCGACTTGATGCCGCCCCAGGCACTGCGCCCCACAAAGTCCAGCGGCGACAGCGTGTTGGGGTCGTGCGGATAGCGCAGCAGAAAGTCCGTCTCATCCTTGGCCACCTGCTCGGCGGCGATCATGATGCGCAGCGTCAGGTGCGAGCTGAACGTCAGCTTGTCCGCCTCGAAGAGGCCGCGCAGCGTATAGCGATACGTCTGCAGTGTGATCGAGTCGACCAAGTGGAGCACGCGCTTCTCATAGCTCTTGGATGCGGGCGCCACGGCTATGGCCTGGCGGAACACATTCATGAAGGACTTCAAGGAGAACTTGTATATGGGATTGATGCGATTCAGATCCGTCAGCACAAAGTACAAAATGGCTGCACGCTTGGCGGCGGCCCGGTAAATGTTCCGGGTCTCGTCGATCTGGAGCGTGGTTAGGTGAGCCTCTCGCACCTTGGACTCGATTTCGTCCACTGTACGCTTGGTGTTCTCCAGGTTGAGCACCAGCGCGTGATCCTCGAGCACGTTCTCGCCGGCGGAGGCCAGCCTGGCCAGCAGCTCGTCTTCGAGCGCCTTCAGCGAGATTTTAAACATGTTTTGCTGAATCGTCACCTCGGTCTTCATCTGCTCCAGATCCGGGCGCTCAATCTTGACCACTTCCGCCAGCAGCTGCTCCTCCAGTCCGTCCGGTGTCACCGTGAAGTTAATCAGCGTCGTTTGCGCCTGCATTTCCGGCTTGTAGTGCGGATTGGCGAGCTTCGTGTGCAATATGAGACGGAAATTCGGATTGAACTCCATTTCCCGTTCGCCAATGCGCAGATATCGACCCTTTTTGATTAGCGCACGGCTCAGCAGCGGCTCGAGCACAGTGTCCATGGACTCTTCAATTTGCTCGATGAGCACTGTGTCGCCACGCGAGATGGACTTCTCCAGTGCCTCCAGGAAGCCACGCTGCGTCATCCGCAGCACCACCAGGGCGTCTCCAAAGCGGCTCTTGATCCACTTAATGCCCTGACTGCATGCGGGGGAATTGAATGAACCAAAGTGTTACTCACAGTGTTAATGCTCTTCACTTATTAAATATTGATAGAGCCGTAGTCGACTGTCGCCGGCCTCGCTCAATTACGGCTGACGATAATACTCACAGCTGGGGATCAATCATCAGTGGCCAGCGCGTTGAGTGCTGCAGTATTGTTGCATTCTCTGTGGACATGCCGTCCATGGGCAGTCCCTCATTATTCCAGGTGGCAATTTGTGCATCGTCCGACAGCAGCGCCAGTGGGTCGACGCCCTGCGTGTGCGGTATCTGGGGCTATTTCCAATGCAAACAGCTAAGTAACTGAGCCTCTCGGCTATCAGCATCAAGTACTCACGTCCATCTTACAAAAGCTCGGCAGCCACATCTTGTGCTGCAGCTCCTCGCGATAGCGACGCGTAAAGCAGCCCACGTACGACAGGAACGAGGAAATTAACAATATATCCCCAGGTAGAGTGCCAATCTTTGCCTGCAAGCTTTTCAATAGAATGGTTAAGAATAGATGAAAGCGTGAGAGCGGAAGTATAGAACGGAAGTCAATGGCAGGTCGAAAATGTAATACACTGAAAGAGAAACTGAGGAGGACTTTAAGTTGTTTTATAAAAATAAATAAAATTGCCATAAAATATTTCCCAACTGACTGAAGATTTCTGATGATGTTAACTTCTTTGGACAGGAGTTCTTGAGCTGGTAGAAAATTGTTGGTAATATTTTAATAGAACTGAATTGTTAGAAAAAATTAGCTAATATTTCGATGGAAATTTTGAGCTCGTAGAAAAGTTTAGCTAATTTTCTGATAAGAGTTTTTAAATTTTTAGAAAAATTACGCTAATATTCTGATAGGCGTAAGAAAAATTATTTTTTTTTTCAAATGATAAAAAATTGTAAAAAATTGTATAAAAATGTTTAATATAAATCTTTGGGTAGGACATTTATATTGATAAAATTTTAATTAATATTCTCAATCGATTCTCTTATATAAGAGTTTTTGTATTATTCGAAAAATGTAACAAATATTCTGATTGGAGAGTTTATGAAGTTGTTGAATGGATTGAAAGTTTAGATAATATTCTGAAAGACTTGATTTCTTGCACAAGATATTTTGAATTTTAATTTCACTTAATTTAAATTTTAAATTTACTTTGGGGATTGAGTTAAACTTTGAGAGTAAAATATATATAAAATCAAATAAAATATATATATATTTTTTTTATTTATTTAGTTTTTTATTTTTTATTTAATGGCGCCAATGATGTCTATTTAAATGTCTTTCTGCATTTCGTGTTAAAATTGAAATGCCCCTCGACAAGTGTATAATAAGATAGAAAAGCATCGAAAACAGAAACGTGAGAGTTGGCTGCCTGACTGCCTGGCTGCCTGGCTGACCTGGTAAACGGGGAGCATTAATCTGTCCCTTAGCGACTTTAAAGTGCGCTTCAAGTATAAATAACAAGTGCAGCAGAAGGAAACTGAAGGCTGCCCGTCGAGCGTAGCTTGCATTTGAATAAACGGGAAATTGCAAAACTAATAATGATGCAAAGGCGCTCTATAGCGAGGGTAGAACAATAAGTATGCATAACGATTAGCTACGATTGACTGCAGGAATTAAAATTATCAATAGAATGAAAATGAATAAGCAAGTGGTCAGTTTAATAATTTGAAATTTTTATAATTAATATTAAAAATTCGCTAAAGTGTGAAAAGACATTCTTCTCATTTATAACTGCATCAGGTCAATTTTATTATTAGCCCCCGTGCGGCACTCGCTGCGCCTTGGCTGAGACTTTAGCAACTTTAGCGTAAGATTAACAAGAGGAACGACAACAATGGCCTCGACATCAGCTGCATCATCAGCATAATCTGCATGCTCCGTGTTGTTGCTGTCTTGTTGTAAAAATTATTATTTGAAATTGCTGCATGCCAAACATTATTGATATATTTAAGCCGGAACATAAATGACGGGCTCTGCGGCAGGCGACATAAACGAGCTGCAAGTGTTGCACTCAGCACAAGGTGATCGCTTTAAGGCTTAAGTGATTTATGTCCTCACACACACGCATGGATACATATAAAGGCAGAGATGTGTGCGTTTCAAATGGTGCTTGGTAATTGAATAACGCAGAGACTATGGCAATTGCAAAGCATAAATGTCTAACATGACTAGCACCTGCCCCACAAAAGCACATATTACATATATACATATGTATATTTATATATATGTATGTATATATATTGCATTGTTAAATTAAAATAATTGTTTTGAAAGAAATATTCTGTTCAAAATTTGATAAAATACCTGTCAAGTGGCATAAGTGCATTCTCATTCAAAACGCAAAATATATTTCAAAAGCAGCTTCGTAGCGCCAGAAGCAACAGCAACAGCAACAACAGCAACAACATCAACACCAAAGCCAACGGCAATACAGAACCAAGAGCGTTTACACATATAGATTTGTCTCTCCCTCTCTCTCTCTCTCTCTCTCTCTCTCTCTCTCTCTCTCTCTCTGTAGTTGCATTTGTATGCACTTACAATGAAGAATATTTAATGCCATAGTCAAATAGAAATTTATATGCAAGTCATAACGGTCCATAGACATACACACACACACACACACACGCACACACAGAGGTCACAACCGCACAAAATTTTGCAGTTTTTACATTGCTCTTCCTCCGCTGCTGTTGAGCGCAAATTATATTTTCATAAATATTTGAAAGTTCTCTCGCAGCAGAAGAAGGTTTTCAGTTTTGACATTCGAGCATGGAATCCCCTGCTATCTGGTGTTAGCTGCTGCTGTTTCTTTGCCAGTCTATTGTACGCATACTCATAGCTCACAACGAGCACTCACACACACACACACACACATACAGAGGAGCGGAGCAAACATTTTAATATTTTTCACACATATGTAGAGATGCATTCATGAATTCGCCCTCTGGCGATTCAGGTGCTGCCGTTGTCGAATTGTGCGGCCGATTGAATGCCCATGTGTATGTGTGTGTGTTTGTGTGAAATTTTGCAGTTATTTAGATGCAAAAAAAAGGCAGTGAGAGGCAGAGTGTGTGTGTGTAGTCACTGCCTGCTGTCTGTGGATACTCCTTTGGCTACCACGCGCACTCAATTGAATTTCATGGCAAATATTGATCTCGTAAACTAGTCTGTGCCCGTGGGCAGTCGTAGGTGTTGAGAGCACATTTTGTGCATTACTATTTACCATCATCATGCGAACAGGCACATGAATGGAAAGCCAAACATAAATTCCCACACACACACAACATTAATATTCATGTTGCACGTACTCTAAGAACTATTTTACTTGTCTTCAAATTAGTTTACATTTTTATGATGTCTTCTTGTTTCTATTGAGATTAATTAAGGCCATATTCATTAATTTGCATTATACGCTTTGACAGAGTCTGAGTATTTTTGTTGAGTATTACCTCTAAGCATTTCCTCTAAGTATTTTCTTCAAGAATTTCTTCTAAGTATTTGCTTTCAGAATTTCTTCTAAGTATTTCCACAAAGTTATTTCCTTCAAGAATTTCTTCTAAGTATTTCCTCCAACTAATATTTCTTTAAATTATTTCTTGAAGTATTAAGTATATGCTTGAAGTCTTTCAGTTAAGTATTTCTTCTAAGTATTTCTTCTAATTATTTCTTCATAGTATTTTCTCTAAGTATTTCCTCCAAGAATTTCTTCTAAGTATTTCCTTCTTCATAGTATTTTCTCTAAGTATTTCCTCCAAAAATTTCTTCTAATTTCTTCAATTTTTTTTTTTTTTTATTTCCTCCAAGAATTTCTTCTAAGTATTTCCTTCTTCATAGTATTTTCTCTAAGTATTTCCTCCAAAAATTTCTTCTAAGTATTTCCTTCAAGAATTTCTTCTAAGTATTTGCTTCCAGAATTTCTTCTAAGTATTTCCACAAAGTTATTTCCTCCAAGAATTTCTTCTAAGTATTTCCTCTAAATCTTACCTCCAAGTATTCCCACATTTTTTCTTTAATCCTGAACTGGACGATCACACTTCACTTCACTTCACTTTACTTCACTTCACTTCACTGCGTTGACCTCCACCAGGCCTGGGCGACTGAAGAAATGCTGTAGCTGCAGCCCTTTATATAGGGCGCCCTTCACTCATAGCCTAAGTTGCTCTCGAATGTGAAGCCCGGTGCCAGGTAGAAATCGTTGCAGTTGAGCGTTAAGTGACCTATGGGAGCACTCTCTGCTGCTGCCAGCTTAGTTTTACTTATTCTGCTGCATACATATAGACGACGATCTTCTCTAAGAAAGACACCCAGAGAGCGAGCGAGAGGCAGAGAGAGAGAGAGGGAGAGAGACAGAGAGAGGGAGACAGTGAGAGAGAGAGAGAGAGAGAGAGAGAGAGAGAGAGGGAGAGAGAGAGTGTGAGAGGTAGAGTGGAGAGAGAGAGAGAGAGACAGAAATACGAACAGACACGCATAGTTGAATGGGATCTCCTCATATACATATATTAATGCTTGATATATGTATGTATGTATGTATATATATATGATGCTAATATATATAGTTAATAGATGACATAGCCAATAGTTTGTTCTCTTCTAGTTCTCTTAAGTAAAAATCTGATTTAATAAAATATAAATACATATAATATCAAAATTGAGTTCTATACAAATACCAACAAAAAGCAGCAGGAAAACAAACTTCAGTCAAATGAAACAAGTTTGGCATTTTTTGTAATATTAATATTAATCCATAATTTTGCCATAATCTGTTGAGCAGCTCCTTCAAAGCTGGATGACTCCAATATGTTTCTTCATGATAGTTACTGTAGCTGCGTATCTGCCGTTTTCTTGCCAAAGTTCTCTCGGGCCGTATCAGAATTCAGATTCCGACTCTAGGTCAGTTGGAATGTTTGTTGCAGAGGCAGCTTTGGTTTATTGCATGTGTGCAGCGCTTTAAATGCTTTTTGGGCTGTTTCTCATTACCGGGGGCAAGTGCTGAGTGCTGAGTGCGAGTGCAAAGCTCAGAAGAGTCGACGCTGACGCAGTTTATTTACTGTCGGCAGAACAAACGACGGGCAGTTCATTGGCTGCGACAGTGCGCAATTTGTTCAATTGGTAGCAGAGGGCGGCCAGTGATGGGATGAGGCTGCGAACAGTCAGTGGAAAGTGGAGAGTGGGGAATGGCACTTGCAGTGGGCCAAATGAGCGCAAGTAAATACAATTTACGGCCTTTTGTTGTTGCGGTGGGCCGCAAGTGTGCGAAATGCTGGCACAGTTCGTTCAACTGAGCCTCCCACGAGAGGAAGAGAGGAAGGGGGGGGGGGGGACGCGGGAAAGCAATTAAAGCGATTGCGGGCACACACAAAATGTAAATTAAATTTAATAATTGATGGCGCATATTTATGCGCATATGCGCGAGCACCGTCCACAGGTCAGACTCACCTCTGCACAGACTCGCGCCAGCGTACATTCTCATTGGCCAGTCCATTGACCAGCCTATGGGCCAGATCGATGGTAAAGGACGTCTTGTCCGCCTCCCGTTGGCACTTTTGCTTTTCGGCGACAGCGTGCTCGAACTCGGCCTGAATGTCGGCCAGCTTGTCCTCCAAGTTGTTGATTTTCGTCTTGAGGTACTGCAGTCGCTCGCGCGCCTCGCACAGCTCCTGCTGTGCATCCTGCAGGGCCTGCTGCTTGGGCCCGACGATGAGAAAGACCTGATGATAGCGATGCAGATTGATGACCCACGCACAGAGGCCAGCAGCTGCCACGGACTTTTGCACAACTTTGTCCGGATTAAACTCGGGATCCTGCGAAAGAAAAACAATTTTCGATGTCAGTGAGATGTGAAAATACAGTTCCCATCTCTGCGTCTTACCTTTAGGTATTCCTGCAGGGTTTCGATTATATTCGGATGTATGTTGTCCTTGTTGTAGTTGAGCAAGTCGCTCAGAAACTGATCCACACGCACCATCATTAGCTTGGCTGCCTTCCAGCTGCGATCGCGCGGTATCTTGCCATTCGTGGCCAGCAGCACCATGACAGCAGCGCAGACATTGATCACGCCCTTGGGCGGCGAGCCGAAGGACTTGAGCTCGGTCAGATTGTTCTTGTTGAGGGTATTGAGCGCCGCCTGTGCGGCCACTAGAGCTGGCTCAGCCTGTCGCAGATCCTGCTCACAGAGTTTCGTCTTAATGGAGACATCCTCCTCGATGATGCGTACACGTTTCTCCTCCTCCGAGGCTATGAAGCGTTCACGTTTCACCTTTTCGCTCTCGGCGCTGACAATGACGATCAGCTTGTCGGCCGCTGCATTTTTGGCTGCCAGCTGAACTTCTTGTATGGCCAGTTGGTGCTGCAAGAAAAGTTCCATCAAAGTCAAACGAAAAACTCTGGGAAACTAAAAGTTTGGTGGCCAACGAAATTAATTAAAGCTCTGGCACGCTGGCCCAATATTGACACGGGGCAACTTTATCGCACAAATTGTAGAAGAGGCACTTGAATAAGCACATGTGCACTCCCTCCCCCTCCCCATACATAGGTATTTTAGCTTTACTGAAAACTGAAGCTGACGTCTGTTCGTCGGTACAATTGAATTTCATTAAATTCAATTAGTTTAAATAACATTATGGATGCGTTTTTTGTTCGTCTGAGTGAGGAGTTTTTGTTTGGCGCTCAAAAGTATGCTACAAAATAAATGCGATTGACGCGGCGCCATTGCCAGCCATCGGCAGCCATCGGCAGCGTAACCGGAAACGGCTCCTGCAATGCAAAGGGCATCGTCATCACACACCGGCTCTCCACCATTGTGGCCCACTTTGCCACGGGCTATGCACAGCAGATTTGCTGTAACAACAATTCAATTAAGCGTACTAATTGAATGACAGACTCGACACGAAGCGACGCGACGTTTCGAATATCGCAGAGACAATGACAAAAAAAAAAAAAAAAAAAAAAAGAAAAAAACGAATCTCAACTGCCGCCATGTATACGTATGTCCATGTCCACTACATGGCCTGTGCGCCTTGATAAAAAATCTGAGCGGGTCAGATGGCATCGTCAATCCGGTTGCTCAATTAATACTCAGAAATGTTTTTAATAAAAACTTAATTTAATAACTCTACAATTTTTATGAATGCAATTTTATATATAAAATTTGTGCGCTTAAGCCAATTTATTTTAAATTGGTATATTTTTTGAGAAGTGCAATAAATAAAAATAAAAAATAAAGGTTTATTATTATATGTAGATATTTTAAAAATATTTAAATACCAATTAAGAAATAAAATAAATAATAAAGTAGTATTTTTTTGTTTTATTATAAAAAATATTTTTTTATATATTTAAATATTAAGTACGAAATTCAATAAACAATAAAAAAGTATCATTTTTTGTTTATTATTATAAATATTTTTTACATATTTAAATATTAAGTAAGAAATAAAATAAATTATAAAAAATAATAAAGTAGTATTTTCTGTTTTATTATAAAAAATAATTTTTAAATATTTAAATACTAAGTATGAAATAATAGGAAAAATAAAGTAGATTTTTGTTTTGTTTTATTATAAATATTTTAAAAATATTTAAATATTAAATAAGAAATGAAATAAGTATTAATAAAAGTAAAGTCGCATTTTTTTGTTTTATTATAAAAATTAAAAAAAAAATTTCAGTTTTTTATTATTGCATATAAATAATAGAAAAAAATAAAGTAGATTTGTTGTATTTTATTATAAATATTTTTAAAATATTAAAATATTAAGTAAGAAATAATATAGTATATTATACATTTTTCTTAAATATTTAAATATTAAGTAAGGAATTCAATAAATGATAAGAAAAATAAAGTAGATGTTATTTTTTGTTTCATACATATTTTTAAAATATTAAGTGTTGAGTTGTCTTGAATTCAACTGGAATAGCTGATAAATGTCATCACCTACGGATTTTGATTAATTAAAATGCTACTCGTATAAGTCTTAAATTTGCAGGTCGTTAAATTGGTTAAACTCTCTTTTTATTGCATTATTATTCGCGCTCACCTTCAGGGTGTCCACTTGACGCGCGCATTCGGCCAGCTTGGCCATGCCGCTCTGCAGCCGGCCGATGCGCTGGGCGAACTCCCCGTTTTTGTCGACCAACAGTTTGCGGTAGAGGAAAATGTATTCGAGAAAGGTTTTCGGTGTGGTGTAGTTGTAGCGTTTTTCATTCTGCAGATAAATTTTCGATATCTGATTCACAGTGCCGTGGACGTAGGCCATAAAGCAGGCGATGGGCGGCACGAGTTCGGGCTGCAAATGAATGCGGGGTCAGTTGACTTCTCTCTGTGTGTGTTTGTGAGTGTGTGAGTGCATGAGTGTATGTGTGAGTGTGTGTTGTGGCACCTTCTGTTGTCATTTTGACAGTTTAAAGTTGTAAATTGTAAATGACGCCGGACAGGCGCGTGCAATAATAAAGTCAGCGTATCGTACACACCTCCAATATGTCACCGATATCGGTGAGAAACTTTTGGGACACCGATTCCAGTGCAGTGCGGGGCCACTCGTGGAACCAGTTAATGGCCGTGCGGCTAATTATGGCCGGAAATTTTCTGGCACGTATGCGCAGCGTTTGCCCCACCGGGGAGAAGCAGAGCACGATTTTGAGCAGACGCCGCACCTTCTCCACAAAATAACGCCAGCAATTCTCCTTGGTGTCCAAGGTGCCGCTCTGCTTCACCTCGTTGCGTATGCCATTGACGATCGTATCCAGCTGATCGTCATTGAAGAGCTCGGGTATTTCGCCCGAGGCGAGCAGATCGTTGATCAGCATCAGTATCGACTCATCGGGCAGCTGCGCATCGGAGATGAGAAACACCGAGGCCACATTCTTCAGGCCCACCTTCATGTACAGCGCTGCAATCTCGTCCCGCATGTCGAGCAGCCCGAAGCCGCGTTTGATTTGCACTTGCGACACGCTCAGCGAGGAGATGAATGCGGCCAGGCGTGCCAGAGTCTGCTTGCCAGAGCCGCCGACCCCAATCAGCAGAGCATTGCCACGCGGACTTTCCAGGATGCGATTGATGCTGGGAAGGAAAAGCAAAGTTAAAGAGTATATCAGTTGAGCTATATCAAGCTAGCCTCACCGACATATGTGTATCATGGCATCCTCGAATAGCACCAAGTTCATGTAGCCCACAATATCGTTGTAGCTGGCCTGCGCCTCCAGCAGCAGCTGGTAGAGCGAGTCCCAGCTCTTGAGCGGCATGTACTTCTGGTCCACCAGGGATTGGGCAAAGTGGCTGTAGATGAGTGGCTCCGCGAACACAAAGTCCTCGTCAAAGTCCTCGAAGTCCTTCTTGAATATGTCCCGAATGGAGGACCTGAATGACTTGATGTCGTACTGATCGACCAGTCGATCGTGATAGACGCGAAACGCCTCATGCACGTAGAGGCGCATCAGCTCGGCGGGCTTGCTGCAGACGGTGCCGCTGTAGCTGCTGGCCGCACCACCACCCGCTGAGATGGGGGCACCCACGCTGTGCATGACGCCCTGGTAGATGTTGGTCAGGTCGCGCAGATTGAAGACGTAGTGGAACTTAATGGCCGTGGGCAGGAAGGCGTACTCGACGCGGCGATGCAGCGCGATGCCCACCTGCACCAGGAGATTGCCAATGGAGCGGATCTCCTTGTTGAAGCCCAGCGCCGGCTGCTCCAGGTGGCTGTTCAGTATGCTGCTGTAAATGTGGTGCAGCGTCTCCTCGCTGGGCTGAGCCACCGAGAACACACAAAAGTGGCGCTGCAGCCGCGGATCGATGGTGAAGGAGCCGGCAGTCGGATTCATGCAAGCCGCGAACTGACAATGCCGTATGTCCTTCAGCTGCAGCCTCTGGCGATCGTACCTAGACAAAAGTCTCAGCTGCTGTTAGCTGAAAGGATTAGTGTTGAACCACCACTCACCACTGCCTGTAGTCCATGAACTGGCGCATTATGGTGTGCGGCTGCACAGTGCCATAGGCGTCCACCTCGGGCATGTTCAGGTCGTTGACGAAATAGATCAGTCGGCGCTTCGGCCCGCTCGGTGCATAGCAGCGGCCCGACTTCTTCTCCAGCGGCCGGTCCAGCATCTTCTGGAACATCTCCGATGAGGTGTAAAAGTTAAAGTGTGTCGCCTGCACTGTGGTCAGCAACGGTGTCGAGGAGGACAGCTTCCGACGCACGCCAACGCCAACGCCAGCGCCAGTGCCAGAATTGGATGCAACGGCCGGCGTCTGTTGCTGACTGCCGCTGACAGCTGTCACGGCAATTTCAAGCAGCTCCTGTGCGCTGGCATATTTGCTGAAGAGCTCACGGAAGATGGCACCCTTGCCGCAGCCAGAGCTGCCCACCAGCATGCAGGCCAGATTGCGGTCGATAAGCAGCTTGAGGAAGTAGCCCAGACGTGTGGTCTCTGCAGTTGAAATGAGCACGTTCTGTGTGTGAGTGTGTGAGTGTGTGTGTGTGTGTGTGTGTATGTGTGAGTGTGTAACCAAAAGCTTTGTTCGCATGATTAGTTCATTTCCAACTAGGTCAAGCACGCACCTGCAACGGCTGCTCGGCATCGATTTGACACTCGAGCTGCTCCTGAGCGGCCAGCTCTGACCAGCGCTGGAACTTCAATGTTTGCACATTAAGCTGATAGTCAAATATGGTGCCCTGACTGGGCAGCTTGACATCCTTGAATTCGCCCGTCCACCACTTGTGAAACTCGCGCTGCCAGTCCACAATCGTGTCCTGATGCAGTGCCGAGCCGAAGCTCCAAAGCGTAACATACACAAAGATGGTTTCTAACGCCAGCTCGGCGGACTCATGCGATAGCTCGCCATGGTGTTGGCTGTGTGAATTGACACTCCGATGCTTGTCGCCAGCGTGTGCAGCGTCATCCTCAACTGGGTCGCTGTCCAGCAAACACTCGAGCAGGTGACACGTCATTTGAATCATGGCCATGTTTGTGATGGGCGTAATGCGACGAAAGTCCCGCTGCCTCTGCATCAGGCTGGGAAAGTATTTTTCGAAGAGCGTCGTCAGTATGCCTCGCTCGATCATATTCACACGCGTTTCCAGCCAGGACGAGACATAGCTACAAATTTAATACACAACATGTGAAGAAACACCAGTTGGTATACCCGACGAGGAGATACTCTGAATCCCCGAGTAAGGTAAAACGTAGCTAGAATGCTTGAAACAGCAGAGAGCGCCACTTGAAGCTCGACTGCAACGAGCTCTACCTGCCGTCGGGCTCAATCTTTGTGAGAGACAGTGCTTGAGTAAAAGTGGCCCTATATAAACGGCAGCAGCTGCTGCAGTTCTTCAGTCAGTCTTCAGTCTTTCAGGCCTGCTGGGGGTCAGCGCATTAAAGTGAAGTAGAGTGTGTGATCGATCAACTAAGCATTAAAGACGAAGAGGAACTACGTAGTGAAACTACGTAGTGGAATTACGTAGCGGAATTACGTAAAGGAATTACGTAAAGGAATTACGTAAAGGAATTACGTAAAGGAATTACGTAAAGGATTTACGTAAAGGAATTACGTAAAGAAATTACGTAAAGGAATTACGTAAAGGACTTACGCAGAGGAATTACGTAGGGGAATTACGTAAAGGAAATATGTAAAGTAAATACTTAGGAGAAAGAGGAAATACTTAGCGGAAATATTTAGAAGAAAACTAAAGTCCTTAGCTCGTATAGGCTCTGAGAATGGACGGACGGACAAACAGGGTTAGGTGGCGCTTTGTACGGACTTAGAATATTTTACAGGGCCTGCCACAAAATCTTAATTTCCTTTATTCAAAGGGCTCGGGGGAATAGAGATGCCAAGTAAAAGCAATTCGAACTTACGGTGACCAGCCCAAGTCCTGCGGATTGATGTACAAGATGCCTGCCCTGGACACAGTGGCCGGTGTGGCCGCCTTGAGGTGGCCCACCTCGAACAGCAGACGCATCTCACGTCTCAGCGAAATGCGCTCGTTGCTGGCCAGCGTCAGGATCTTGTTGTCGTCCATCAGCGTGTTGAGGCTTTCGATCCACATTGGATCAATGTCGCCGTCGAGCACGATCCACTTGGGGTTTCCGGGCGGCATATTGGCCTGCTCTCGCATTATTGAGGAGAAGAGGCCGTCCTTCCACTCGCGCGTCGTGGGATTCACGATGCCGAACAGCTCGTCATTGGACAACGCCTTGGGATTGAGCACATGGCAGACCGGCTTCAGTTTCTGTATGCGATACGTTTCGCGCAGAGTTTGCCAAATTTTGGTTTTGCCGGTGCCCGCATCGCCCACAATGAACACCGAGTGGCGCACATCGAGCAGCTCCTGCAGCTGCACCACCTTCATGAGGAAGCCCTCCTCGGGCTGCAGCTTGATTTCATTGACCGCACGGCGAATGGTCTTCTCGAACTCGAACACGCGCTTGCGCGGCACATCGAGCGCTGGGAAGAGGTCGCCAATGAGGCCCATAAATATGGACACATCCTCGGTGACTATCTTGGGTATGTTGAAGTCACGCAGGGCGCGCATTAGCACCTGATCCTCTGGCCGGCTGTGGTCATCGCGCTTCAATGTGCCGGCCACAACCAGCACCGATTTGATGGCGCGCAGGCCCCAGTCGTAGTGATCCTGCTTGGACAGCAGCTCCTTGCACAGCGTGTACAGTGTGATAAATTTGCGTGCCAGCAGACGTGCATCCTGGAAGCCCTCGGCCATTAACATAATCTCACAAATCAAAGCAAAGTCCGGCACAATCATGGCGCATGGGCGAAACAATGTTTTCAGGTTCTCCGGCAGCTCGGTGCGTCCAGCGTAGCCGGGATTCATGGTGATAAAAATGCCAACCGACGGCTCCAGCGAGATGCGCTCGCCCATAAAGATAAATTGGGTTTTATGCATCTGTAAACAGTAGCAGGAGGAGCAGCAACAGCAACAGCAGCACCAACATGGAGTGAACACCCAGCGTCGTCCGTTTCCAGGAGCCAGGCGAAATGTAATCAATGTGCAGCATTGCAAAGAAGTGGAAGGTAAAATCAATTTGCGAACGCTTCACGTATCCCAGACATTGCGGTCGCACCCTTATCGCCTCCTGTATAGTCTTCACTTGAACGGCCACCACGGAGAGCACCTCCACGCAGATGCGATTGAACTCGTCAAAGCAGCCCCATGCGCCGGTCTGGGCCAGACCTTTGTAAATGTTGCCGCAAGATTTGTAGTCCATTTGCTCCGAACAGTTGAAGACATAAACCATTACGCCCAGTGCACGGCCCAGGTCTTTCGTTGTTTCCGTTTTCCCAGTGCCCGCCGGTCCAGCTGGCGCTCCTCCCATCACCAGATGCAGCGACTATGTGTGTGTGTGTGCGTGTGTGTGTGGGTATGCAAAGGTATGCAAATTGCAAACGGAATTTATTTTCCACTAACGAGTTGTTTAATTTAAATACTGGCCGAATTGGCATAAAATCAACACCAAATGGCAACAAATTAAAGCAGCAACTTCTCTCTGTACCAGACGCATGCACTAATTGGAATTTTACTTGCTTTCAAGTAACACAAGAAGAGCTTAACTATGTGTATAAAATATTCACATATACACATGCAATACATAAGGCATATTTTCCTTTAAAGAAACTCTAATAAGAAAATACTTGCTATTCTAACTTAACATATGTACGTATGAATGTATGTATATTTATATGTTTATATTTATATATGTATATAGTATTTATAAATGTATTTATTTATATGCCTACATATTTAAATCCTTATATATATACATACTTATATGTTATTTAATTTTTTTCTTATTTATTAATATATAATTTTTTTTATATTTATTTATATTTTTATTTGAATTTATATATTTATGTACATACTTATATATTTTTATACCCTGAACCCATTGAAAATGGGAAATCAGGGTATAATGGTTTTGTGAAAAGTATGTACCAGGCAGAAGAAATCACCACAGACCCCATAAAGATATATATGTTATTTTTTTTAATTATTTTTTAACACATTCATTGCTAATATTTATGTATATATATATACATATATTTTTTTATATTTATTTATATTTTTATTTGAATTTATATATTTATGTACATACTTATATATATATTTTTTATATGTTTTTATTTTTTTATTTTTTAACACATTCATTACTAATATTTATGAATATATGTATATATTTTGCTTTTATATTTATTTATATTTTTATTTGAATTTATATTGTATATTTTTGTACATACTTATATATATTTTTTATACCCTGAACCTTGAAAATGGGAAATAGGGTATAAGGTTTTGTTAAAATGGGGGGGGGGGGCCCCAATTTTTTTTTGGGGTTTTTCTTTTTTTTTTTTTTTTGTTTTTTTTTTTTTTTTTGGGTGTTTTTTTTTTTTTTTTTTTTTTTTTGTTGGGGGGGTTTTTTTTTTTTTTTTTTTTTTTTTTTTTTTTTTTTTTTTTTTTTTTTTTTTTTTTTTTTTTTTTTTTTTTTTTTTTTTTTTTTTGGTGTTTTTTTTGGTGGGGGGGTTTTTTTTTTTTTTTTTTTTTTTTTTTTTTTTTTTTTTTTTTTTTTTTTTTTTTTTTTTTTTTTTTGGTTGTTTTGTTTTTTTTTGTTTTTTTTTTTTTTTTATATGTTTTTTTTTTTTTTACATTCATATACTAATATATTTTGATATCTTTTTTCTTTTTTTCTTAAATTTATTTATATACTTAATATATTATTTTATACTTATATGCATTTATAGTTTTTAAGCTGTATTAATTAATGTCGAAATAAAATTCTTGAGCTTCTAGAATAGCAGTCATAAATCAAGTTTAATGCACGCCGTCTTAGTCGGACACAAATTAATTTGGTTCTACTTTAGTTGCTGCCAGATTTAGTTTTGTATTCATCGAGCTATAAATGGCTATACGTTCGTATATAAATAAGTATATATAGTTGCTCATGCGATAGCTAATTAGTTTCTGGGATTTGCTAAGCAACGTTTCAACCATCACAGACAAATGACTCGCAGTCGGCTAGTTTGAGGCCTTGAAGTTCTACTCATAAAAGCTCATTATTTCTGCCTTTATGATTTGTAGCTTAGATTGAAATAAATATATAGTATGAAATGTTTCTGTGAAAGCGTTTATGAATTCGCTTGAATTGTTTTGTTAAAGCTCTCCCTATATAAACCAGAGTTCTGTGTGACCCATCATCATAACGTATCCCCTTACCATATCTCTCTTACCAAATTGCGTAAGCAGTAACTGTTTACTATTTGTTTTATTAAAATACAATTTCTTTAATTGATCAAACCAACAAATTTCACTGGAATTTTCGTAATTAAGTGTAGTGGGGTGCTCGTTGTACTAAAATAATACAGCCAAAAATAGGTAATCTACAAGATATATTCTTAACATAAATATTGCTTATTGTATAATATTACTAAATACATATACAATGTATTTTGCATCTAAATCGAATTTCTTGATAAATTAATTGAACTTTAGGGCAACTAAAAAGGAAAAGTTGTTCCGGGAATATCAATAAATTCCTGGAAGTAATAAATTATTTTGAGACTTTGGTTAGCTCTAGGATTTGCTCTTCACAATTTCAAATGGCTAACAATTTCCAGATTTCAATAATTATTCAGCCTTAGATTGAAAATAAATGCATATTAATTTAACAATTGAATGAGTCTTAATCAGTTTTCAAGAGAAATGGAGTTTCAAAATGGAAAAGCAAATAATTTGAAAACAATATGGAATGTGCAGATTGGAATCAAATTCATTTGGAGAAATGGAAATTTTGCAGAGCTTATGAAATTTTTCTTGCAGTTTAGGGAGGTGAAATTTAAGGCCTTTTATGCAAACTTTAATTATTTTTTCAATTGAGTTGGCAACAATCATGTTAGCTACGAGAAGAGGACTCTGGACAAGTGAGAATGGTTGTCTTATTGGACGATAATATATTTTAGATTAATTGTGGACCTGTACATCCACTAGAGTCTGCATTAATGACTGACCATATGTTTATTACTCTATATGAGTCTCTTACAGTTTAAACTCTATTGGAATCTATAGCGAGAAACTCCGTATCTCAGAGATTATATATAAAAGACTCAATACCTAATAAGAGAATGTCTTCGAGCAAGATTAGACGAACATGATAGGAGAATTAGATCATCAAAGTGGACAGGCATATTTATTATATATGCAAAAATCACTTGACAATCGTGGATCTCATATAAAAAATCGATATATGTATATTTATTAATCGATAATTATATATATAGTTTTTGCGTATAGAATAAATTTGACTGCCCATTCATTCGAATGAAGAGCGCAATTTTAAATGGAAAATTAAATTATTATTTCAACACCTTTAATATTCCACACATGAACAATCATGTTTGGCAATTTTTTCGGTCGAACGAGCTGCTAATTTTAAAAGCCAAGCTGGACTATTATTATTTTAACACCTTCACACAAAGCAAACATAATGAATCTCAATAAGCCGATAATGTGTTGTTCTTTGTGGAGTCTCACCTGTGTCAGCGTGATGTAGCAGCGGTCCGTTAGAGGCGTTATCACCAGCCGCGAGGTGTTGCCCAAGTACTCATAGGCATAGCGGAACTCGGCATCGCAGATGTTGGCAAAGCAATCCTCGTCGGCGCCGCTGGTGCTGATTGTGGTGGCCGAGGTGGCGCAGCCGCTGGAGCTGCCCGACTGATCGTCGTCCCAGCGATGCCGGAGCTGGCTCTGCCACTGGAAGGCCAACGAGTTGTCCACTCGCATGGCGATGATCTTGGCAATGACGTCACGCGAGTGCACGTCAATGGTGCAGATGGTCATAATCTTCTGTCGGTCGCCGGCAGAGAGTTCGCCCAATAGCAAATTGATTAGGGCATTCAGCTGGGCTATCTGACGCTTGTGCAGCTCCTTCATGGCGCCCTCGTAGCCCTCCTCCATGCTGGCGAACGAGCGATTCACGTCCGCCGTCCAGTTGATTTGGCTGCAGCAGAGCGCCACCTGTGCCGGCCAATCATAGAGCCACAATTCGCGCGACTTCTCACAGAATGCGGCCAGAGCGCGTCGGAAGAGCTCATGGAGAGTGCTGCGCATCTGCTGGATGACCGCGCTGAGCCACAGCTCCACCCGGCCACAGCAGTCAATGTACGCCGATTGCTCCCGCTGCTGGTTGCTCACGAAGGCGACATACTCGTCGTTCTCCTTGGAGTGCATGCCCACGGAGTGCGTGGTGTTCGTCTCGTACTGCAGGCGCAGTATGGAGTCGAAGAGCTTGATGAGATGACGATCGATGACCTGCGGGTTGTTGCCGTTGGAGAGTATGTCCAGCAGATCGGCGGACGATATGAAGTAGAAGCGCGGAAAGGCCAAGCGCTTCGTCTCCAAGTAGTCGTTCAGCGCCTTCTCGCATACCGACAGACGCTTCTGCAGCTCCAGCAACTGCTGCAGCACATCCTCGTGCCGCAGCACCACTTCCATCACCACCCGCACGGCTGTGACGCGTGCCAGCAGCTTGGTGAAGTCCTCGTCGATGCGCTCAAAGTTGGCCGCGTCCTCGGGCAGCTGGGAGCGGATGTCCGCTGAGCCAATGAAGATGCACTCCAGATAGATCCACTTCCGCTGCACCTCGAACCAGTTGACAATCAGGTTGTCAATGCCGCTCAGCACGCGCTGCCAGTAGCTCAGCTTGTCCAGCAGGTACTCAATGTGCTTTGAGGTCGATATATTCTGCAGCTGCATTTGATTGTCGTCGAGCGTTTCGATCAGCTCCTCGGAGACCTTGAGCAGCTGCACCGTTGGCCGCGAGCGATGCACCTCCAATTCGAACTCCAGATGCGCCCATGTGGCCTTAATGTCGTCCAGCACCTTGGTGACCGTCATCTCTTTGATGGCACGATCCACAGTGTTCTTAATGTCCTCCTCATGCTGATGCAGCTGCAGGCTCAGCAGCTGTGCCAGAGTTGTTGATGCATTGCACTTGTACGAAAGCTGTTCGGGATTGCATTGACAAATATAATATTCACCTGTCTGTCTCATTGTCTCTCTGTCTCTCTGGTCTTGAGCTGTCATGAATACAATTAGGCTGCATGTCAATTAATCTACGAACCATTGCTCGTTATTAATTTTAAGCAAATGTGCATGATATTGACTTTCAAAATAATTGAAGCTGTCTGTTTCGTCGTAGTAGCTGCTGCTAATTATTACTCCTGCTAATAAGCCAGAGTGCTCCACTACTCCACTGCTCGGATAGCAGATGCCCTCAACTTAAGTCATATATATATATATATTGTATTGATTCAGTTAATTTTACATAGCAACTGCATTGTTATGTTATATATTAAACCCCCCCAATATTTTATGTACTACGCTTACGCATATCAAACTCAATCTTAGAGCAAACCCATTTACAATAGAGTCATATTACACACGTTTGAGTTTATCTGCTTGTCAAATTATTAAATTAATGCACTCGGCTTGCCTGCCAATCAGCTTACCAAAGCCATAAGGCGCTCAGGAGCACCATAATCAACCCTAGCAACATAGAGGTTGATGAGCGCAAATAAGCTCGGATTTGTAACAGAAATGCAACAAGTTAGATGCACAAGCTTATTAATAATGAATGGCATAATGAAACTCTATGCTATGGAGATAAGTAATATTCAACTACTGCATATTCCGGGAATTTATTGATTTTCACATACCAATTCATCCATGTCGTGAAGTCCATTCAGCTGTAATAGACAACGATTTCAAATCATAATTTAAATTATCAAATATGTCCCTTTGGCTTAATGTGCTTCAAATCTGCTGTTAATTATAAATTTTGCGAATTATAATTATTTATTTGAAAAGTGCGCAGAATAATTAAAATCTGTGTTTATAAAATTTCTATTTATTTGAAATTATTTTCTTTCTCTTTTTTTTTTATTTAATGTGTCGCAGCTAATTAAACGCAATTTAATTGAATTAAAATATTTGCGCTTTCCGTAAATATATATATTCAATATAAATATTATTTGTGCCAGCACAACAACAAATATTAATAATTACATAAATATTTTGACAACATATCAAAGAATCGATTTGATTTTGTGCATGAAATATGAAATGCATAAATTGTTCGAACTAATCAATTGTGCGTATGTAAATATATACCTAATAATTATGTAAAAAAAATGCGTTTAGTGCAATTACGAAAATAGTAATTTAATGAAATTATAAAAATACAAAAATAAATTTTTTTAATAGTTTTTTAGAAATAAATTAGATTGATTTTTAGCTATTTGAAGTTCTATAATGAATTGTAATCGTAAATAAATATGATTTTGATTGGAGTGCAGCGGAATGGATAGCTTAAGCGCTTCTCACTCAACGTGGGGTGCCCTAGGTGGATTATGGCAACTGTAATCCACGGCCAATCATCTGCTGCAGGTAATGTGATTGCCAAATACTCACACGTGCAACTGCAGCGGGATGCAATTGGCAGGGCGCAATGTAAAATGTTGCTTTGTGGATCAATCCGTTGGAATTGCAGCGATGCAATGATGAGGATGAGATTGCGGGTGTGTGTGTGTGGGGTGTGTGTGTGTGTGCTGCTGCTACTTCCTATTGACTTTGCAGCATTGCTGGCTGTGATTTCTCGCTTCGCTTACCTTTGACAACTGCATCAGCTCTAGCCAATGGCGTTCGGTAATTGCTGGATTTTGGAGCTCGGTCACCGCGCGCAGCGAGGCAACCAGTTCGCGCAACACGCCCACAATATAAACATAGGGGGCCCAGTCCCTGATGCACTTGTCAAGTGTGCGCAAATCGCGCGTGAACTTCTTGCACTCGTGCTCCACGTCGTCCGTGTCGATCTGTAGCCAAGGTGTTGCATGCCAGTCAACAATGCAGGATTCGATGACGCGCACAAAGTCCCACAATTGCTGCGGGCGGCACGAAATCTGTCAGCCACATGAAAGGCAACCCCAACATAGTCATCCACATCCTGCTTACCTTCACGCGCCGCAGCTCCGTCCGGCAGTGCTCCAGTGTGGCAGTGTCGGGCTCGGGTATATCGAGCAGCCGGGCCCAGCGTGCGTACCGCCGCTGCTGGCTGCCAAAGCGATGGAGACGCACGTAAACCTGGTCGCAGGCATCGTAAATTTGTGGACAGGGCACACAGAAGAACTGGGGAATGTGAAAGGCAGACGCTAATACTGGAGCCCAAGCAAACTGGGCGTGGGGAGTTCGGGGGGGAGCTCTGCTTACCGGCATGCGCTGGAACTGTTTGGCAAAATGCTGCACGTGGCACGTATGCAGGCCAATGAGTGCCGTTACGCGCTGCTGTTGGTAGTAGCGTGTGTCCTGGAGTGCCTCGTGTTTGGCCAGAGCTTGTTGCTTCAGTTGCTGCCACTGCATCGGCAGCTGTTCAATGTTGCGCACCAGCTGCGCCTCGAACTCCACGTTGTAGGTCTTTAAGAGCGCCACGATGTCCTTAAGCGGCTTAAACACATTGTCCGCGTACGGCTCCCGCTCCCGTATCTCCGCCATGACAGACAGCACTCGGAGCAGCGCCTTAAAGTCCTGCCGCCCGATGTGCAGCTGCAGTGTCTCGTGGCTGAGCGCAATGAAGGCGTTTAGCTCCTATTAAAGCAAATTAACTTTTCGACAGCATACTTCGGCGGGCCATTACTCCGGCGAGCTCACCTGCAGCGTCTTCTGTACGTAGCGCAGCAGCCATTGCTTGTGCAGGTGCGACCACTTGCAGGCCAGGTTGAGCAGGCCATGTTTGAGCGGCCGCACATCGAGGGCCAGCCAGCCGTTCAGGCAGTGCCCATCCTCACATTGGTCAATCGCATCGTGCAGCTCGTTGTAGCGCTCGATCTGCAGATGAGATTCAGTAAAGATGCTTGGGGCGTTGACAACTTCATTTGCCTGGACTAAACCGAAATTTATTCAAGCTAATTTAGCGCATATGTGTGCATGTGTGTGTCTGTGTGTGCATGTGTGTGTGCCCAATTCGTGTGCCATTTACTCGTATATTCCGACTACGTTCAGCCGTAGCGTTTATTAAGCGCACCAGCTGCGCCCGAGGCGACTCCCAATTGCCGCTCATAAATAAAATGCCGGTCAGTGATTTCGACTGCCCTTAGCTTGTTAGGGTAATATACTTCGAACGTCTGCTTTATGCAAACGGCCAATATCTGCTAACTGTATTTGAATTCAAATTTAGAGAGAAACAGAGAGAGAGAGAGAGACGAGACTCTAATTGAATATCCTGCATTGTCTATGCCAAAGATCTGTATATGTATTTGTATTTGATATTCTATTTCTGCGTCTTCATTAAGACAGATTTGCCTGGAACTATTAAATCGTTATCAGTATAATAAACTAAGACATATATCGAAATATATTTATTTTTTTTATCAGCATTAGATAAGGCAATGAACTAATATATGTATTTATTGAAATGTTTTCTTTTTAAATATATATATATTTTTTTTAACAATATTAAATAATTCACTGAAGTGATCTATTTATTGAAAGGTTTTTTTTTTATATTTTTTATTTTTATATTAATGAGTTTATTATTTCATTTTGTTTTACATATATTAATGGAATTGTTAAATTATTTTCATTTTGTATATCATCAATAAATTTATATATTTATTTAAATTGTTTTTTTTTATGTGGCTGAAACTATAAACTTTAAACTTTATGTTTTTTTTTTTTTTTTTTTTTTTTTTTTTTTTTTTTAGATAATATAAAAAACATATATATATTTATTAAAGTTATAAATTTTTTATTGCTTGTTTTCATTTTTATATTTTTAAAAGAAAATATATTAAAAATATTTCATATTTAATAGATGATAGATTTGGGATTCAAATTATTCATACTTTTGCACTTAATGTTCATTATTATTCTGCTGATTACAAAGAAAAAATAGTTTTTTCTTGTCAAGTTATTAAAAATATTATATTTATTTATTTCTATTTTTTTTATTTATTTTTTTTTTGTTATTTTTCTTTTTCATGTATATTAAAAAAAAATTAAATTAAAATTTCACTATTATCAAGTTATTAAAAATATTATATTTATTTATTTATATATTTTTATATATTATTTCTGATTATATAGAAAAAAGGAAAACCATTTCTTTATTATCAATTTACTAAAAATATTTTATTTTTTTATTTTTTTTAATTTTTGTTTTTAATTTATGTATATTACTTGTGATTATATAGAAACAATAAAAACCATTTCTTTATTATCAATTTATTAAAAATATTTTATTTATTTATATTTTTTGTTTAATTAAATTTTTTTATATATTATTTGTGATTATAAAGAAAAAAGAAAAAACATTTCTCTTTTATCAAGCTGTTAAAAATATTTTTTTTCTAATTTTTATTTATTTATATTTTTTATTTTTCGCATATTTTTATCATTGTGTATAAATCTTTTTTATTCTCATTTGATATATGCCTTCTATTATTTTAATGAAATTTCAGCTTAATAATTTTCATATACAAAATCTTTTTGTATGAGACAACGATCTGGTGAACAAATTCAAATTAATAGCAATTATTTAAACAAAAAGAAAGAGTTTGAAATGGTAAGCAAAAAATCATTTATCATTATTAAAATTGCAAATCATTTGAGCATATATTTTTGCAGTTGTTGTTGTTACTTTGGCAAACAAAGGACAATCGAGATTCGTTTTGATAGAAATGTCATACATATGTATATAGACGTGCATACATACATATATAAATTTTGGTAAATTTCTGGCATTTTATTGTGGCACTCAATTTACAGCCTCACGCCCTATCTATACATACATACATATGTACATGTGCATTTCGACCATGATTTGTTGTGCTGCTCAGCCCTTTTTGTTGTGCTTGCTGCGGCGTCTTTATGTTATTTATTGCATACTTTTTGGGGCGTTTGATAATTGTTTAAAGAAAATATTACGCATACGCAAGCGATTTGCCTGCTGTATTCACAGCAGTGAATTGTTCTGCTATTTGGCATAAGTCACAGGCGCCATGTGGTTAAGCATTTTTGGCTCTATCCAGATTTGGGCAAGCCAGGCAAAGCCAGGCAAGATGGCACGATGGCTGGATGGCTGGATGGCTGGATGGCCGATTCGGCCACACATTTGACCCTAAATGGTCAACATTTATCAAGCGTTATTGGTCTCAGGGGTTACACAACGTAAATTGTGTGGTTGCCAATTGAGTGACCCGGCGAGCCACTCGGTCACTAGTGCCTTCATCTGTCTGCCAGTTCCCTCTACCCTCCCCTCTCTCTCACTGCCTGTCCGTTGTGCGTGGGCACATCAGTGTGGCGCGTTTGGCAAGCTGCTGATATTTTTCTTTTTCGTTTTTGTGTTTCATTTTCTTACCTCCTTTTTGAACGTCTCCATGATGGCATAGCCACTGCCGCTGATGTGGGTCGTCTGTTCGCGGGCGGCCTGCATGCAGGAAGCCAGTACGTCGCCGCTCTGCTGGGTCCAAAGGAACGCATAGGCGTGGAATTTGGCAGCATAATTCAGCGCCGCCTGCACCGTTTCACTCAAGGCGTCGCGTATGCTGGTGCAAAGCATTTCCAAGTCATCGGCTGCAGCTGCGAATGTAGGCAGTTCATAAGCAAACGCAAGGAATGCCACACGCCCGGCCTGCCATGGCGTGGCATGGCGTGGTATGGCGTGGCATGGCGGCACCTTCTGCAATGCGACGGCTGGTGCATGGTAAACTGTGCGGCATCAACTCACCCACGTTCTCAGCGTCATCCTCCACGTCGTCGTCAGACAGCGAGTTGTCAGACACAATTCTTGGCATGCAGTCGCATGTCTGTTTTATATCCAGCAACAGCTGCTCGACAATTTGTTGAAAATTATTTTCCACACTTGCATCAAAGCCAGGCGAAAAACGTATTTCCGTTTCCGTCAGCTCCAATTTCACTTCGAAAAGCGGTGCATCGTTTGTTGCTGTTGTTCCGATTGCTATGGCTGTTGCTGTTGCTGTTGCTGTTGTTGTGGCTGATGTTGTTTTGCTTGTGGTTGTTGTTGTTGGTATTATTGTCGCTGTCGCTTGTGGCACTGTGATTTGTTGTAGCACCAACCTAGCCATGCTCGGCAAGGCCATACTTGAAGTTGGGGGCGCTATTGAAGTTGCCTTAGCTGAACCAGTTGTTGTTGTTGTTGTTGCTTTTGTTGTTGCTGTTGCCGTTCCTGTCATTTCCTTGTGCAAATACTCTAAACTGAATTACACGGCGTATGAGTAATGCGAAAATTAAATTTAGTGCTGAGTTTGTTCTGTGCTTATTTCGATTGCGTTTTCTGATGACGCTGCTGCTGTTGCTGCCAGCGTTGGCAGCGCTGCTGCTGCTATTGCTGTTGCTGCCACTGAGGACTCAGCTTGCAATCACGAAGTGCCGTTAAGTGAAACATGCAATTGACGCATGAATGCCCTGCCACCAGCAAAAATGTAGTTGTTCTTCTCGAACTTGCTATTGTTGTTGTTGTTGTTGCTGCATGTATGCATGTATGTGTGTGTGCCTGCTGCGGTCGGTGCTGGTGAAGGTGTCTGCCCGACTTGCGGTTGGCTGTGCTCAAATGCGGGTGGGTTATAAATTCGTGTTCATTTACTTGATTAGTTCTGATGAGACATGAAAGGCACGCTGGCAGCTTGCCAGTATGTAATAAATACATACACATACATACATACATACATATGTATATAGCTGTTGCTCGCAGCCCACTCTGATTGCATGACTGGGCGTGACAATGGTTAAGTGAGTTGTTTTACTTATCACGTTGCAGGTGCTGCTGCCTGAAAAGTCTGTTGAAAGCGATGGTTATGATGATGAGCATGATATGATGATGGCTTGCAAATGATCTATCATTGGAGTTGAACAATTTTGAGAGTTTTTATGACTATTTAAAATAAGGCAAGGTTTAATTAAATGTGCTTATATGGTGCACGACAAGTAAAGGAGTTTTGTTTTTTTATAGAGATTTATTTAGCAATATAAATATCAGCTGATTCTATTTGTTGATATATTTTGCAAATTTCAGGCAAAATAAAATTAATTTTGTTTTCATTTTAAATATATTTATTTTAAAATATATATTTATTTCTTTAATTTAATTTATTTTTATTTATATATATATTTTTAAAATTTGTTATTAATATTAATTTTTTTAAAATTTTTTATTTGTTTTTTTTTTTATTTTCTATTTATTTTTTTTATTAATTTTTTTTTATTTATTTTTTTTTATTTTAGAAATATATATGTATATATATTTATTCTTTTATTTTTTTCTTAATTTTGTTTTGTTTTTTATTTAATTTATTAATTTTATTTAGAACATAAAACTTGCAATATTATGTGGTCCTGCTTTATATTTTGATAAATACATTTATAACTATATTTTTGCAAATTTCATAAAAAAAGATTTTTATATATTCTAAAATTAATAATAATAAATGTAATTAAATAGGTGTTTCAATAGAATCGAGTTACTGTAAATGAAGAATTAAATATACTACTTGAATCAACTATTTTTTTAGCAATATTTTAAATAAATTGTATGAAAATGTAATAATTCACATTGAGTTTGAAAATAATTGAAGAAGATAAATAAAAAGAAAAGCAAGCTGCAAACTGAAATCTTGATAAGCTGCTGGACAATGGAATAATTGAAGCAACTGGCAGAGTCAAACCTGATCCTCATGGCCTCTTTTACTTCACGGCAAATCAACTCATCAACGGTGGCTAAATATTTGTTGAACTGTCGTCGCTGCTCATCCGGAAATTCGTGCAGAAACTGTCAACAACAAGGTATACAGCAGCTACAATAATAATAATAATAATATTGTTGACACAACAAGGCGGGCTCACCTCCTGGACGCTGAGGTCGCGGGAATAGAGCTGAAGCTGCTGCCGTTCGTAGTTGAACAACAAACAGAAGTTGGCAATCAACAAGCGATTTAGCAGCATCTTCGTCTCATCGCATTGCAGCAGGCGGAGCCGCACCCGCTCTTGCTGATGGCGCAGATCCAGCAGATTGCGTCCATATAGACTACGCTGATGCAGTGGCTCGGCAGTCCAGCGTCGCATGCTGGCCAGTATGGCGTCCAGGTTGCCATGGGACTGATGCAGGCGAGCATGCAGATCGCGTGACTTCTCAAAGATGCTCTCGATGAGCGGCTCGTCTGGGGGAGCAGCAGTTGATGTTGAGTGATGTTTGCATCAGCTTAATCCACTTACCGTAATTGCGCCAAGTTAGCTGAGCACAGGCGGTGGCCACTTGCTCATCAATGGCCGCCAGCTCGCCGGCAATTAGCTGCAGCTCGGCTGCGGCGCATTGCCCCGCCCGGATGCCATTGTAGAACTCATCAATCTTGATGAGTCTTATGCGACGATGCCAGTAGGCGTCGCGCTGCTCGTAAAGCGAGAGCAGCGCCTCGGGCATCGGAAATAGCTTGCTCGAAACTCTGCCAGCTGCCTGCAGGGCGAGCAAATATTTGGTCTCCTTCAGCAGCGTAAAGAGCGCCCGAGCAAAGTTCAGCTGCAGCTGCTGACCTGCGCCCGACTGAAACAGCACGTGCTCATCGAGGCCCTCGGCAATTATTCTGTCAATGTCCTCCAGCCAGGCGTGCCAAAGCTTTTGCTGCAGGTTGCACAGCTTTGTGGTGAGAATGTTGCGACGCGAGACCAATGCATCCCACTTAAAAGGCAGCGTTACTAGCTCCGATTTCAGCAATAGCCTGAGATTAGATTAGGAGTGATAAAATGTGCAAATAATTGAATTATTCAAATCGGAATGCTGATTATGCTGATTCGCAGAGCAGCAGAATTACATGTATGAATACATATTTGCATGTGTATATGGCATATATAAATATATACATACATATATACATTATCCAAGTGGATGTATTCATCCACTTCATTTACTTACAGCGTCTGGATGAGATCGATTAGATCCTTTGCGCCGAGGTCATCGCAGCGATGCAAGTGCTGCTCCAGCCACATGATGGCGCCAGCTATGGCTGGGAAATTGCCAGCCACGGGCACCGCTTTGAGTCCGTGACACTGATAGTTGAA
Source organism: Drosophila aldrichi (assembly GCA_035045965.1). Lineage (NCBI taxonomy): Eukaryota > Metazoa > Arthropoda > Insecta > Diptera > Drosophilidae > Drosophila > Drosophila aldrichi. The sequence continues at coordinate 420,808 of JAWNOM010000040.1, forward strand.
AAGGATGTCAGCCACACTCAGTTCGAGCTGCAGCAGCTCGTCGTGGTAGATGCTGAGCATGTGTGGCAGCAGGTGAATTAGCTCGGATTGAACGGTGCGCCGCTGCAGCAGACAGCCGAACATCAGGGTCAGCTTGAGCAGGTGCATCCAGCTGTAGCACTGCTCGAAGGCCTGCAGCAGCACGGTGGCCAGCTTCTGCTCCAGTTGCTGCATGCGCTGGAAGAAGAGGCGCTGCTCGCGCTTGAAGCACTTCCACTTGTGGGCGACGGGCGCTGCCAGGTCGATGTCTACGTTGGTCCATTGCTCGAAGAGCAGCTTGAATTCGCTGTAAATCTGAGGAGAAAGAGAGGGGGTGGAGAGGGGTGTCGTGTTAATAGAGCAATTTGGATAGAGCCATTTCGTGGCAGGAAACTTACTTCTCTGATGCGCTCTGTTAGCAGCTTTCCGCGCAGTCCCCCAATTTCGAGCTTCTCCAGCTGCTGAAACTGCACGGCTGCCTCGAAGACGTGACGCAGTTCCGATAGCTGTAGCAGGAAGCCATCAAGTGTTTGGCCAAACACTTGCTCGCTGGAGAAGCGCCACAACTGATGCTGCTCGTCGGCTGGCGGGGAGGCGGAGCCGGCTGCTGCAGCACCGACCAGAGCTGGCAACAGCACTTGGCTGCTCGCATAGCGCTCTTTGTACTCGAGCATGCGCTGCCTGAGCAGCCATATATGGACAGAAGTGTTGTGGTTGAGTGTGTTGTTGTTGGATTGTTGTTTGGCACTTACTTGAAAAAGTCCAGCACCTCGCCCGTTTTGATGATGCGCTGCAGCCCCTCGTCGGCATCGCCCTGAAAGAGCAGCGGGAACTCCAAGTCCTCGGCGGCGCGATGCACCAACATGTTGCAAACACAGCTGAGCAGCACGCTCATCCTTTGGGTGCTGCGATAGAAGCGCGCATTGCTCCACAGCAGGTGCAGCACATGGACCAGCGGCGCAATCAGCTCCTGGGCATTGCTGAACTGCACCGAGTTGAAGGCGGCCGTGTGACGCTGAAAGGGCTGCAGCCAGAGCGAGACGTCCTGCGCCTCCAGCCAGGCGGTCACCAGCTGCCGAAAAGCCTTCGCGTACGGCTCGTAATAGACGGACTCGATGCGCTCCAGTATGTGGGCCAGCGTCTTGTGCATGGGCTCGCGCAGCTGCTCGTAGATGTTCTGCAAGTTGAGCTTGCGGTTCGCCCAGAACGTAATCTCCTGAGCGGGCAATGTGACCACACACAAGTGCTTGCTGGGTGAGCTGGCGTTGGCTATGCTCGTAGTTAGGCCAACGGCCTCCGAGCGCTCCATGACAATGTCGTGCATTTGCGTTGTCCAATTGATGAACATCTCCTCCAATAGAGTGCGAAATTTCGTATCCAAGGCTGGCCTTAGATTGCTATTCGATATGTAATGATAATTAAAATTTGCTCTGTCTCTCTCTCTCTCTCTCTTTCTCTCCCTCTATTTTTTTTTGTTCAATTTCAATTAAAGTTTTGAAACAATCGAATGCAACTTTCTCAATGAAACGGGCAAAAGAAAAATAATTATTGACCCAATTTTCAGGCAACGATTTGCCAGATTTCTCTCTCTCTCCCATTCTCTCGCTCTCCCTTTCTCTCTCACTCTGCCTTTTGCTATTTTGCGCATTTTCCTGATTTCATTCAGTTGCTTCGGGTTTTTGCTCTTGCTGTCTAAAATATTGCATATAAAATTGACCCAAATTTATTTGATTTAATGCCCGATTTCCATGATGGGATTTTCTGCTCTCCGTAGTCATTTTTATGGCCAATGTCCATTAGAGACGGACTAAAATCTATATAATGAAACTGTGCAGTTTGTTGTAACGGCTGTGCAGCATTCTCTTTTTGCATCTGAGCTAATTTATTGATAACTTTGGCCAAATATTGTTTTGGCCAACTAATTGCCAGTTGATATTAAATATTTTGTGTATTTGCAAAGCGCTTTATACCCAATTATTCTTGTAGAATAAACCGGTTTTTTTTATGTGAACAAATGCTAATAAGAGAATCATAATATAAATTTCCCTTTTGTCTACTTAAAACCTTTTAATCTGAAGTTTAGTCTACAACTTGAGAGTTTTAAATATTTCTTTTTTTGCAATTTATTTGCCTCTATAAATTTCCATAAATTGAATTAACAAAGAGCGGATTTAAATGGAATTTAATTTAAAGATATTCCATGTTCATATTTTAGGAAATTATTTACTGTAAGATATCCTACACATCCTAAGAGCCGAGGCTCTTTTTCATATGAATAGCTAACCAAAACATTTTAATATTAATTTTTCTATGCTCTCTATAAGTCTGCTCTAAATATTAGGAATTTATATTGTAATCGGAATTAAAGAAAATACTTCAATGGAATTTCCTTGTACAGGGTATTCGCTCAACGAATACTCTTGCTTGAGCGCCTCAGATTTTATTTGTGCAGCAATTCGTGTCTCACTTGGCTGGGTTGCTATTTGATGCTGATTAATTTAAATGGTTTTGCAGTTAGGAATTCTTTACAGTATTGGCTTTGATAGAGCTTCGGTAAATTCGTTTGCAATTAGTCGTATTGGGTTTTAATTAAAGGATGAAGTAAAAGCAATCAAGACTCCATTGCTTTGAGACGCTTAGTTGTTGGCCAAATTGAAAATTTGTTGCCAACTTGAGATATTTAACAAGTTATTGAAAATACATAATAAATTGACGCAAAATCATGCGATAAAGTTGTTTGCTTTCCCAGTTCGATTTATATGATTGCTTTGCCTCTCACTCTCTCACTCTCTCGTTCTTTCTCTCTCTCAAATAGAATTTGTTGCCAGCAGCGATGACGCAGCAGCCAATGCGGGCAAAGGACGAAATACATAGCCCTTGAGACAATGGCCATTGAGTGTGACCAAAGTTGGAGCACGACGGCTACTTACCCCCGGTTCACGTGGGCAGACACTTCCTCGACGACTGTTGGCGCAACTAATAACGATAAAATTGTGCGATTGTTGGTCTTGCCCTTAATCTGTGGGGGATAACAATAAAGTATAAATAGCGCTTATAGACACATGAAAACTTTGCCCAATTAAGCCAAATACATGGGGACAAAGGCGAGCGTTTGCCTGCTGGCGACCCCATGCGCCTCGCTGCACTCAATTAGATTAATATGGCGAGATAAAGGACTTGGCGGACTTGGAGGACTTGGCGGACTTGAAGCACCCACCTCGGTCAGTGTGTTGCGCACTTCCTTGACGCGCGCCTGCAGATCCTTGCGCACGGGCGACGGCCAGCCGCCCTCGGCCCCCGCCAGCAGCGGCTGCAGCACCTCGTCGAACAGCAGCGACATCGTCTCGATTTTGCTGTGCACCGGAAAGTCGCCGTAGACCACGGAGCTCTGGAAGTTGCCAGCTGTCAGCGGCACGCCCACATTGTGCCGTATAAAGTAGGCGCACTTGCCGCGCGGCACTCCATCCAAGGTGGTGAAGCTGGACGACGCGGGCGGCAGCGGCACCACCATTGCGCCAGCAGCCGTTGCCGCCGCCACCACCGCAGCCGTGGCAGCGGAGTCCGTCATCACCGCCGCTCCGGCTGACCGCGCCGCACCGGCTGGCAGCGCATAGCCCAGGTACAGATCGCTGATGCAGCCCCTGGGCACCAGCTCGCCGCCGGGACTGAGCGTCATCACCAGCACTCGCGTCCGTCCGTGCAGCCAGTCCAGGACAATGTGCTGCATTGGCAGCCGGACTCGGTTTAGTGTGCTGTGTGCAATGTGTGAAGTTGAGGTGGACTCACCCGCAGCTCGTCGTGCAGCATCATTTTGGCCCATTTGTCCGGCTTTAGACGCATCGTGGTCGTCGTGTAGGCGGCCACGCGATCCAAGCGCGCATCGCTGTAGTCCCGTTGGCCGCCCGAATGGCCAGCGCCAGCGGGCGGCAGCTCCTCATCGCTGCTCGCAAGCGTTGCAGCATCGGATGCAGCGCATGCAGCCATGCCGAGCGAAACAGAAAAGAAATGCAAACGAATCAATGGATGGCGCACATCAACAGCTCGGCGCGACGATTGCCGTTGAAATGATGCGGATTCGCAGGCACTCGCATGACCTCTAATGCCTGGTCCGCGCCAGTTGCTGCGGCTAGGTGGGGCGGGGCACACTGCGCCCCATATCGATCAAACTTCAAATTCGAATTAAGAGAAATACTTTAAAGTGTGCGCCGTTTGTTTTAACGCTCCAGTTTCTAATGCAATGGGCAAAGTTTAATGCCAGGCCAGGCGGCTGGCACCGCCCAGTGCGGCCAGGCGCTTTAATTGCTCGCCCGAGTTGGCGAACTAAGCGAAATGTAATTTCCGTTTTGCAGCTGGTATTTGTTCGCAGTGCGCCCATAACTCAACATCAGCATTAACATCAAAATCCACATCAAAATCAGAGTAGCGTTGCGATTGACAAGCTGCTAGGTGGTTCTGGCTCTGGCTCTGGCTCTGGCTCTGGCTCTGGCTACTCACTCGGTTGCTCCGTGGAGCTCAAAGTCCATAAATCTGCTCAGTCGCCAGTGTGCCATCTATGGCAATGGCTTTATATGCAAATTACGAGCTGGCAATGAAAATTTCTGCTGGCCAAGTGCTATTCGTTGAGTCATCGGGGCGTATGCGTAATATTTGATGTTTAAGCTAAAGTGCCACAAGAAATGCTCTTGTAATGCCTCAAATGCCAGCAATGGCTATTCTATATAAAGTCAGTCATACACACACACGCGCACACACACACACATACACATACACCGACATTTAGCACATTAAGTGCTGCATTATTGCTGTTGTCAGCAGCAAACAGTGCAGCAGCAGGAGCAGCAACAGCAACAGCGGCCGACGGAGGCAAGGCAACGCGATGCAAGTGCATTTAATGTTTCGCATACACAAAGTCAAATTCACGCTAGCTGAATCACGCCCACTCAGCGCCCTGCACCGCTATGCCTTTTGCTGGCGCTGCTGAGCCTTCCGCTTGGCCACGCTCCAAAGCCAAGCGCACGGAATGAGTGACGGAGTGACTGACTGACATGTGTCAAGTAACAGCAGCAACAGCAGCAACAGCAGCAGCAACAGCAACAGCAGCAAGCAACATCAGCAAGCAACATCAGCAATAACAGCAACAGCAACAACAACAACAGTAACAACAACAACAGCAGCAGCAGTGAGTGCTGCCAGCATGCTTAAAATGCTACGCAATTACCGCAAGTACACAAAGAAGAAAAAGAAAAAACCGTTATATTTTGCTGTTTAGTGTTCAGCTACAAGATGCCCTACAAAGAATGTTATGCATTTGATATAATGCTGGCAAAGCTCTCTATTGAAAATTGAATTGAAGTTAACTTTTAAATAACTAGTTAGAGCACTTGATGTCTGCTCTATTTTTGAATGGGCAAAGCAAACACGAAAAGTGACTAGAGTTTATTTAATTACAGTTTATTCAATTAAAGCGACTAGTTGCATATCTTATATAAAGATTGAAGTCAACAGGACAACTTTAATCTGTACCTGTACATATGTATAACTAGAGATATATTTTTAGAGGGAATCATTTTGAATATGTAAATTAAGTCTTGGAGAAATTAAACCTAGGAGGTTTGTTCCTAATTTATATGTAAATAAATGTGGGACCCAAATTCTAAGTTGTCTGAGAACTGAAATAGGCGAATATTTGAAAGACTTCATGTTATGGATTGTCATGGAACCAAAAACACTTTACATACTATAAGCTATAAGAATGTATATTAATTAAAAATAAGTTATTGATTGGCCAGCTAAAATTATTTACTTAAATAAATAAATGGTAATTATTTACTTAAATAAATAAATAATAATTTTGTACTTAAATAAAAAATAATAAATAATAATTTTTTACTTAAATAAGTAATTAATATTTTTTACTTAAAACTAATTCTTAAAGATTTTATTATTTAAATTTCAGTTTAAGACAGTAAGTAAAAATAATAAAAAATAATAAGAAAAAAATAATATTAAAAAAATAAAAATAAAAAAAAATAAAAATAATAAAAAATAAAAAAAAAATTAAATACAAAAAAATTGTAATAATTCCGGAAGAATTGTCAATAATATTTTAATATATTTCTTTTTTATATTTTTTATATTTATATTTATTTTTATATATTTATATTTATTTTTATATATTTATATTTATATATATTTATTTACCGATATATTGATATATTTATATATGTATTTATGCATTTATATATTTATATATTTTATATATTTATATATTTATATATTTAAAACCTAGTTTATATATTGCTTCAACAATACAGCAAAACCTATTATTATTTTAAGGTCCCACACTGGATAGTATTTGCCTATAAATATATGAAAAAAAAAATGGATTATTTTGAAAGATTTTAACTTGTATATTAAATTTAATAAATACTAGTAAGCCATTGCACATTCTCTTCATTTAATTACCAGTCTCTAGCTGAGGCGTTAATATGCTTGCTTATAGGGTATAAAGAGTTTGTGCATAATTATGTTGGCCCTGTTTGCCACACACACACACACACACACACATACATACATATATATGGCTATACATAACTTCGATGCTCCAACTCCACTTTTAAATATCAGCGTCACATCAAAAACAAGCGCATGGCAACCCGTTGCTTGGCTGGATTCGCAGCTCGACTGTGTGGAGCCCTCGGGATAAATGCACTGCCCCCATTTTTTAGTATCAGACACAACTGTTGCGGTCGTTGCGGCCCAGCATAGAGAGAGAGAGAGAGAGAGAGAGAGAGAGAGAGAAAGAGAGAGAGAGAGAGAAAGTTACTGCTAATGAATTTGCTGAGTAAATACAGATGGATTGGAGGTAAATTAAGCATCGTTTAGTCCACTGATTATGTCAATAAGATATGTATTTATATAGGAGAGCAATATGTATACACTCGCATATCCATTACGCTTTATATACATACATTTGTAGAGTGATATGGATTATGTGATGCAAGCAGGTGCACGGATTTTCATTCATCTGCTGATCTGCCGATGACAAAGGTCGACGAGTGCTGCTATTTGTCCTCTTCGGACTTAATGTCCCAGTGAGAGTGGTTCCACAATGACTGCAAAATATGTGCATAAATAGTGCTGCGGTCCGAGGGCGATCCTAAAGAGAAAAGCTGCCCAGACAGCAAGAGGCCACAAGTCGCAAGAAAAATAAAAGCCAAATTGATTTTAAAAGCCGTTTCTTGATGGCTCGGGCTCACTTCAAATTAAGTAAATCGCAGAAAGCAGAAAAAGCAGAAAAAGAAAAGAAAATGGAGAAAAATGCGGCCGGCGCTGAGCCATGAAAAATGAAACTGGAAAATGCTTTTACAATATTTTCTTTAGTCGTAGCTGTCGCATTGGCTATATATTTGTAATACTCTGTAAATGGTGGGGTGTTTAAAAAAATGTTGCAAAGGGCTTAATAAATGTGGACTCAGAATAATATAAGTAATTATCTATTTGTATTCTGGGTTATTTAAAGCTGATTTGAGTATTGCTTTGCTACTTGGCTATGCCCAATTATTCTCTATAGAGCATTTTGTAGACGGCCAAGTGAAATTTCGTTACTAGTTTAATTTTTTTTTTTTTTTTTTTTTTTTTTGAATTCCTGCCAGGCCAATTCACGCCCTGCCGCGAAATCCAATGCCGCTGTCGACCTCCAGAATCCATGGCAGTGCTCGCTGCCTTGCTGCTGATGAGTTTCATTATGTGCGAACAAATCATCACATGCCAACGGCAGCGCCAACGCCAGCGTCAGCGTCAGCTGAATGAAGCGATGATGCAGGACCGCGACTCTGCCAGCCAGCCAGTCAGACTGCACGGCGTCGGGCTCGTTTAAAAGCCATTTCGTGCATTTGTTAAGGATGCTCGACTTACTACATGTGTGTGTATACGTGTGAGTGTGTGTGTGTGTGTGTGTGTGTGCGGCTGTTTGTGAGCAGAAATTCAACACTATTTTATTCGAACAAAAGCCATTTGGACAAGATTATGAGAGCCCTGGGAGTATCTATTCAAAGCGGCCACAGTGCGTATTAGTAATGCGACAGAGCACTCAATAAGACGAAATACAAGTTATTCATGGCCATGCCGTATACAAGATACACTCACAAAACACCGAGAAAAGCCATTTTCAATTAATTTTCCATTAAATAAATTACCTTTCAATTGCTCGATATTTAAAGTGAAAGAATTTGGAAAATTAATCAATATAAATACTGGAGAGTCGATTCACAACATACTGGCAGAGCTGTAGGGCCCAGCGCAAAAAGGGTATAAAAGGCAGGCAAAGCGTTGAGAACGTCAACAAATCGATCAGTGCACAGTTTTCCATTAAAACGCCTCCCAGCAAAAGCAAAAAAACAAAAAATAAACTGGAAACAAGTAAGAAGGCTCTAGTCGAGACTGCTCGACTAGGAAACCGAACCCTCCAATTTGATATTTAATATTGTTTTTGAAAAGAAAAGACCACCCGAAAGGGGAAAGAGAAGAGGGGGGTGGGAGGGGGGGGGGGGGGGAATTGGGGGTTTTTTTTGTGGAAATTTTTTTTGGGGGGGTGTAAAAAATAGGAAAAATAAAGTGGGTGTGAAAAAAGAAGGTGTGGAGGGTATTTTGTTTATGGGGGGGGGGGGGGGGGGGGGGAAAAAAAAAAAAAAGGAAAAAAAAAAAAAAAAAAGAGGAAGGGAGAAGTGGAAGAAAAAAAAAATTAATTTATAGAAAAAAAAAAATGGAGGGGGGGAAAAAAAAAATAAAGGGGGGGGAAGAAAAAAGGTGGGGGGGGGGGGGGGGGGGGGGGGGGGGGGGGGGGGGGAGGAAGAGAGGGGGGAAGAGGAGAGGAGGAAAAAATATTTTTGGGGGGGGGGGTGGTGTTTATAACTTGTTTTTGTGTTGGGGGGGAAGAAAAGAAAGAAAAGCGTCGCCATTGCCAGTGTAAACAACATTGGCAACCGAACGAACAGTTCTTAGTGCGGCTGCTAACCAACAGCTGTCGAATGTTGAAACAAAACCAGTCAGCGGCTCCCATTCTAGTGGAAAATAACTGTCTTGCTGTGTGCTGTGTGGTGTGTGGTGTGTGCTGTGTGGTGTGTGTGCAGCCTAACGACATCATTCAATAAACAATTCACAATTGATTGACAAACGGACAGGCGGCCTTGTCATTTGGATTCACTACTGGCGATTGACCAGGAGCATAGAAGGTCTCGACTACGACTACAGCTTTGCGGAAGGATGTTAGTTCGAGTGGATGAGGAAATCGAAAGGGAATGCTGACAGCAAACTCAACAAGAATGCAGCACGCTAAAAAAAAAGGAGTGCAAAAACAACTAAAAGCCCAAAAAGAGAGAGAGAGAGAGAGAGAGAGAGAGGCGTCTGGCAGAAGTGCAAACAATAAAAGCAAATTTCTGAGCGGACTTCCGCTTGTGATTAGGCAACGGCCGAGACTCTGAGCAGTGGTTACACTACAAATTGAACTGCTCTGCGAATAGATTGAGATTGAAAGTGAAAAAAAAAAAAAATAGGTGAATAGCTTCAGTTTAAGACTAAGCCAGCAAGAATTTGCTAGAGAGAGTAGACAGAGTAGCTTATGTTTAGTGATAAGTTAAGTGAGAAGAGCTGAAATGAATTGTCAAATATTTTAGAGAGAGTAGCTTATGTGTAGCATATCGATAAGATAATTGAGAGGTGCTGAAATGAATTTTAAAATATTATTGAGCTGCTTGATAATTGATCATGCATAGGAGTCTTTAAGCAGAGCAATAGTTCCTAGGAATACATAGTCTCTAGAAAATGATTTCTGCTTAGCATGTGCTGATAAGATAAATAAGAGATGCTCAAGTGGATCTCAGAGTGCTTTGTGGCTGCTTGATAAAGGATTTATAGAGGTCTTTAAGCAATATAGGATCGATAGATGGTCGATCAGAGAAATACAAAATAAATTCTAAAATATTTAAAGATCTTTAAGCAGATTACAAAAATCAGGAGAAAGCAGTTCCCAGACATGTAAATTATATACTAAATATTCATTGATTTCAGATAAATAAATGAAGACCTACAACTCTGAACTCTCATAAAATATAAATATTTAAGTAACATCTGTTTGTGTTGCGCTCAAGTGTTTTAGGCTCGTAATTTAAAATCAGAGTGAGCACGAACGAAATTAATTGCTAGCTGCCATGGCAGGGCAACAGTCAGAGATTTACCACCTCGATCAGTGCAGCAAATCAGGCGAGTGAGAGAGAGAGAGAGAGAGAGAGAGAGCTGGGTGGGGCAACCCCTTAATTAAAACGCCTGCTCATTAATTGCGCACGTGACGTTGGCCGCTCATTAACTGGGTTCACGTTGAGCGGGACATAGTTTGGTATTAGGCAACGCGCTTGGCCAAAGTTTTTGGCGGCCAATAAAAAAAAAAAAGCAAGAAGAGCAAGAATATACACAAAATAGGAACGAGGGTCAGCGCAACATTATGTAAGGCAAATCCTTTTGGCAATTAGATACTTGCAACCAATAAGAGCAAAGTGGCACAAGCGTGGCTCGCTCGAGCAGCACCGTTGCTGGCGACACCCCCCACAAATAGCTCCAGCGCCAGTATCGTCGTGGTCGACATCGCATTTCGTAGTGCAAATATCCCATTACTCGGATGAAACTTTTAATTAAAAAGTTACCAATGACAAACGGAAGGGGCGTGGCGGACGGAAGGGGGGCGGCTGGTGTCGTCTGCGGCGAGCTGAAACTTTGGTGTGCCCTGAGAAAATGCTCTACGACCATATCGCACTCTTAATATTTTGTTGTTGTTGGGGGGAGGCCAGTGGAGCGAGTTGTCTCAGTCTGGCACGCACGTAATTGAGACAAACTTTGAGACAGTAAAACACTCGTGCAATGCCTCAGGACGGCTCTGATGGTGCTCCGCTGCTGCCGCTCTTACTGGATGCCAATGAGAAAATTACGACATTTAAACCCGGAGGTTAAATGCACGTGAAATATTAAGTTTAGTTGCATGAGAGCACACTAAATCTTCTGCTTGTGAGCCATTTGTTTGTCGTCGTCTCTCGCCCACGCCCACGACCACGCCCAAGCACACTGCATTGCGGACATAGCGCTGAGCGGCTAATTATGGCCAGATGAAGCTAAGCCCTTGCTGCAACAGCATTGTGGAACGCTAAGCTTTGGCTTGCACAACATCTTGGCTTTGATAAATTTGCGTGCCAACAGACCCCCCACCCCCCTGCTCTAAGCACTGACCATAACATTAACATCGGCCAAGGGTCAGGGCTCAGCGCATTTCGATTGTATTGGTTAGACTACCATGTAAAGTGGTTTCATCATGGCTACAGGGCTTTTAGCCAAGAACTTCTTTGGCCCAAAGTCAGCCCATACAATGAAATCGGCCATAGTCAGCAGCTCTATTGGGCATTGTACGAAGGGGAAGTGCAGCGATTGAAATAGCAACGAAAACCGGATTTTATGTGCCTGTGGCAATGGGCCTGCTGGCGGCTTATTATGCTGCCAATGGTAACGGTAAACGTTGCGATTTTGCAAAATAATCAGAAAAGGCTCTCAACATTTTACGTAAAATGAAAACGAAAATGAAAATGAAAATGTACGGCAAGTGCACTGCAGCAGCACATCAGCATCAGCGGTGGTGTGGTGTGGTGGAGTGGAGTGGGGCATTATGCGTAGCCTGACGGCGCGTGGGCCTGGTCAAGCAGCTCAAGCGAGACGATTGAAACGTTCCGGCAGCGGAAATGCTGTGGTTGCCATGTTGCTGCTTTGTTGCGTTATCTAATTACAAAGGAATTGTGCGGCAGTGTCACACAATTTTTGGTCTGCCACCATTGTTTGGAGTTTGGTTCCACAGTATCAGCAAAAATATTATTTTGCTCATTTTGGCAGAGCTGGGGTGCACTCTCGATACTCTACGAGTGCCTCAAATGGGCACAGAGAATTCTTAAACTGTTTATTTTGAAAGAAATGTTTAACTTGATAATAGTTATATGAATAAATATAAAATAAAATAAAAATAAATAGATAAAAATATTTGTTTGTACTGTCGGAAGACTTAAATATATTAATTAAATGTATAAAAATTTAAGAAAAATAATTATTAAAATTTTTAAAAAATTTTTAAATGTATTTAATACATAAACTATGTTTTTAATGTTTTTTTTTTTTTTTTTTTTTTTTTTTTTTGTTCAAAAATACTTCAAAAAATTTTAAATTTAAACACACTTAGCTATATAGATAATAGACCTATGCCTGTTCGCTAAATAAAATGTAATAAATAAACTTAGATGGAATAAAGTAATAAATTAAACTCGTCAAATAATTGTTTGATTGATATAGAAAATTTAGCTTGAACTCATTCTGTATTAAAACATTACATAAATAAAACTATTAAAAAAGTATTTAAAAAAAAAACATATATTTATAGTATATAAAAAAATAATATTAAAAAAAAAAGAAATAAAATAAAATACAAAAAAAAAACAAATAATTTGCAAGTAATAATTTATGTAAAACCAATTGATTTTTAATTAATAATTCCTTATGTTGTTATTAGCTGAATTACAGATAATTGTGATACATGTAATATAAACTATATTAATTTAATTATTATTTAAAAAATAAATAAGTTGCATGTTTTATATAATTGTTTTTTCTTTAGTTTTTTTTTATATAATTAGTTAATTTTCAATAATACACAAAATTATTTTTTTTTTTTGGGAATTGCACACGCTTTTATGCAATAGTAAAGTTAGTTTATTCTGTTGCGCTATTCGTGAACTCCCATGTTGACATATATAGAAAAATTTGTGTGTGGCCATCCGGACGTAGTATATGAATGTGTTTACCTATAAGCCAGCTTCCCAGCAGAGCGGCTGACCCGCAGATATTTACCCATTGCCTGGCACATATGCGCTAAATACACTTGTGTCTAATAAGTTTTAGCCAAATGCCCAACGAGGCGAGTTTCGAAACAGGCAAAATGCACACACACGAGCACACACACTTAAAATACATATGAATGACCGGTGGCTGGATAAACAAATGAAGGGCCATCCACTGGAGGACACAGCTGCGGATACGGCATATTTGTGGGTGCAGAGCGTAAAATTGTCAAACTTACGATGGCATCCCGAAAGTCAGTTGGTATAGTTATATCGTCTATTCGGTTTTTTTTTTTTTTTTTTTCTGTTGCCTGCTGCCATTGGAACCGGTCTCCGGCCTCTGGTCGGTCCGGTCTCCGGTCCCTGTGGACGTTCGCCCCCCCACTCGAATTTAAACTGACAAAATATTTTGCTGTTCGTTAACTTCAAAATCAAACTCTCTTGTTTGGCCATGAGTTAAAAATACAAAAATATCATTTAATAACCGACAACCATTTTGCTTTGCCTATAACATGCATAGCGTGTTGAAATGACTGACTAATAGATAGCCTAAGTGAACAGTCCATGGCTGGAGGCAGATAGATTGTGAAAAATATATATAATATATATAAAAATCCATTTAAAAATATTTGCAATGTTTATTTCTCTTACAATGAATGCATGAGTGAATGGAAATGATTTTCTGCAATATAATAGATAGAAAATATTCAAAAGCTTTTTCGATTTGAGTATGTAAAGCTTTCTAGAGCAGACTTATATGCAATATACATATATAGATCATTCAAGTACATATATAGATTTTATTACCTTTTATTTCTGCTTTAAAAGTTACCACATAAATAAAAGGTTTTGGATTTTTTCATTTAATTTCATTTGATTGCTCTGAGAACTCAAAGACAGATCATTAAGCATCGTTCTTCAGATTAAATACATTTTTATTTATTTTATATGATCGCCATCTTCTACCTAGCCTATATAACACACAACATTCATAAATATTTTTTTATTTTATTTATATTTTCTTTGCATTTAGGGTATACGAATATTCGAAACTGATATAAAAAAACTAAATCGTGAGGCAAATTTGCTGTTACTATGGAAAATAAAGCCAGGGAATTGTAGAGTGGACCATAAATCAAGGCAAAATAATTTGCGAATAATTTACAAAAGATTCAACATTGAAGATGAGCTTACATTAAAGAGAACGAATATTCTAAAATTCAAAAAAAAACCTAAAAAAGTCGCTCAGACTCACTCTAACTACTCAATGACTTCCCTTTCGATTTTCATGTATTACTTATCGAATTCCTTCCGAAAATCACTTGAAAATTATCGCAAAGGGAACTGAGATAGCCGTCAACTAGGCCAGATAATTGACAATCATGCTGGCAATAAAATTGAGGCGTGCCATGCGAGATGCCCTGCATTTAATCGGGCTATGATATGCAATTCGATTGAACAAGTTTATCATAGTATTAAAGTATGCCTAACGTTGCTGTCGTGCCTAAATTTTATGCAAACGAGCCGAGCAAATTATGAAATGTGAAAACCCTCGCTTAGCAGACTTTAGACCGAACGCAAGAGCCAATTATGTAAATTTGTTGAGCGGCATTGCATCCAAAGTGACAATAATGAAACACTCTAAAATGATGTTATTTTGTAGTGCATAAAAGCGCTCTGCATCGTACAGTGGAAATGATGTGTATTTATTTTTATGAAAATATTTGCTCATCACAAATTTCAAACGGATAATTTTGATACAGCTCAAGAGTTTTTTATGATGTCGGTCAGGCCATTGAATAGGTAAACTCGTCTTCTGCAATTTATTATACACCGAATGACTTGGTGTGTTTGGGCATATTGCGTTTAAGCAGGCTCCAGTTGATGCTGGTGGGCGCCGTTGTGCTGCGTGGCTTCTTCGCTTTGAGCGTCTTGGTGGGACCCTTGGAGCGCATGACGCGCAGGTTCTGGTACTGGCTGGCGCTGCGGACCACCTTGTTGAGCTGTTTGCTCAGCTTTGGTGATTTGGCCGGTTTCGACTTGAATTTACTCTTGAGAACCATCTTGCCATGGCTCGTGTGACTTTTTGCACCCGCGGAAGTCTTGGCCTTTGACTTTGGCAGTGCCTTGCCCGACTTCGATGATTTGATCGATTTCTTGGACTTTTGCGATTTGATTGGCTTCAGAGATTTTGTTGATTTCTGCGCACTTAAATGGGCGCCGCCCTCAGATCGACCGGACTTCTCCTCCTTGGGCGGGGGCTTCTTGACTGAGTATTTTGGTGAAGGTGGCACCTGTGTGGAAAATACGCGTGCAGCCTGCACAATCGAATCGAAGTTTCCAAACACTTGCATTATGTTGCGATTCACATACTGTAGATACTTGAGGGACGATTGGCACAAGCTGCACTTCGGATTCTTATCGCAATTGTTGCGTATAAGGCTTTCCAGGTACAAAAAGTTCTTGGCCATATTCTCACAATGTGGACACTTATTCATGACGGTGCGATCGTAGTTATTTTCCTTGAGATTCGCTATATGTTCCTTAAAAGCAGGTTTATTATCTAAATTGATTTTTGAGTTCTGAGGCACTATGTACGAATTTTCGGGTTTTTTTTTACCCAAGCCGAACATTTTTCTTAGAACAGAAATTTGGTTACCCTTTATCAGTATAAAATAAAAATGGTTTTGTTGGCTTATATTATAAAACTAAATCTATGTCATAGCCTACCTGAGCCATTTTGATCCAACTCCTTCAATGTCAGCTGTCTGTGTGTGTCTATGTGTATTCAGTTTCTGTACAAATTATATCCAAAACTGACTTGAATCTCAGTGACTGCTGCATTGTTGTTTATTTCTATTAGAATTTTAATATGAGTGTTGTTTTAAATATGAAAGGAAATTTTTAAGTAATTAAATTATTGTACTTCTGTTAAGATTAAGTTACCAATAAGGTAGCGGTGCGCTAATCTGTAAATAAGTATATTTTTTAAAATTTCGCCAAAAAAAAAAAAAAAAAAAAAAAAAAAGAAATGAAATGAAATAGAGAGAGGCTAACAGCTCGTAATATAATTTTAGTGGCAAAGGGAGAATGAGAGAGAGAGCGAGAGTGAGATTGAGAGAGTGAGTGAGAGCGAGTGAAAGCGAGCGAAAGAGAGAGAAAGATAGAGGGAGAAAGGTAGCTATTGTTGAACGTGGTCCCTGATTTTGTCGAATCACAGTAAGAACCGTGAATAATATTAATGTTATACGGCATATACATAAAATACATACATACATAAAATTTGTATGTATGTTTGTTGAGCATGTACTTTGACCTAATGCATGTTCTATGTGTTCTTTGCTCCCCCTTTCTCTCACTCTCGCTCTCTCTCGCTCTCTTTCTCTCTCTCTCTCTCTCTCTCTCTCTCTCTCTCTCTCTCTCTCTCTCTCTCACTCTCTGCCCATTTGGCCTACATCGTAATTCCTCTACGTCTTTAATGCTTATGATTCTCACACTCTGCTTCACTTTATTGCGCTGACCCCCCGCAGGCCTGGACGACTGAAGACTGACTGAAGAAATGCTGCAGCTGCTGCCCTTTATATAGGGCCACTTTTACTCAAGCACTGTCTCCCTCACAGGTTGAGCCTGACGGCAGTTAGAGCTCGTTGCAGTCGAGCTTCAAGTGAGCAATGGGAACGCTCTCTGCTGCTGTGATCATTCTAGCTTAGTTTTACCTAAATACAAATACCAAATGAGCATTGCTGCATACACATAGACAACTTTAATGATCATCTGCACTTATTTTCTTCTTGCTTTTACTTTTACTCAAGTACTGTATGCGTGCGTGCCTATGTGTGTCTATGTATGTATGTGTGTGTGTGTCCGAAGGGTTCAGGGGATTTTCTAGTCGAGCAGTCTTGACTACAGCTTTCTTACTTGTTTGCATTAGGTAATTAACTAAAAACGAGGGAAATAATAAAGTTAAACAAATATAAAAAACTTTCAACAGTTATTCATGTGCAACTTTGATTTTGTATAAAAAAAAAAGTACATGTTGGCTTATTATTAATAATATTTCAAGCAAACTGATGAATGCCCAACAAATGTCCAATTACATGCAAAAATATGTTTTCTTTGCTTGCTTTTTTTTATTATTATATATTTTGTCAACAAGTTTCTTTGATGCAAATGAGTCTTAGTACAGTCGGTAAAAAGGAATTGTGCTCATTTAATTTCAAAGGCACAACTGTAAAAAAATATATACATATATATGTATATATATGTACTGGCCTTAGTTTAGGTCGGCCGGATTTGGCTCCGGGTCTGGCTTGTTTAATTTCAATTTCCTTGGGCACAATTAGCGGTAATCAGTTTGCAGTTTCGGGCCCTGCGTTTGATGTTGTCCACGCTTTCATTCCGATTTTTGTGCACCCAACCATTTTGTACATTCAAATGTGTATGTATGTATGTATGTATGTATATGGGGCGACAGTATACAAATATACATTAAATTTGGGTCAGCTGCTTGCGATGCGTGCGGTAATTTATTTAATTTAAAGATAACATCAGGCAATTTTTGGGTAGTTAGGTAGTTGGGCGACTTGCGCCCTTGAGATGGCCAAAATGTTGACCTTGGGCAATGATTGCCAAAATTATGTTAATGGCTGTCGCAAATCGGCAATTAAAAGCCTTTCATTGAAATGGCTTTATTAAATAGCCATCAACTGCGTGAATTTTTGCCTTCGGCTGAATAAGGCCTTATTATATATTAGAAGTGATTGAGTATATTGGTTTTGTGATGTGTTTGTGTGTGTGTGTGTGTGTGTGTGTGTGTGTGTGTGTATGAGAGTTATTTGGTATTGAGAGAGATTGATTTTGAAATATGTGTATAGTATTTAGGTTTTGATGATAGGGGTGGATGGATGATTTGATATAAGATTGTTAGTTGAGAGGAGGAGGGGGTGGAGGGGGGAGGGGGGTGGGGAGGAGGGAGGAGGAGGGAGGGAGGGGGGGGGGGAGAGGGGGAGAAGGGGGGGGGGGGGGGGGGGGGGGAGGAGGGGGGGGGGGGGAGGTGAGGAGTTTTTTTATTCTTTTTTTTATTGAATGGGTTTTATGTTATATCCAGCACAAGTTTAGGATTAAAGATTATCATTTTATCAGTAAGGTCATCTTTATTGTGGGCAAGAAGTCATATCACTAAGCTCATCTATTCTTTCAATTAGCAAATTAAATTTATAGCTCTTTAACTGATTTCTAGGCAAGCTAATATTAAAACTTAATAAGCTATGAATTATTTTTATTTTTTATTTACTTCGTTCTCTCTATATACAATTTTTTTTTTTTTCCAGCATTATGAATTATTGCTGCTAAAAATAAATACAGTTTCAATTTTGACAAAAAAAAAAAAAAAAAAATCGCAGATGCAAATAAAATTTTGTTCAGTTGAAATTTGATAAATCATAATATTTAGCTTGTGTGCTATAAATATAAATGCTATAAACAAGACTTAATTTCAATACACAGCCAAAAGTTAGACAAAACTTTGCATAATTTTGCAAACAAACTTTTGGTCGAGAAAAAAAAAAGAAAAGAAAAAACAAGTAAATAAATCCGATATGAAAATAGAAATACTTTCAACTAGCTTCAATTGGAATTTAATGTTTTTGGATATTTAATAAAATGAAATTTATGTGAAAACTTGCTGTTGACACAGCGTACGAATATTTCAAGTTATTGGCAGAGAAAAGGAGCAGAAAGTATTCGCATTTGTTTGCTTTCACATTTGGCTTCTTTGATGCACTCGACTCACAACGTCCATAAAACAAGAACTTGCCATAGGCGTTGCCCAGACACATACACACGCACACACACACACATAAGTTCGATTTAAAAATATCTTAGAAATGTCAAGGAGAAGTGCAAAGTGACGATAAACAGAGCCGTTCCGTCCGGATCTGCACATAAAAGCATGCTTCGATGGCCATAAACTTGATTGTCCATAAATGTATGGGGCGTATACGTAATGTCAGGCATTGCATTAAGCCAATGCAGCTCGTTGAATGCTCGTGTGTGTGTGTGTGTGTGTGTGTGTGGGCGTGTGTGTGTCGTAAATTACCAGCGTAATGAATTTATTAAAACTTCGTTTTGTTAACATGAACAACGAGCCGAGCTGAGCTGAGCTGAGCTGAGCTGAGCTGTGGTTGCTTCGCTTCACTCAGCTGTTGTCTTGGGCTTGGCTTACTTGCATGTTGGCCAAGTTTAGCCAAATAGACTTCAATTATTTGTGGCTGGCATGCGACAACTGAAATGTGAGTGCTAATGGATTTGTGCCAAGTTCTCGTCGTTAGCCGCGACGCTCACTGATTTATTCGTGGTCAAAATGAGGGCGTCGGCAACATTGTTGCTGTTTGGGCCAATGCGTTTGACTTTGGCAAATGCCGCACGTTGGCACAGTTATGCCAAGACGTTTTTTAACGACGCTCTGACCCACAAAGGTTGCCCCGCCCATGAGCACCCTCTTTGCCGTAACAACTTCCTGTGACGCCGACGTCGACGTCAGCAGCGCCAACACTCAACAGCTGCACTCTGCATACAAAAACACAACTGTAAGTCTTACGATGCCCGATTTGCATGTTATTGTTGTTCTTGTCGCCGTCGAATGGCGCTGCCGTTGACGTTGACGTTGACGTTGACGCTGGCTTTGACGTCGCGCCGTCATCCCAGCCCCATTCCGCTTTGGTGTATTTATTTTGTTTGCTCTTCGTGCCTTACGTGTTTATGGTCTGCCAACTGGCGCTTGTAGACGAAAGTGAAACTGTGTGTGTGCCACGGGCTCCACTTCCACCTCACTATCGAGTGGGCGGGACGGAGTTTAACCTGTTCGGCATTTCAATATCAACAGCCGCATGCATAATTCCTTCGGTCGAGCCTATGTAAATTTGCTCGGAAGTGTTGCTGCTCTCTCTCTCTCTCTCTCTCTGTGTGTGTGAGTGTGTTTCTGTGTGTGTGCTCCAGTTTTAGGCTCGACTGAAAGCAGGTCAACTTCATTTTTCGCGCTGACCGGACCGAGTCGTAACAGCCACACAGCTGCTACAATGGCAATATCAGCTGCCCCCTGATATGCGAGTGCCGCAAATACAAATTAGCACAGCAACAACAACAACAACAACAACTCGGCCATAAGTTGTTTTGCAACGATGCCAAGCCCTTGGGCTAAGAATCTCACACACACGTAGGCACACCTATTTGCATTGGTTTGGATTCGCGTTTTCTTCTTTTTTTTTTTTTGGTTTTTACTGCCTTTGATTTTTTATTGTTATTATTTTGAAGTTGACGTCGCTGCCGGCGTCAGTCGGCTATCGCCATCGCCTACTGCGGCATAAAGTTCAAGCTGAAAATGTTTTGTGGTCAGTTTGGATTTGAAGTTGGCAGGCAACGCGACGTCGTGATGCCTCCAAGCACCTGAGCGCAGTGTTTGTGTGTGAGTGAGTGTGCGTGTGTGTGGTTGCAGCCGTGAGCAAACAATTGCCAGCCCAGCTCAATTCAGGTAATCAGCTTCGTCCAGCTGCGCTGCAGGTAACTAGATTTCCAGAGGACAGCATCGACATCGACATCGACATCGGCATCAATTTGTAGTTGCAACAATTAATTGTATGCAACACTTGAGGCAACTCGGCCACAATTAGAGCCCGCTGCGACAACACAACAGTGCCAGCTCGCAGCAGAGGCTTAACTGCGTGTAAGTTCGAACATTGAATGATTTAGCTGCTTAAGTGGAGCACAGAAGAGTTGATCAACTCTGCTCTGACTCTCTCTCAGCTCGCACTCGATGTTTACTTTACATAAGAGTAGAGCATTATGATAGATGGTCACAAGACTCTGTCTGACCCGCATATAGAAACGTTTCTGGAGCTAATAAATCATCAAGTACATTTGCATATTTAATTCGTTCATATATAATTGGATTGCAAGTGCTGAATCGCTAGCAATATGAAATTTGTAATGCGAGAGCAGGGGCCATCATATGATGAATTGGCTTTGCATTAGCATAACAAAGGTGATAAATTGAAATTAAGAATCGACTCTTAAAAGGTATTGCTGCGAGGCCTAATGGAAACGTTAGATTTTTCTATGACCTTAATCTAAATTTATTAGTTTATTGTTTATGGATTTACATTTCTGAAAGTATTAATATTTTCTGAATGTTTTGTTGATTTTCTTTCAGGACATAACTCTTACGTTCTTAAGAGCAACAAACAAAAAGGCTTATATATAGGTAAGTTTTTCATTGTCATCTAAGTTCAGGAACAAAAGAGGGTTTTCTTTTATAATAAGTATTTTATAAGTACTATGATTCAATGAGCGTTGGTAAAAGGAACTTTGTGTAGAGAATACACATATAATTTAATTTATTTTATTTTATTATATTTTTTTTAGTTTAATTTTTTATTTATTTATTTATTTATTTTTTCAGCTTTTGTCTTAAACTAAACAGCACATTTTTGTTTTTTTTAGTTTGTTTTGATTAAAACAATTTTTTTTTTCTTTTATAATAATTATTATATAAGTACTATGATTTAATGAGTGTTGGAAATTTATTGAGCGAATATATATTTTTATGTATTTTTATTTGTTAAATTAATATTTTAATATTTTGTTTTAATTACTTCCCATTGTTGTCAGCTTGTAAAATATGTTTTACCTATTTATTTATTTATTTAAATACATGCTATGAACGTTTATATGTATATATTTGAAATATCAAGTTTACAGCTCTTAATATATAGACAAGAGTTAGTAATAGTAGCTCAGGTCAACCAAGCTGAAATGAAATTTAAAAAAAAAGTCAAAATATTAATTTTAAAATATTAAAATAAAAAAAAAAATAAAAAAATTAAAAAAAAAAAAAAAAAAAAAATGCTTTATAGGCAACGAATTCTATAGAAAAAGATAGATTAAAAAAAAAAAAAAAAAATTAAAAAATAAAAAAATACACAGATATATTCTTTCATTCTTTCATTCTTTTGATTTTCATAACTAAAGAAAGAAATACATAAATATCTTATAAATCAAAACAAATATCTCCATCATAAAAAGACAAAACTGCTAATTAATAATTAATAATAATAATTAATAATTAATAAAAGGAATTCCTCTTCACTCGATTACACAATTCATGTACTTTGAATATACATATGTATTTGGTTAGGGTATTTCGTATAAATTATGTGAGGCCATGAATTCGACCGTTATATTTAAAAAGAATAATAATAATTGGATGTTCTACCTTCAGCTAAAAGGCAACAGAAGTATTCTGTGGAGCAGGAGTATCTGGCGAGCTGGCCTTAAACTTTTGCAACTTGTTTGATAAAGTATGTAGTACCTACATAACTGGCCAGCGGCCGAAAGACTTCGGAAAGCGCTTTACGAATTTTATGCTAATAAAATTTATTGCGCACAAAACTTTTACTTACATATACTTATGCGGCATACTTATGCTGGATGCTGCAATTTTTTATTGCCTTCTTTTTTTTTTTTTTGCTCGCCTCCGAGCACAATAAAAGGCAAACGGTAAACAATTTAATATTTTGCTTCCGTTGCTGCTGCCTCCTCCCGCATAAGTAGGCTATAGTATTTGCCAAGAGCAATTTTAGGCCGGAAGCTTTACGCGTGTGTGTGTGTGTGGAGTGTAGGTGTATGTGTGAGCGTTAATGCAATTAAAGTCGTTTCGGTAAGCGCAGATGGGCCGCATAATATCTAAAGCAATCTTGTTAGCATGCATAAATGCAGCACATGGGTGTGTGTGTGTGTGTGTGTGTGTGTGTTGGAGTCTAATTTTGGTATTGCTGACACTTTTACGCGTTTTAGCTAAAAGCCTTTCAATGCTCTTAACTATTTCTGATGGCGTTACGCACTATAAACTTGATACACATTGAGTGGAAGCTTTAGTCAAGTGGTTCTCTCTCTCTCCCTCTCTCTCACTCTGCGTGTGCGTGTGTGTGAAATGAATATTTCGAAACGCTTTCGGGCACCCAATTTGGCAGTGCACCTTAAAGTTAATGAGACAAAGCCGCCCCAACCCGCCCCAGCCATCGTCTGTGGCTGTCTTTGGCGTTGGCGGCGCAGCTCTTCGGGAAATTTAATCAAATTAATATTAATCTGCAGTAGCTGCGCGTTTGGCGGTTGCCTCGGGCGACAGCGCTAATTAATTATGCAGTCATCAGCCAATGACAGGGGCGGTGGCAAAAACTTCAACGGGCTATAAAATGCAAAAGGGGCGACTCTCGAGCTGGCCGCTTAGGTCAGCCAGTTCGATTGGGCCATTAAACGGTTGCAGCAATTAAGTGAAATCAACACTTGGCATGCAATTGACTTGGGAATTGCAATCAGCACCTTATCAATGCATATGTGTGTGTGTGTGTGTGTGTGTGAGGAAAATATAATTAATTATAAGCGCGAATATGCGTGTGTGTGTGTGAGAGAACTGGGATAATTAATCTTGAAGCTGCACTCAGCGATTCTCTGCGTTGCATTTGGGCCGCTGAGCTGTTTCAATTAAGTTGAATCATCTTAGCGAGATGCAAGCTGCAAGATGGAATGGCAACGAATTAATATTTCGGCAACAGCTGACAGAAACTGTTCAGCTAATGAGCTTTATAATGGCTGCGGTTGTCCCAATTACCATCCAAGTTGCTCTGATATATACATATATATAGATGTGAAGCTGGCTGTCAGATGTGCATGAAATAA
This sequence comes from Drosophila aldrichi, assembly GCA_035045965.1. Taxonomy (NCBI): domain Eukaryota; kingdom Metazoa; phylum Arthropoda; class Insecta; order Diptera; family Drosophilidae; genus Drosophila; species Drosophila aldrichi. Next base: position 444,477 of record JAWNOM010000040.1, read on the forward strand.
TAATAATATGCAATAAGCTGCTGCGGCTCGCAGGCCACAAACTTTGCATCGAATTAACATTGGAGCTGGAATTGCTGGCAAATTAGCAACTAATTGAAACATTTATGGGGCATATCCAGCGATCTAATGCTTGCCAAAAAGCTATTGAAAGAGATGGAGAGAGGGAGAGGGAGAGCGAGAGAGTTGAGTAGAGTGTGGCTGAGATGGAGAGTGTCAGAGACAGGCAGCTTACCAAGTTCTGTTGGAGCCAACAAAGTGGAGAGACATGTGCCTGTCAGGTTGCTCTTAAGCACCTATGGCCTCTACCTCTCCCACCCTTCCTGGCGCACTGTCATCACGCTGCTTATGAGTCAACGTCTGACAAGTTGACGGGCCCAACTGCCTGAGTGGCATGAGCTGGGGCTGGGGCTAGGGCAAACAAACAAACAAACAAACGCAACACACCAAGAATTTACCTTGGCTCCATGTGCAGGGCTTTGGCAATGTGGCAATGCGGGTGGCTTGTGGCCTGTAAATGGAGCAACTGGATAGCTGTGGCCACAACATGTTGCAGCCAGTAGACCAGCAGCAGCAGCAGCACTAGCAGCAACAACAACTGCAACAAGTACGAGTGCCTACTTCAAACAACTGCCAGGCTCAGTCGCATAAATGCATAAGCCATGGCACGCATATGCGGCATAGTCCATACAGCCGATAGGGCTAAGCATGGGCGGGCCACATTCCACATACCACATACAACAGAAAGCACACACACACACACACACACACACACATGACTCCTCAGCTTTGACGGCAGTCACTCCTCAAAAAGCCATTTTAATTAAAAGAACTGCGAGCTGCTTTCTGCCAGCTGCACAGCCCCCTTTAGCCACGCCCAACTAAATTTTGGCTCGCTGCTGTTTCGATTCGTGCGGCAGTGCAGCTGCTGCCAAAGTTGCCCCACGTTGGCCCACAAACTGTGCAGTTTATTTCTGGTGCACTTAACCGACTGGACGCCTTAGCCAGGCTTACTAGAATTGTTGTTGCTTTAGTTGTTGTTGTTGCTGTTGCTGCTGCTGCTGTTGCTGCTGCTGTTGCTCTTGACATGCCGCAGCTAGAAACTTTTCGGCATTCTGTGGGAGCAAATGTGTCGGCCCAGCTAACACATCCTGACACAAGTCAAGGAATTTATGAGCTGTAACGGCTACAAATGTTTGTGTGTGTGTGTGTGCCTAGCTTTTGGTTTAATTGAAATTTAAACGCTTAGTTCCAGTGTCAGCTGTTAAGAGTTTTTCTTTTTGGCTGTGAAGCTGACAGCTTGCGCTTTTCCATTTCATTCAAGCAATGCAAATTGCAAAATGCAACCACTCGCCCGCCCATGATTACGCCCAACGAAAACCAATAAAAATCACAATGTTTAACCCAATTAAGCTACCGAACAAAGTTGGCTTCATTCTCGGCTAGGTTGATGTGTGCTGTCAGGCACGCAAAGGGCTAACAAAATGCCAAAGAGCTGAAACGCATGAGTTACTCTATGTGTGTGTGTGTGTGTGTCTGTTGGTGTGACTGGGCTGTGGCTTAGGTGTGCTAGTGTGTGTGCTAGTGTGTGTGTGTGTGTGCTTGGCTAGCCACTAGGCTCAGTGGCTACCTCATCGTCATGACAACTTGGGTGGCCAACACAATAACACGGAGCATGCACCGAACACACACCCCCATGTACACACACACACACACACACACATACTCGCACACACACACATTGCTGCACTGGCAGGCAGTTGTGCGATAGATTCCAACAGTGCTTGGCCAGCTCGACGCCAACGCCAACGCCATGTGTAAAAATACTAAAAACAACGCAATTTCTTTAACTTTTATTTTATTAACGAATTTTGTGACAATGTGAACAAAATGCCCGCACAAAGTGCGTTGGTCAGTGGTAAAAAAAAATAAATGAAAAAAATATTAGAGTCTGCAGCTGAGAGCTGACACTGTGTGTGTGTGTGTGTATGGCAAAAACTCAAACAAACCGCAGAAAGGAAAAAACCAGAGAGAGAGAGAGAAAAAATGCCAGAACATATAAAAATACGAGCAACTCTTTTTGACGCGAAAATGTCAACAATTTGTGTTATAAATGCAGTCAAAGGTAAACAGCGTATGGCCAGGACGATGTAACCAAACTCTGGAATCCTTTTGGGACAAACGCGCAGCAGCGCAGCAGCTGCGCAGGACTGGAGCATGCCTTTGACAGCAGCCATTCTAGATGCATTAAATTTTCATTAGTTGCAGCATAATTAGCCAGGCGAATGCCTTTGCCAAACTCGGACTCAAAGTCAAAGTCAAAGTCGGAGTCGGAGTTGGAGTTGGAGTCGGAGTCACAGTTGGAGGCTGGCCGCAACACGGATTTCACGAGCTGTTGCCAATGCCGGAGCGGAGACAAACGATGCAGACAAATAGCAAACAAGCTGGACAGACAAAACAGTTTACTTACACCTACACCTGTACCTATGTGTGTGTGTGTGTGTGTGTGTGTGTGTTTGCCACATGCCCCCTTAGGGTTTCGCACTCGTTGCAAAAGTGGCTTTTTGAGTGGTTTTTCAATGAAGTGTTAAGTGGGGAAAATGCCAGGCTGCTCAGTCGCCCTCAGCCTGCGTGTGTGTGTGTGTGTGCCACAACCACTTCAGCAGCTGCCTGTATATATGTGTGTGTGTGTATTTAGTTGTCGCTGCCTATTTGTCTCTTTCCGGCCCCTCAGCAAATAGGTCTGCGGTCTGTGCACACCTTTTGCTAGCGCCCTAGCTTAGCTCTCGGTTATTGCTGTGTGTGTGTGTGAGTGTGTGTGTGTGTTTGTTGTTCGTGGTGCGCTGCTTCTCCATATTACTGCCATTGTTTGATGGTGGTTATAAAGCTGACAGCTGTCAGTTGGCAGTAAATTTGCTAAAATGTTTATTTGCCAAGCGGATGAGTTTGCGTTTAACTGCATGCACAGTCCTCTACACACACAAATACAAACACACACACACACACACACACTCGCAGAGGAATGCTTACAACAGCATAGACACACACACACACACACACTTGAATAGTTTGGTCGCTTGCCACACAATCACTGACATGTGTAATACACACACACTTATAGAAAATGTATACATTTAAATGGACAGAAAGCCAAGTCCTGAGGCACAATTTAGTTTACCAACGTGGGCCACATTTAATCACTTATAAACAGTCGCTGCTGTAGTAGTGGTAACAGCAGCAACAGCAGCAGCAGCAACAACAGCAGCAGCAACAACAGCAGCAACAGCAACAGCAGCAACAGCAACAGCAACAATAATTATAATGAGGGCAGCATTGCGTGCATGACAAATGTTTTGGTACTTAATAATAGAATAATTATAGCCACACTATAAAATGGCTTAACGATTATGACAAACATATAACAGCTTAGAAATGGAGAGTCAGAGAGAGAGAGTGAGAGAGAGAGAGAGAGAGAGTGAGAGAGAGTGGGGGAAGGGGAGAGCAATAGGTCAACATAGATATATAGACTTGAATTAATTTAGCAAATACAGTTTCTAACTAAGTGGCGGTTCAGAGTGCTTAACTTGCCCCAAATGAATAGGAAACGTGCATTTTCCCTATAGTAGATTTTAGAGCATATTCATAGCAATTCATGATGATAATATATTTATATTAATGATAAAATATTTATTGCATTTGAAAGTCTAGAATATGAATATTATATTGTATACTTATTTATTTTAGTTTATTTTATTTATTTTGTTATTTATTTATTTTATTGATTTTATTTATTTTATTTTATTTATTTATTTATTTATTTATTTATTTATTTATTTATTTATTTATTTATTTATTTATTTATTTATTTATTTATTTTTTATTTATTTTTATTTATTTATTTACCTATTTATTTATTTAATAATTTAATAAATAAATATTTATTTATCTTTTTTTTATTTTTGTTTTTTAATTTAATTTAATTTTATATTTTTATTTTTTTTTTTACCAGAAATATCAGATTAATCATTGCAACTTTTGATTTGTTAAAATTAGTGTTGCATGAAAAGAAATAAATATCAGAATTATTATATTATTATTCCTCCCGCTTATTCATGACCTGAATAACGTGCTGAGAAGATCTAGTTATATAGATATCCTTTAGTCTGTTCCTCTATGTTACTTCAGCAATTTCGATCTCCATGCAGCTGTCGAAGCGAAGTCTCAGCGTGAGCAAATCGTGTGTGTGTGTGTATTGTATGCCTATTGTATGTATGTTGCTTGAGGTGGACTTCTATTTAAAGTTCTTATATATGTAAGTTTGGATTGAAATTGAGCATAGGACATAAGTCGGTATACTCGATCGTTTGTCATTGGGAATGATCGGCTATTCCTCAATGCTCCCACACAGTCCACTTGATGACGTCTGCAGATGATCATCAATAATATGTTTGAAGATTACTTAAATTTCCGCTTATATAAGAGCGTTTCACCCGTTCAGCAGAACGTCCTCTCTTGCCCAATTTGATCCTCTCATTGCCTACTTACTGTCATCCTCTCCGTCCTGCTTGAATTTACGTCGAAACTTACGGCGGCTACTGTTGAAGTCACTCACTGAAATCTTAATGCCAGCTAATTAGGCTGCAACTGTTTGCTGTCTCAAGCCGTTAAATTGTTTTCACTATTGGCTGGATGGAAATTTTATGGGCTTACGCTGCGGCGCGAGGCAGCCATTTTTTTTTTTTTTTATACTTTTTACTTTTGTACACATTCACGAGAGTGAGATGGGTATATTAGTTTGCTGCTTCAAATTTAAAAAATATACTTGTGTATATTCTCGAAGTGTATGGGGTCTAGATTGGAATATATTTATATTTATAAACTGATAAAATTGCTTCTATAATGATCGATCAATCCAAAATCAATTAAAAAAGTATTTTCTATAGTTTTCCTACTAGAAACTGCAAATTTAGCAACTAAATGACTGTTGACATTCTCTCTTGACTTGCACAAATATAATATATTTATCAATTGAAGGCGTGGCAAATCGATAAATTGTTCTGCGAATGTGTATGCAACAGTCGGTTACTCCGGACTGCAGCGCTCTTGTTTTTTTTTATTAATTTATTAAAAACGAACGCGTGTCGAAGACGCCAGCGATGCGAACGACGATGCTCAGCACCTCGTAAACCTTGGCGAAATCATCATCAAGTGGCGACGTCGCTGCAGTGTTTGCTGTCATCGTTGCCTACAAATGAAATGTAAATCTTCTGCGGCCCGCACAAAATGCGGCCGCAAAGCAACAAACGTACCAGCTGCAGCCGAAGCTGACTGAGGCAGAGGCAGGGGCTGGGCCAGTTGGCAGATGGCAGAGGCAACATCGATAAAAGCCGCAGTCGTGCGATTTACGTGCTCTCAAATTTAATGCGATGCGTGGCAATCGCTGTTCCATTGCCACAATGCGATGCCATCAACGCGGCTATCTGCATGCGCGCTCTCGTATTTATTTAATTCCATTTCGGTTTTCAATCAACCGATAGGTTTGCGCAGTTTTCGCCATTTATCGCTTTATAAAAGGCAAAAAGTAGCAGCTGCTGTCGTTGTCGTTGTTGTTGTTCTTGTTGTTGTTGCTTTTTCTCTTGCCTTTCGCTATCGTCATCACAATCATTATCATGATGAGCTAAGAACCTTTTTCATGCTGCTTTCCGCATTGTCATAATTTATACATGATGATTGCCAAAAATAAACAAAATTCTCGAAATTCTCTTTATACCGGCAAAACTATTTTGCCACGCGATTTAACAACGAATTTTACTTTGATATCACTAGCGAGCATGTGCATGTGTGTGTGTGTGTGTGTGTGCGTGTGTGCTGTAAGAAGTTAGAGGGAAATTTTAAATCAAATGTAAGCGTATTGAATTTTTCATAGCACACTTTTGTGCGCTTCGACGCTGCGCGGATTGCTGTATGGGCGTGGTGGGGGTGGGGGATGGGGTATGCAGGTTGGCTGCTGTCGTTGTCTATTTGACAGTTGCAAAAGCGTCATCTAATTCCCCAGTCAGCCAGCCAAGTTTCACATATGTGTGTGTGTGTGTGTGTGAGTGCTTTGATAAAAACTGAAATTAATTATTGAAAGGGCTGCTGATGTGCGTCGCGTCCCGTCGCGTCGATTCGCGCTCGTTTCACCGCATGTCGTAGGCTGTTGAAAATTTAAAAGGCGTTCGAGCGAAAGCAGTTGGCACATTAGAGTACATACCCACACACACACATGTAACACAACTTTCGTTTACGCTTGAAAGCTCCGTACGTATTTACTTTGTATGAGCAGAACTGTCACCATTAACCACAGCCAGCCGCAGAGTGGTGAGCAAAGAGGAGTGAAGAGTGAACAGTGAGGAGTGCCCGCATGTGGCAAGGGCTGCCGCGCAAACAAATTAGCGTTTAATTATACATAGGCAACAAATCCAAATAGAACTGTAAGTCGGCGAACTGGAATTATAATTAAAAGTGTGTGTGTGTTTGTGTGTGTGTGCGTTCCATTTAACCCTGACTATGTGTTGAGTGCTCGTAAAATGAACGCATCGAATCATCGCATTGCCCGCAACACACAAAGCAAATGCAAACGGAAGCCAAGTCCGTGGCGCCACCGGCCAAGCCGCCGCGCCTGAAGCCCAACAAGAAACAACTGCAATTCCAAAGTCCGTTGCCGGGACGGTCACGTGCAGCGACAGCCACTGATGCAGCCGCGACAATGGCCACGAAGGCAACAAAGCCGAGGCGAACTCCAGCCAAGTCGAAGACGCCCACAGACAGCAGCAAGCGGGATGCGGATGCGAATACGGATGCGACTACGGCTATAAGAAATCGTCTCGCCGAGGGCTGCACCACTCTAATGTATGCGTGTCTGCGTGGCGACATTGTGCAGGTGCTCGCCCAGATGCGCGCCAAGGTAGGTGCAACAACAGCAACAGCTCCACAATTCCACAATTCTTGCAGCCAAAAGTTTGAGCCACACGTGTGGAAGCATAAGCGGGAGTCCAAATACTCTTACACAGACAGCCACAAGACAGTCACAAAGTGAGAGTACCCTTAGTTGACTTACATATAAAAAGAGAAAAATAAAGATAGATCAAAAGTTAAGGAAAATCCCAGCATCATGATGTTGCCGCTTGGCATTGTCTCAGCACAAAGGCCCAAATCAGGCGAAGGCGTAACAAGATTTTAATCTTTTTGTTGTCACGATGAGCTGGCGCTAAAGTTAAAGCCAGCATGGCAATAGCCTTTCGCCCCGCCCCTCGGCTGTAGGTGTTTGGCAGCATGACAAGACTTTAAAATTTCCGTTGCAGCCATTTGGTCGCATTGTTCTCAGCTCAGAGCCTAATTGCTTCATAAACATTTATACAACAAGCCGAACATAACAAAAGGGCCCAGCTCTGGCCATGCCTGCAGCACAGTCCCAGTCCCAGTCCCAGTCCCAGTCCAGGGTCGAATTAAAATGCTGTAAATGGCAGGACATTTGAAATTGACAAAATAATCCCGAGGCTTAGTTATGGCTGCGCAATTTGGCAGCCGTGTTGCCGTCCGCTCCAAAATGCCGAATACTGAATACTGAATGGTGAATGGTGAATGGTGAATGGTGAATGGTGAATAGTCGCATGGTTCGTTTGTCATGCGCCTAAATATGCCAATTTTCCCATTTAATTGAAATTTGAAAAGTTTTTTAATTGAACGCAGATAAATTTCCAAGGCTCTCTAATGACCGTCACCAGCCATCCATCCAGCCCATCCATCCGCATTGTCCTGTCGCTAGTTCTGCAATTATTATTGGGCAGCGCTCGCTTCCTGCTGACAGAATGCCTTCAGTCAAAGACTGTTGCCTTTGGCCTCGTAATTGATATCGACAGCAAGTTTGATGTGAATTGCTCTCCGTCTATTTGAAACTTCGAAGGCTCGTGCCTGACGTCAGTTCGCTCACTTATGTAATTGCTAAATGACGCCCAGCCTTGGTTTATTTGCCTGTGAAATATAGCAAATGTTGGCAATTATGACTTGTTTTTTCTTTACTGGGCAGCGACAGAGTCCACATAAACAACCGAGTCACATTGCGCCTGATTTCTAATTACAATCAAGAAAACAATAAAATCGTTTTCAAAGTTCAATGGGGCCGAAAGCCAAAATTAATAATTGGATTTGCTTTAATTTTAATTTTATGCATCTTAGATATTTCCTATTTTCCTCTCTTTACAAGGTCTAGCTATTTTAGAATTTATGAATATATATGTCTGTGGCAATGTTTGGTCAATAAAGACCATCAAACGATAAGCCTATTAAAATTGAGTTTTAATTCTCTATCGGATTAGTATGAAAATAAATTTCATTGCTCTTCAATTTCATTTGGGATGCTAAAAACTTTACCGAAAAATCTTTCTATCATTTAATTAAGATTTGTGCCACTCAAATTATTCCTTCTGATTGGATTGTCAAAGCGAATATTAAAACTGATCTGCTGCATGCTATGTATTTAGGCAATCCTTTAATGAGTTGCACAGAAATATGATTTCATTTTAATGTAAATGTAATAAAACAATGATAATACTTGTGAGTGCTGGCTGCATAATACTCATTCAACCTGAAGTTGAATGTTTTCTAGGAAAATCTCAAGGGCGAGCTTCGAGAGAGATATAATATATAAAAAAATTTATAAAAAATAAATATATTTCTCTATATACGTATTATATAAAATATAAAAAATAAATTTAAAAAATAAATAAATGTGTAATTTTTTATAAATAAATTAAATGTGTAGCATAAATAATTTTTAAAATTATAGTTTATTTATAATATATTTTTTTTTATTTTTTTTTTTATATATTTATATTTTTAATTTTTTTATTTTTTATATACTATACTTTTTTTACCTGTGTATGTATTTTATTTTACTGTGAGATAAGCTTATTACACTCGTGAATTCCTGGCTATGAGCCCTGTGCCTGGAAGGCAAGCTCCCATTGGGTCGTGAGTCGATAAGGTTGCGTAACCCATTAAAACTTTGCCAGCCTGTCGATAAGTCGCTCTGCTCACCGAGTTCTCTTTAAAGCGGACTGCCTGCTCTCATTATGCTCGTGTTTATTGAATAATTTAAATGGCTCTTGTTTCTTTGTATTTATTTATTTCGTGTTGTTGTCTTCTTTTTACGAGTTCTGCGTGTATCTTAATTAAGTTGATGTCTAATTCTGAAATTAGATGACAGTCTGTCTCTCTGTCTGTCTGCGTTAATAAATGAATGAATGCCTTTAATTTGTCATGTCTGGCACCGGTGCCCGGGTCACTTGCTTTTATGCGCAATTGTTGAAGCGGACGAAAGGATTTTTATAGCATTGTGCAACAGGCTGAGGGCTTATTATGTATTCGACTTGTTAGATGGAAATTCTGTTCATATATTGATGCGTAAGCTGCTTGAACCTTTTCAACTGGCTAGCGTGGGTTATCGATATTGCTGTTTCACATGGCGTATGCGTAATAAAATCTATTGTCTACTTTCAAATAGGGCTTATGCTTAGCCTCGCAAATGTATTTGCTGGAGCACATCCTGGCTGGCTGGCCAGCCTCTTGGAGAGCACTCCACAACATTTATAGGCATTGTTTACTTCTCTGCCATTGTTTTGCTTAAACTTTTCATTGATGTTGGTTTTTTCAGGCCCCTCCCCCATGGCCCAGCTAACGTCTGTTGTCTTCGTTGTCGTTTTTATTGTGTGCCGTTGCTTTTGTTGTTGCCAAAGTTGGCGCTGTTGTTGTTGCTGGTGCTGATGCTGCTGCTTTTACCAATTAAGTCTTAATTTCTTAGAAAATAAAACTTTTTGGCTTCGGGCATTGTTTGGCACGCCGCCAGCATATACTCACTCTTACCTTCGCCCTCAACGGATCAATTGTGCCACCTCGACGTCCTGGCCAGCATATTTGCTGTTCCTTTAAAGCAAAAGCCACAATTTTTGAAGCTGCAACTTTTCTAGCCACGTTCTGTCCACTATTGGTTGGCATGGCCCAAAGAAGCAGAAGCAGAAGAAGAAGAAGCAGGATGTCTGGCGCTCATAAGATAGCTGCAGGTGTAAATTATTTATTTTCATTTCAGATTTACAGCAGCCGCTCAACCACTGTGCCAGCTTTCACTCTCCTCCACTCAGGCGCTCGACCGCGTTTACAAGCTCTAAGCAAAACTTTTTGTTTAAAAACTCAGCTGCAGAAGTTGATTTTCGTTCGGAGTCAACTTTTGTTTGCTGCAAATAATGTTAACAGTCAGCTAGTCAGCATATTGTCCAAATACAAACATGCAGCTGCTTCTCAGTGGGCGTAATCGACCTGCAGGAGTCTGCCAATCGTCCGCCTCCTGCCACACTCACTTTGATAATAATTTTTAGGTAGCCCTAGCTGCTAATACTGCTAATACCTTAAGCACAGCCCAGTCACAGTACAGTTAGCATTCCAGGGTATTCGACGACTTGCACCTGTTCAAGCTCACAGCGCGTGGGTGGCTCGTTGAAAATTGATTTTGTATTTATATTTGAGCGCACTTGTTCAGTGCTTGGGTAATGTTTAATATTTAATGCCGTCAGCGTTGTTTAACTCGTGACTGAAGTTTAGCAAAATATGAAATGGCGAGAACGTTGCGCCATTTAATTGCATATTTATGTTGGCCAACTACATGACTTTTGAATACTTAACTTGTTTGGCTGCTGAAATGCTTTAAGCTTTCATTATTTTCAATTGTGTTTCAATATTTCAGCGTTCCATTAGCGTCGATTGCCTGACCTTGTGCCACTTATCGGCCATTTGCCATTTTTTAATTACACTTCTTCATTCTCCAGCTTCAGCTCGTTGCACTTTGTTTCTGCCTGGCATTCACTTTGCTTTTGTTTTTGTTTTTGTAGGCGCTCCATCAATGCGCAAATTATTATTAATTTGAAGGCGCTCTGTCTGCACCTTGCAGCGTTCCACTCTCTCTCTCTCTCACTCTTTGACTCTGCTCTGTCTGTCTTTCTGTTCGGCTTTCTGTTGGCCTTCGCTTGGTAATTTTAATTGCAATTTTTGCTTTTCGCTAGCTTTCTCTCACACTCTCTCTTTTACTCATTTTGGCCACGTTTGTAACAGTTTGTTGAAATTTCATTAAAAACGACGTCGAAAAGTTTGCTTTCACCCAGTTTCCGTTGGCATTTTTCGAGACGAATCAGCGCTCATCTGCAACTGCATTCGCTTTTGGCTACCCATTCAATTCGATTGTGGCGCTACGTTTGCCCAATGAATCGTTCGTTTGATTTGCCAGCGACGCGCACATTCAAATTATTTTACAATATCTATTTAGTTTTAGTCGCACTCGCAGTCGCACTCACTTGAATTCTTAATTAATCGTTAGCTTGCCAAAGGTAATTCCGAATTCCGAATGATATTGACAGACAGCGTGGCCCAAATGGCATTGCCGGTGGGCGAGGGAGGGATGGGGCGACGGGGTGTGCCCAATTCTCTTGTACAACTGAATGTTTTGCGTTCGACTTAATTGCAAGCTATTTGAGCATTTCTTGTAATTACCGAAGGACCGCACCCAGGCGAAAGGCTTGCAGGATGTGAGATGACTTCATAAGCGAACCCGCTCGATGGGTGGTTGTGTGGTGGTTGGGTGGTTGCTTTAATTGAAAATAGATTAGGCGGCATTTTGCTGCCTGTTCCTAGGCCAGCTAGCCACGCGAATTCACCTCAATTCAAAATTTATTGCCCCGTTTCGACTGTTTTGCATGCCGTACTGTAATTAATTACCTCCACTTTTTGTGGGCCAACAAATGTCCAAATAAAAGTCAGCGCCAATGAGTTGAATGAATGGTGCAGAGCATCTGATTGCGTGGTCAAGTGTGACGTTGTGAGTCATCATCTAAAAAAAAAAAAACAATAGCAATAAAAATGCACACACACACATGGCCAAACTAAAGTTGGCCAAAATGAGCGGCAAGCTAATTGTGGAAAAAAAAGAAGAGAAAGCAAAAAACCGCCACAAACTTTGCTCCCCAAAAGCCAAATTTGACCATATGGGTTGGCCTATTCGGCTGCCCGGCTGGCCAATTAATTAGAAACTGGCTGAAACAGCTGACCAGATCATGATGGGCAGCTCTAACCAAAGGATAACTGTCGCAATGACTGGCAAACTTTGAAATGGCAAATTAATTACTGAAATCGTAGAAATTTGTCTTGCTTGGGTTGGTGGCCAGCCGTCTCCTGCCAGCCATCTCCCGTCTCCTGCCGCCTGTTCTCTTCTGTTGTTTGGCTTTGGAAATGACTTCCGAAGCGGTCGCCCAATTGCCAACTGCCAGTTGCCAAGTTGCAGTCGAAGTTAAAGTTGTTGTTATTGTGGAAACTAAACTGAAGCCGAACTGAATGCGACCCGCTCTCTCTCTCTCTCTCTCTCTCTCTTTCTCCCTCTCTCTCTCTCTCTTCATCTGTCTGGCATATGTAGGAGGATATCCGCATATGAATTTGCCTCCTGCTTCGCTTTTGATCAGGGATATATGCTCGGCAGGCTAATCACATGTGAGCCAACTGAAACTTTTGCCAAAGTCCAACAATATTTGCTCAAAGTGCATAATGACATGAAAAGTTGACATACATAAATGAGCAGTGCTTGTTACTAATTTTAATGCGCATCGCACACAGCTTTGGCCAGCTGGCCGGGACAACACGCCCTCCCGACTTGCCGACTCGCCACCCAGAAAGTTTCTGTTGCGGAAATTACTTCGGAAGCTGGAGTCATGACGAAGGGGGGGATGCATCATTTTTAATTGAGCTCAGCTAGTGCAAAGTTTGCAAAATATTTTGTAAACTTAATTTGATTTAGAGAAAACTTGAGCCATGACTTACAACTTGGCCAATGAATTATGCAGAGGACAGTTCAGTTCGCATGCTAAATCCGAATCGGCCAAGCTCTCGGCTCCCGCCGGCAGCAGCAGCAGCAGCAGCAGCAGCAGCGTCAGCTGCGGCCATCCTAAAGTATTCATAAGACTCTCTTACTCCGTATACATAGGTTATATACATATATATATAGCTAAAAGGGGGGCATACGCATATTAGATTTTGGCTCAGCTCGAGTTTCTTTTACGCTCCTGACTGACTTCCGGTCGCATGCAGCATCAGCTTGGCTTACATAATAAATATTCATTACGAAATAAATAGATGAATATTATTATTATGATAAACTTGCAAGTCTATTGCTGTAGCTGTATAAAAAGATACTCGAAGGGAGGTTTAGATGAGAGTTTTCATTTTCATCAGTCAAACAAAAGAAATTCGAGTTGAGCAGCTCATCGTTCTTTTATGCGAGCTAAATCGACCTAGTTTGCTTCACTCTTTATTGGTTATTTAAAAGCAATTAAAGCATCGAAGTCAACAAAAATTTCCTCGTTCATATTTGGCAAACAGTTTAACCACCTGGAGATTGAATGGCGGATGCCGGGCGGCGGTCGAGAAAGTTTGTAGATCAAACTGAAAGTTTGCCGTTCTTGTTAATCCGTAGCACGGCATTAAAACTATGCAAAAGTTGAACTACAGCGAACGATGCTACACACTGTGTGGCATAATAATAATAATCCGTGCGGCAAGCGTTAAGTAGTGGAAGGGAAGGGGGAGGGGGGAGGTGTGGCGCTGCCAGCAAAGTAGCTGTAAATAATTGCCAAAACTACTTAAGAATGCTGTGCAGCGAATCGTTTCCCGCTGCCTGCTGTCGCGCTGTCTGGGAGGAGGAGGAGGAGGGTGCAGGGGGACTGGCTCTAAGACAGCCGCAACAAAGGCAAAGCTATTCAAGCAACGTTAACTGCAATGCATGCAAGCCATTGTTGTTGCAGCTACCAATGTGGCACTAATTAGAAGTATAAAAGGTGCTACAACAACAGTTTAAGAGCTGTCTCTGCCAAACACCCACACACACACACACACACACACACACACACACTTAGCTGTTGCCTAACAACCAGGCAATGGCCCCCCGTTCACCTCCGCAATCTGCGCAATCTCTGCCATTGTCTGCTAAGCATGTAAATTATAGTTACTGCTGCTGTTGGCCAAAGTCTGGCTGCTTGAGACGAGTCCACGCCCACATGCCTGTTCACTGTTGCTTAGCATCAAGCCAGCAAAAGGACATGTGTATGTGTGTGTGCGTGTGTGTGTGTGTACTTAGTTTCAGCTGTAGCTAGCTACCTGCGCATTTTGTTGCTTGCATTAATTAAAACTCAGTCCGTAAGTAGCTGACTGTTAGAGGAGGCTGAGCTATATTGTTAGCTGCTTGGCTGGGGCCTGGCCTGGTTGTATGTGATTAACATATGAATTACGCATTGTGCGCATAAATTTGCCATTGAGTGAGCCCCGCTGTGATGCTGCTGCTGGTCACTTGACATCTTAAGCAGGCCACACGGCCCAAAATGGCGACCTTAAGGCGCTTGCAAAGTGCTTCCGGCATGTCTGTAACTGTGACTGCGGCTCTGACTGCGGCTCTGGTTCGGATTTGTTTTGGTTTGTTTTCGCATTTCCTACAGGAAAATACGATGTGGTCTTCCTGAACTGAACTCAGCTGAACTGTACTGAACTGAACTGGCCCTGTACTGTCCTGTCCTGGCCTTTTAATGTCCCATTCTGTTGTCGCGTCACACATAATTATGGCGGATGTGCTGCCCAACGAAGCGTTAAGTCGAATTCTCGGTTCATGTTCACTTGGATACAGACACACACACACACACACTCACACACAGGGCTCTGCCTAGGCAGACGGAGGCGCCCGCATGCCATTTGTGCCCATTCCGTGCCGTGGCATTCAGACCATGTATGGTATTTTATTTTTTATGCATTATCATGTCACCACACCAACCCCCCTCACCTCATGGCATTGGCTTTACTGCTGCTGCGGCTGCTGTGTCTTCTTTCATTATTATTTATGCTTTATTTATATGTATGTATGTATGTACGCGCTTCCTGCGTGTAAACAATAAAATGTATGGGTACATGGCATGTCCTCTCTGTGTGCGTCAGAGCCAAATATAAATTCAGAGGCCTACGCCTCCGGTGGCCCGTTTGCTACTCCTTCTGGACACTCCTTTACATTGTTATGCTAATGGATTACGATATATGAATAATAAGAGTGGCACGGCCCAAAGCCAATCCCACCTCCAGCTAGGCGCCTATCACACCATTCACAATGCACAATGAAAAGTTTTCAGTTTCTTTTTGCTCTGAATCATTTGCCGATCTCGAGTTCAGAAGAGTCATAAAATGTTTGATGGCAGTTCTGGATCGGATCAGCCTTTCTCCTTATGACCCTTTCGAGTTATCTGAAAGTTGAGTTAACCTTGTTCATTTCGCACTCATCATTTGTATCAGCAGCAGCAGCAGCAGCAGCAAGAATATTACGATAATTCCCTAGATTTACTCTTTTTTTCGATTATTGCTGCTTTTGTGGCTTTCCCTTTTGTGCGGCCAGAACGTGTTTTATTTGTTTTTAAAACTATTAAAATAGCATAAACAAGAACAAAAACAAGAACAAGCCTGCACTGACCAGGCTCCACCCTGAATGGCCAACTGGCAATGTCGAAGTTTTATCTCGGCTCCGTTGGACTGGAGTGGGCGGTGGGTGGAAGCAGATGCTGCTTCTGCTCCGGCTTCTGCTGTTGCATTGTTGTTGGACGTATTTGATTATCGCATTTCATTTTGTGTTGGGCAAACGTAGAAAGTTAAATGCAAATTCGCTTGACACCAACGGCAGCAGTTGTGGTGCTGGGATCGGGCCACTGGCACCGCCAACAATCACACCAACCATCATCGTAATAATAACAAAGGCAAAACAGCAAAACGAGAACTTTATTTGATGCTGCGTTAAGCCAAGTCTCTCCTCCTCCTCCTCCTGCTCCTCCTGCTCCTCCTTCTACATCCGTAGTACCCAGCTGTGACCCTTGGCTGCGTCTTTGTACCGCATCGCTCGCTCGTTGTCAAAGTTTTTAGGTATCATTTCAGTTTATTTGAATTATTCATAATCCGGCTGGCAGCGGAGGTTCGCTATAAGAAACACTGAAGAAGAAGCGCCCGATATGGGCAGAGCACAGAGCACACAGTAAAAGGGACACCCAGATAACGGAAGTAGCATCAAATAAACCTCATTGTAAATACTTTTTGTGCCAATTGCAATGTAAATTTACGATTTCCATTCTAAACACACACACACACATACACAGAAAAAGAAGAGGAAGAGGGGAAAAGAAAAGAACCAACAGCATCGTCAAAACAATTTTGATTCAATCAACAAAAATATTATCGAACAGCACAAAACAAAACCACAGCGACCAAAACCAGACTGAAAGCCAGCACTGGGATGATGATTTTAGATTCTCTTTTTTTTTTGTGGTTACTGTTTGTTAGACAGCTGCACGCACTTCCAGGGCAGACATAACGTAATTTGCTTGCAAATTGCTTAAAGGCGCATTTTAGATTCTATAAGCCATATGTGAGCTTTAAGCAATTTGTTAAAGTCACAGTTTGCAAAGGTTGGAGTTGGCCTGAATACTTTATATGGATGATGGAGAATGGGAAAATATGTATATTAATTATAAAAAAAAAAAAAAAAATATCAATATGGGGAAATGTATAACATATAATATATAATATATAAAATATAAATAATATATAAAATATAAAATATAATATATAAAATATAAAATATAAAATATAAAATATAAAATATAAAATATAAAATATAAAATAAAAAATATAAAATGTAAAATATAATATATAAAAATTAAAATATAATAATATATGTATAATAATCTAAGTATGTATATACAAATATTTTTTTATTTAAAATATACATATATTCTCACATTCTCCATAATGAACATCGGAAAATATTTATTTTATTTTATTTATTAAAAGTTACTATATAATAAAAAATTAATATAAATTTAATCAGCTTACCAATAGGTATTACTTTCTTCTAGTCAGTCTAGTTTAGCATGCAGGCAAATTTTGCTCATGATTATAGCTATATAAAAATAATAATAATAATAAAAAAAAAAAAAAAAAACAATTACTGTGTTTACTTTAAAAAGCCATTGAACGCAAATAAATAACTATTTACGCAAATTGAATTTGTTGTTTTAAAGCAATACTATAATATAATGTAAATTGATTTATCCAGTCATCAATTTTGTATTTGTTTTGCTTTCCGACAAGCGGTTTGTAGGCTTAAGCATTATTAAAATATTTATTTAAATGTAACACATTGCAGATAAAAAGCTTTTCGACATTATTTAACCTTTTTCAAGCTGATTCGCTGCGACATCCAACCCAAGTCATGTCAGATAATGATTATAGGGCACACTTTCCCACGCTGAAATCAATTGAGCCGGCAATCTAAAGCCAATATCCTAATGCTATTGTTAAATTCATAACCACCACGTGACTGCCGACTACACGGGTATTCATGTCTCTGCCTGCCATTGGGAACACGCAAGTTTCAAATGGCTTCACTTGGCCTGCTCTTGTTTGGCTTTTCTGTCCGCCCGAGTTCTTATCTCAGTTGGGTTTTTCTTTTTTTTCTTGTCGGCTGCTATCGAACTATTCTGTAGTTGAGTCAGTTAAATATGCAATAAATTGAACTACAGCGACGCGTCGTCGGCATTTGCTGCCCAAAAATTGCTGCAAAGGACTCTCTCTGTCTCTCGCTCACTCTCACTCTCACTCTCTCAGTCCTGTCGACAGTCACGCGATGTCTTGCGCCAGATAAAAATAGCGAGCGGGACGTGCCTAAAATGTTATTGCCGAAATTGAATGTTGGTTAGAAAAGCAACACATTCAATCATTCTGTCTGCCTGCCAAGATAAACAGAAGCCAAATCGAGCATTGTAAATCCAAACTTTTCGACTATGCTGAAATTAGCCAAACTATTGGAGAAAGAAGTTTTGCCAGCCAAACGAATATTTCATATACTCTATTAATATATTATTTAAATTAGATATTGAGTATATTTATTTTATTCTAATATTTTTTATTCAATTAATATTATTGTTATTGAAGCTATTAAATATTAATTATTTATAGAAAAGTTTGCACTTTGTATATATTTTTGTATAAAATTTCATAGTTTTTATAGAGTTTGTAGAACATGATTGTGTTTTATTGTATATATGTAAGTTTGTTTATATGTATATTTTTTCTATTATTATTTTTTTATAATTAATTATTTTTTTTTTTTTATATAAATAGTAATATAAAAAGTGAAGTTTAATATAATTTTATATTCAATATAAATAGTAATTCAAGGTTTTATTTATAATTTTAAATTTATATACTTTAGCTAAATTCGGGAAAAATATTTGTTATATATTTATTTATTTTTATTTTATTTATTCTTTTTTTCTTTTATGCAATATTACTATATTAAATATATTACATATTTTATTTGTAGTTTCCATTTTATTAAATTGAGAATGATTTTATTTATATAAGAGTGAATATTTAATATAAAATTTTTGGCATTTAAAAGTAGAGTACAGTGGTTGCCTTTTATGCCCGACTCCTTTGTGTGGGCTCACGTGTAAATTGGCGCTGCGCCGATGATTTAGCAATATTTTCACTTGAGGAGTTTTGGGTTTGCGTGTGACGGCTTTTACTGCTGCCGCTGCGACTCCTGCTGCTGCTGCTCCAACTCCTCCTCCTGCTGCTGCTGCTGCTGCTGCTGCTGCTGTTAAAGTTGCTGTCGTCGCAATGCGAACTTTGAGTCGATGGCGAGTAAAGTTTTCGCACAGCTCTCGAAGGCGGCGACAGTATTTTTTGTGCACTTGACATGTTTTGACACGCGGAAAAGGCGGTGCGCTGCTTGGAAGGACTCGTTAAAATGTTCGCCAGTCCATTGGAGTTCGATGTCGTGCTGCGCGCCAAAATGGCCAATGTGAATTTGGTAATTGCACTTGGCGGCACTCAGGGGTCATCGCATTACACCTCTCGGGGGAGGCAACCGATCCAATCCACCACGTTGCCAGGCGCAACGCCGAGGCGGCACTTGCACTTTCCACGGGACGCCACTTGCAGCTGGGCAAGGCGGGTTTTTTCTTTGTTTATTATTGTTGTTGCCGTTGGTTGTGGCCATTGTTGCTTTAGTTACTAACAAGCAGCGACCGCATACGGGTCGCAAATGAAAAAGTAATTTGCAATTATTGATAGCGTCGCACAATTTGCACGTGATTAACGCGAAAATATGTTCAATTATCAATTTTAAATTGGCAATTCATTGTAAAATAAAATGTTTAATTACACTCCAGCAACACCAGCGACAACAATAACAAACGGCAGCAGCATTGCCACACTCGAATAAATATTAACATAAATAAATTACAATTACAAAAAAAAAAAATAAAAAATTGAAGGCAAATGCAAGCAAAACATTTGAATGCAATTATAGTTTTGAGCTCGTGTTTAAACTTTGAATTGGCATCAAGCAGCAAAATACCGTAGAATAAGTGTGATTGGGGTATATACGACTTGACGTGCGAAAGAAATCAAATTGTGGGCAAAGAATGAAATATGTTTCTGAGCCAAAGGCATTCGATATATTTTTCTTCTCCTGAATAGGGTATGCCAGAGCTATCCAGCTAGCGATATACGGCGAGAGATACTCTGCCTGTGGCAAGCATTTGTGCAGCATGCAAATGACATTTTAATTAGTTTATTAATCGCTTTGGCGTGGCGCGGCTTGAAGCTATAATTAATTTTCTTTTTTTTTGTTTTTTTGTTTTTGGAGTCGCCTTTGAGTGTAGCGATAAATAAATGAAAAATTGCAATGCGAATGAATGAATGAGTGCATGAATTATGCATTCATGGCACTAGTGAATGAATACAAGTAAATAACTGGAATATCTGTGCTTCTCGTTTCCTTCCAGCCCCAACTGCTGCGGCAACGTGACCGTAGCAACCGCAACGCGCTGCATTATTGTGCCGCGCAGGATCTGGAGCAGACGCGCGACCTCGTGGCGGCCGCAAGCATCGCGATTGCAGCTCCCGAGCTGCTGGAGTCGGCCGATGAGGATGGCTTCACGCCGCTTCACTTGGCTGTTATTCAGGGCAACTTGGCGATGGTCAATTTGCTGCTAGCGAACAAAGCCGACGTGAATGCGGTGGACAATGAAGGCCACTCGGTGGTGCACTGGGCAACGGGTAAGATTCCTGCCAGTCCACAGTTCACAGTTTAAGCGCAACTATTTTCAACTGCTTTGCCCTTGCAGTGTGCGGCGAAATTGAGGCACTGCGCGCCGTTCTGGCAGCCGGGGCCAGCGTGGCCAAGCCGGACGTTAATGGCGGCACGCCCCTGCACTATGCCGCCCAGATGTGCGGCGCCAGCTACGACAACAAGCAGCAGTCCAATTCCAGCAAGCTGGCCCTCGAGATTCTTGGCATACTCCTCGCCCATCCGCAGGCCAGCGTCGACGTCCAGGACAAGGACGGACGCCAGCCGCTGCTGTGGGCCGCCTCGGCGGGCTCAGCCAAGGCGGTCATAGCCCTGGTGAAGGCCGGCGCACGCGTCGAGAGCGCCGACAAGTGAGTTGAAATGAAATGGAATGAAATGAAATGTTTACTGTCATTCGCTTTGCTTGCAGGGACGGGCTGACCGCGCTGCACTGCGCCGGCTCGCGCGGCCACACCGAGTGCATCGATACGCTGATCAGCCTGTGCGGCGCGCCCACAGATCTGATTGACTCCAATGGCTGCACGGCGCTGCATTACGCCGTGACGCTGGGCCATGCGGATGCCACGGCACGGCTGCTGGACCTCGAGGCCGATCCCAATCGGCAGGATCGCAAGGGCCGCACACCAGCCCACTGCGGCTGCTCCAAGGGCCAGTTCGAGACGCTGAAGCTGCTGAAGGAGCGCGGCGCGAATCTCTGGCTGCGCAACGCCAAGGGCGACCTGCCGCTGCACGAGGCGGCCGCCTCGGGGCGCCGCGAGCTGCTCGAGTGGCTGCTCGCCCAGCGACCCAAGCAAGTGAACACCACCAGCAACGATGGACGCAGCCTGCTCCACACAGCTGCCGCCAACGACTACACGGACATGTGCAAGCTCCTGCTGGACTACGGCGGCGATGTGAATGCGCTCTATCGCAATTCCCGTGGCCTGGTGCTGACGCCGCTGGACTGTGCGCTGCAGCGCGGCCACCGCTCCACGGCCAAGTTTCTGCAGTCGCACGGCGGCCAACCTTCCAACAAGCTGCGCCTGGCAGCACGGCGCGGCAATCCCTTCCACGACGGCAACGCTGCGGACCTTGTGCGTCCACTGAAGTACATGGAGAAGGAGGAGCTGCACGACCTGCGCAGCTCCAAGAAGTATGTGGTCTATCTGAAGCGCACCGATTCGGATGGCGGTGCTGGTGCTGAGGAGGAGGAGGAGTGCAGCTGCACGGATCAGTCGTACCGCAAGGAGCAGCGGCTGGAGCACATCTGCCGGCGCCACAAGCGCCGCCAGCTGCGACGGCGCACCAACAGCTGCGGCGAGAGCCCGCACGAGCGCTGCGGCGACATCTGCCGCTCCAAGAGCAACATTGAGATACGGCGGCGCAAGTCCAGGGAGCGCTACGCCAGCACCAGCGACGGCGACAACGACGAGGATGACGAGGACTCCTGCGAGAACTGCTGCTACCACAAGCGCCAGAAGCAGCGTGTGGTGCAGCGCAAGCGCTCCACGCCCTCGCACAGATCCAAGGAGCTGCCTGGCAGCGAGCACGAGGCCAACGGCTCGCCGAGCAAGATTGAGCACATGGTAAGCGTGTCCCAGGAGCAGCTGGACAGCGCCAGTGCACCGCCAGCCGCAGCAGCAGACACCATCCAGACGCAACCGGCCACACCTATGTCCACCAAGGAGGGCACCTTCATCAAGTCGCCGCCGCAGAGCGCGAAGAGCGAGAAGGCGCCGGCTGTGGAGCCGGACAGCTTGAAGGTGGCTGAGAGCCATGCCGTGGAGCTGACGGATGAGGAGCCTGAGGCCGTCAAGTCGGTGATCACCCAAGTGGATGTGCACCACGATGCCGAGCTACAGTTGTCCAAGTCGCTGGACGAGCCACCAGCAGAGCCCCCGGCAGAGCCACCAGCGGAGCCATCCGAGAGTGGAGCAGATGTGAAGAAGCAGCTGAGCGAGGAGGACACCAAGCTGGTGTCCACTGAGGTCGAGCAGATGATCAAAATAGCTGCCACGGCGCTGAGCAGCGAGTCGAAGAGCTCCACCGAAGATGCAGCAGTGCAGGATAAGCAGGAAACCGCCGAGGGGCCAGCGGGGTCAATGAGCAATGAGCCAGTGGATAATAAGAGCTCTAGCAATGATTTGGAGAATGCAGAGACAGTTCCTTCGAAGCCTTCCGAAACAGCCACTGCCAGCAGCGCAGCGCCTCCGCCTCCGCCTCCTGCTGAGTCGGCAGCCGAGCAGCCGCAGTCGGATACACCTGAGCCGCCCTCAAAGACCGCAGCAGCGGCTGAGGCTGACAGCAAAGTGGAGCAGCTGGCGGCTGAGCCGAAAAGTGAGAAAAAGCCCACGTTGCCCCCAGCCACGCCTACGCAACCACAAGCTGAACCCACAAATCCACAGCCCAAACCGCCAGGCACGCAGCAGCAGCAGCAGCAGCAACAGCAACAACAGCAACAACAACATGATGAACAGCAACCACAACGTGAGCAGGAATCTAGACGCTCCTTTACGCTGCTGCCCTCAGATTCGGCAGATGATGAGCCAGCGGTAGCTGCTGCAACCGGCTCCGATGAGCCCGTGCGCAAATCCAGTTTTCAGGTGCTGAAGAGCGATGAGTCCGCTGGGGATTTGGAGGAGTCGCCACGTGCCGCAGAGCGCAGCTTCAGCGGTGGCAATCAAGTCTTTCAGGTGGTGCACGAGGGCACCACCAGCTCCAAGCTGCCCAGTGCATCGGAGCTGGACAAGGCCGACTACGAGTACGAGGAGTTCGACGATGGCGCAGACGACGACGATGTGGACGACATTGATCCGGAGCACGACAGTGCTCTGCGCCGGTTTTTGAGCAGTGGCCGGCATGGCGTTGGCGGCGAGATGGGCGTCACCAGTGATGCCACAGCTGCTGCCGAGGGCTACGATGGCCTGGCGAACGGGCGCAAGCGGCGGCTGAAGAAGCGCGTACGCAGCGGCGCCAAGACGCGCAGCAACTGGAAGCACTCGCAGGAGTCGCACGAGAGTCACGGGTCGCTGGCGACCGCTGCAGCCAGCAAGGATCAGGACTCGGGCTTTGAGCCCAGTCCGCGTGCGGAGCGCACAAAGATACCCACGCCGCGCGCCGCCCACACGGCCATGCCCCGGCGCCCCATCTATGCCACACTGGACGGACGCTCGTGCAGCAGCCGGCTGGAGAATCGCAAGCCCGGGGACAAGGGCGCCTGCGACATGGGCGCCGTCACACGCTCCATTCAGCGCAACATCCGCAGGTGAGTCGCCGGCGCAGATTTCCAGCAACTGATTCGTCACAATTTAAATGGCCACTGGCCAAGATTCATTCACTTAAATTAATCACCAGACCGTGGATGCCGAGTGCCCGAGGCTGCCTTTTCGGTAGCCGTAGATTTATTTACTTGATGCCTGATTTTAATCAACTTGAATGTCCCGCTGCCGAGACTAGCGCACCATGCAGTCCAGCCTCGCTCCTCCTCCCACTCTCCCCCTCTCACTCGCAGATTCGCATTACATCACGCACGCGCCTCTGGGCAGCCGCAGCCACAGCCGCCGCCGCCGTTCGTCCATTTAATGTAATCAAAGTGGCTGGCGATTCAGTCAACGCAGCCGAGTCGACTCCTGGCTGGGGCGCCTTAAAGTTAATTTAGTTGGGCACTTAATAGCCTTGGCAACATTTCTCATTTTTTAACGTGGCCAGCCGGCCAGTCGTCGCCATTGTTGTCCGGCCGAACAAATAAATTGCCCAGCTTCCGGTTGCCATAAAAAGCAAAAAGCGCACGCTTTAAAGTTATCATAATGCGGTTAAAGGCAATAAACGCGGCATTAATGTCCATTGGCCATGTACACGGGTATTAACGGTGACCCCATGACCACAATAGATTAAACAGTAATTGTAACAAGTGCTGCTCATTATCACGCCAACACACACACACACACACACACACACACATACACATCAAGCATTTCATTGTCAAGTGAAGCTATGCGGCGAGTTTTTTATATGCAGTTTACGAGCCCTGACCACTATTATTCGACAGCATGTTTTTTTCACAGTGCGCAATGTTTACCCTTATTGTCTACTACTAAAGATACACATCCTGCGTTTCGTCTTAAAGAGATTTTATTTCTCACGATGAAAAAAATTGTTGCTCTATTTCACAGCAACAAAAATATGAGTTTTACTAAAACGCTTGGCATAACAGAGGAGAAAAATTGACACTATTATTCGACTCTGCGTAGCTTACTTTATCTCAAAATAAAAGAAAAAAAAGCACCATGAACAGATACTTCTAACTTAGTCTGCGATATATCGCAATACACCGGCAAAAATTTTAAATTGCTGCAGATGCACGATGCACACGATGGTCGTGGTAGCCTATTTTCAACGATGAGTTTTGTTAGAGATTTTTTATCTTAAAGAGATCCAGCTTATTTTCTATCGTTTATGCTGGGGTGATACAATTAAAAATTGGTATATTGACTGACTTGCGATAGAGGCCGACTCGCATACCCCGCGACAAAGACAACTGGCCAAATTGTTAAGGCTGATAGACGCCATCTTAAGATTTGGTTCTAAGTGGTCGGGATTTCAAAGCTGTCAAGCAAAAGGACGCGATTGATTTTAAAATATTGGTTGGTTTTTTAAGTTGTTTTGTTATTACCTTCTCGTACCTTTTTTCTCTGGGTCAAGGAACTTTGCTTCGCTTTCAAAGACGCTTGTGGGCGGGAAGGATGTCTTGGACTCGGCATGGGATCCTACATTTAGGATGAGCAAATTTGATGTTAGTGTCGGCGATCGAGTAAACGTGTCTTAAGAGTGAGACTACCTCTACGTTCAGAGTGTTTCTTCGACCTGGTTGGGGATGTTGGCAAGGTTAGGAAGTCTTTTGAGGACGGTTTGGAATACTTCTTTTTTGTTTTGCGGACTCTCAGACCAATTTTCCGGGCGGAGCTCTTGCCACCAACGCCCAAATGGCGGATCGGGGGTTTTGTGGTTATCTGCTTCCGAGATTTTGGTGGTACCCCTCTTAGAGCGATGAGCAAAATGACTTTCTGACGATCGATTGCAGAGTTGGGCCTTTCGATGATTATTTATGAGTTCGTTCGCTGGGCGAGTCCTCGTTTTTATTATTGTTTTAGATGATAGTATCCATAGGCGGTTCGATTAATAGTGGTCAATTTTTCCCCCGTTTGCAGGGTTTTTTTAAAATACTCTTATTTTTGGGGGGGGGGAAAAAGAGAAAATTTTTTTTCGGGGGGAGAAAAAAATTTTTTTAAGAGAAGGTGGTTTTTTTTTTTTTTTGTAGTATTGAAAAGTGGTGTAAAGGGGGGTAAAAAAATGTTTATATTGGTATAATTAAATCTAGTTTGATTAACTCGCTCGATCACATTACAATTTAAATAATTGATTATTGCAATGGAGTCGGGGGGGCAGGCGAGGCAGGCGGGGCAGTCGAGGCTCTGCAAAATGAAAAAATTTTACTGCTTTGGCCTTTGAATAGGAGGAATGCCCCAAGCGAGTTGCTACAGAATGTTTGCAGAGCTCAGCTTTGAAGTTGGCAAATAATAACATTAAATCCCAACAATTATTTTTGGAAGTAATCCGAGCTTAAGCTGCGTTGAAAAATAGTTGAACTCGCTAAAGATAGCTAAGGTATATATATATATATATATATATATATATATATATATATCTACTAATAGCGTAATGGATCTGTACTATGTTTTTTTCTACAATTATTCACGATGTACATATATTCCGCTGTTTAGGCAGTTTGTGCGCTCAAGGCTTTAATTATTATTATTTTACAAATCTAATTATAGCCTGAGCCCATTGAAAATGGGAAATCCGGGTATAATAGTTTTGTTAAAATGTATGTAACAGGCAGAATGAGGCGTGGCAGACCCCACAAAGTATATATATTCTTGATCAGTGTTACGAGTTGAGTCGATTTAGAACTATTCCTCTTTCTATTCCCTCTACGTAATTCCTCTGCATATTTCCTTTACATATTTCCTCTACGTAATTCCTTTACGTAATTTGTCTACGTAATTCCTCTACGTCTTTAATGCTTAGCTGATCGATCATACACTCTTCTTCACATTATTGCGCTGACCCCCAGCAGGCTTGGACGACTGAAAACTGACTGAAGAACTGCTGCAGCTGCTGCCCTTTATATAGCGACACTTTTACTCAAGCACTGTCTCTCACAAACGTTGAGCCCGACCGCAGCAGGTAGAGCTCGTTGCAGTCGAGCTTCAAGTGAGCAATGGAAACGCTCTCTGCTGCTGTGAGCTTTCTAGCTTCGTTTTACCTCAATACAAATACCAAATGAGAACTGCTGCATACACATAGACAACTTTAATGATCTTCTGCAGTTCTTCTCTCCTTGCTTTTACTTTTACTCAAGTACTGTGTGCGTGCCTGCCTATGTGTGTGTGTGTGTTATTTATTTTTCTTAGAGTATTACAAGGCTGTTATTATCATTACTTTACAAATCTAATTTATATTGAATTTGTACAAATTTCCATTAAATAGTATTTTATTTTCTCTATTCTATATTTTTCTCAATTTTATTTTATTTAGTTATTTTATTTATTTTTAATTTTTTTCTAGAGTATTAAATAGTTGTTTTCTTTGCGGAGCATCTACCTTGTTTGTTACTGTTGATTTATTTTAATTTATACGAACGGCTGAAAATCTCGCTAGCCCCAGGCTCTTGTCATTAGCTGAAATGCTCATTTCCGGCAAAGAGTTGCGCATTTTAATTAGGTGGCAACGCCAATGAGCCCACCGACCCACCCGCTGAGATATAGGCGGACAACGCCCACCTGCGGCGAGCTCTTTGTTTATACAAAATATGAAAATAGAACTGGGCCTGCAGTGGCCTGGGTCTGCGCCGCGTCCTGCGCCGTGTCCTGCGTCCTGGGCCGAGGCGAAGGCGGCGTCTTCATTTACAAGACGCTAATGCTAATTGTAAGTGGAATTAGCGCAGATTAGCGGGCGAATTTTTAAGGCGCAAACAGGCACAAACAGCGCCAGGCACTCGGAATTTGTCTCAATCGCGGCTGTTGGCGACCTTGTTCTGGAAATCCAAATAGCGAAAGGATTAAGATGTCGATGCGTACTTGGCTACACGTAATTAACTTGAGACCTGTGGCTTTCCCACGACAGAATTTCTGTTTCTGTTTCGTTTCTCTTTCATTTCGTTTCAGTTGAGGCAATTACACACACATACATATCTCGTTTCGCTCATACAAAAGTCAATTGTGACTGTGATTGTGATTTTGGGCATTTACATAGGCCGCCAGGGCAGAATTGAGAAACTTAATTAAATTGAAGTAATCACTCTCTTATTAATTTCCATAATCTGCTGCTGTGCCGCGCTTTCGCCTATGAATAAATTTCCAGGCACTCGACAAGGCACAAGTGTAAAAGAAAACGCATTTCATAAATATATAATATTTTCCACTTGACTTATGAAAATATTTACGCGGTTCGCTTGTACGGTTTGCATAAGCCGAACTGAAAGTAACTTTTCCGTTTGTGTATGATGGAACAGGAGGAGGAGGGGCCGGGTGAATGCAAATATTACGCCGCGTATACGCAATGTTCGCCAAGTCAAACACGAGTCATCTTGCTTACCACGAATAACGAAATTTTTAACAAGTCGGCAGTGTGAGTCAATTAATTCTTGTAAAATACACAAAAAAAAAGAAGAAAATCCAACGAAATCCACTCGGGGAGCATCAGAAAAAAATATAAATAAAAAAAAAAATGGAATAGAAGCAAATCCAAAGCACCCAGCAGAATACTCTGGGCTAGCTGGCAGGATTCGGCTCGGACTGGCGGACAGTTTTGCTAGCGGCGATGCAAACGCCATGAGAAGTGTGTAAATAGAGAATTTTATTTATGTCAGTCGTGTGTTTGTTGTTGTTGTTGTATTTTTTATTTTTTATTTGTTGCTTTTTAGCTTTTTTTTTTGTTCTGTGAACTTTATTTCGTGTTTTTCGTTTTGGCTCCGAAGAGATTAAAATTTTATCTGACGCATAAATTAAACAAATAACTTGCTAGCAGAGCGTACAAACATATATCGGTGTGTGTGTGTGTTTGTTTGCCTGTGTGTGTGTGTGTGTGTGTGTTTTGCTACTCAGCCTGTGTGCGTGTCCCAACAGCACAGGTGAGATTTGGGATTTATAATGTGCGCTCACGTAATTGACATTGTTAAATATTTGGATTACGTTTTACCTACACTTGGTCGAACTTTCACTTTCACTTCTCTCTCTCTCCCTCTCTCTCTCTCTTTATTTTTTTTTTAGGTACATATATTTTTTTGTAAACATTTTATATTTATTTTTGCACTGAGTCTCTGTTTATCCTGGTGTACAATACGTTCTAGTTTAGCAAATTAAATTATTTTCGATTATTGCAGAAAATATGTTCAGC
The DNA here is from genome assembly GCA_035045965.1 of Drosophila aldrichi. Classification (NCBI taxonomy): domain Eukaryota; kingdom Metazoa; phylum Arthropoda; class Insecta; order Diptera; family Drosophilidae; genus Drosophila; species Drosophila aldrichi. The sequence goes on from JAWNOM010000040.1 coordinate 473,161, forward strand.
AGACAGAAAAGTGTTTAAAAATGTTGTTTTTGTTTTTTATTATTAATTTATACTATTATATATTACTTAATTATATATTTTCATTAAAGTATTCAGCTTAGCTTTAATATGCCATGTAAATTGAATTTAAATTCAAATTTTTGTTGCGCCATTTTCAATTAGTAACCGAACCAAAGAGTTTCAATTTCCGCGCATCGAGTGCGCCACATTTTGAGGCAGTGTAGGGCATCGCGAAAGTTTACCCCCCTCCCCTGGGAATGTGCGTAGCTCTTCAGGCGGCGCACTTCAAAGTTTTGAGCGCCAGCCTAAAAAAACCTAAGGCCCCGATGAAAAATGAGGCGAGAAACTTTGCCGTTTTGCCTTTTTCCAGAAACCAAATCCGCAGACGAAAGAGCTTTCGCAGAGCTCTGTGGCGCTTATTCGGGCAACTGCCCCATGAATGCATCCCCACCAATTTAGTGGCAAAAACTCTGTTTCCTTTTGCCCAAATACACTATGCATCAAGCTGTGCATATGTCAGCTCACAAATGGCAAGTGAAGATTTGCACTTTTGTTTGCCTTTGTTTTGTTTTCATTTGTGTTTTCTTTACTTTTCTTTCTTTTTTTTGTTTCTTCTGCATAGCAAATTGCCGGTGGGTACAAATTTACTGTTATTGTTGCTGCTGCTGCCAGTGCAGTTCGTGGAGCGCTTAATTTCTTTGGATTTCGTTGTCAGTGCCGCTGTCAACAGTCGGCAGCAGCCCATGCAGCGCGCTGGCTGTAGCTCGTGCCAGGTCCCCGTGGGCCGTGCTTTCACTCCATCCACTTTGGTGGCAGCGCGCACTTTTTGCTTGTCACATTTGTGTCACAAACAGGATGCCGCTGGCGGTGCGGGTGGTGCGGGTTGGTTAGCGGGTGGTGTGGCTATGACAGTCAGTCGGTCACTGAAAAATGTAGCACACAAAAGCAGCGCAGCGCACAAGAAAATGCAATGAAAGTTGTGCTAAGCGAACGTAAAACGGAAACGGAAATCAGCAGCAGCAGCAGCAGCAGCAGCAGCAGCAACAACAACAAAAAAATGTGCCAAGGACACTAAAAAAGAGAAAAAAAGAAATGGCAGCGCAAAAGTGTGAGGCACAAATAGTTTAGCAAAGGAAACTCGAGCAGGGCATCGAGGCACAGCTGAGTGCAGCTAAAGCGAGGCGTAAAATTGAAAAGCGCATTGACTCGCCCCACTCGACGGACCTAGACGAAGGCGAAGATGAAGATGAAGATGAAGATGAAGCGGCTAAATGAATGCCGGCTGAATGGCCAAGTAGCTGTGGCTTTCACTCCAACTGTTTTGGGCTGGCTCTGGCTGCACGTCGATTTCATCATTGCCGCTCGCAATGCGCTGCCTGAAGGGTCAATTTGTTACGCAGCTCTTGCTTGCCAATGACCACTTTTGGCAGGAGGCGGCACTTCTGTTTCGCATAATTTTGTAGCGCAAGCAAGTGGCGAACAGTGTCAAGCGGCAACTGCATAAATTGCCAGCCAATTCGCTCGCCCGCCCGCTCGGCCCAATGCATAAACAAGCTTAGGACGCCGCTCAACGTTGCGCTGCTCTCTGAGCTCTCTGCTGAGGGCACTCGACAAATTTGCTCAGTTTTTGGGCAAATGCATTTGTCGAGGCAAAGTTTCAAGTGCGCCCACAGGCGTAGCGTTTCGAGATCTTTAAGCAGGCTTCCACCCAGGCAGTCGCTTCATTTACCGAGAATTTGCTTAGTTTTAATAAAATTTGTCAATAAATTTTTATGCCATGGCTTCAGCTGGCTTTAATTTCGACTCGCCTTGCTTCATTTTATGCGCCTCTCGCCCTCTCCCTCCCTCTCTCCCACTCGCTATCTCTCTCAATTATTAATAGAATTTTTCTTTCTGCTTACGCACTTTAGTATTTCTGAAATTGTAATAACACGCTGCCTTTTATTGCGTTCGCGGATTGTGCGCGCTGCGTCGTCCTGCTGGGGGTTAGGGGCCTGGAGCCATGGAGCCGTGGAGCTGTGTCAGGCACAGGCAGAGGCGGCACAGCAGGCGCGGCCTTTGTTCGCCGGGCGAAATATCAAAATGACAATTTACGTACATTTGCAAACATTTATTTTATGAGCTGTGCTCGCTGACAAACTGTGCAGGGGGAGGGGCAGGGTTGTAGTGGGTCGCAGGACAATGCTGCGCTTTTCTGGGTTTCTAGTTGCCATAGCGCCGCCTGCATAGCCATATTTCAATGCTGGCACACTTCACTTCTATTTGCAGATACTACATGGAGCGCAAGATCTTCCAGCATCTGTTGGAGCTCAAGTCGCTGCAAATACGCTCCAACAAGCTGAACGAGGCGGTGCTGGTGAAGCGAGCCGTTGACGACTATCACAAGTCGTGCGTGCTGCTGGGCGGCGAAACTGGGACAAGGCTGAGGCGTTACAATTTCAGCGAATATACGTTCAAGAATTTCGAGCTATTCCTCTACGAGACGCTCAAGGGACTGCAGAAGCCGGGCACCAACAACTTCCAGAACATCAATGAGGTCTACGAGGAGGTAAGTGGCTCAGCATATATAGAGATGATATATCTAACGAATCGCCGTTACCTTGCAGGCGGAGCGTCGTCTGAGTCCCGACTACAATGCCTACGAAAAGGCGCTGCACTGCACCACAAAGACGCATCGCTGCCTTCATGCTGCCCACGCCTACACGGGCATACCCTGCGCCGCCTACAGTAAGTACAAGTGGTGGGAGCAGGAGGCGGATCCCAAAGCATTTCTCAAAGAGCGTGAAAAATGACACCAGCCAAAGAGACAGACGAACAGTCAAACAGCCGGACAGCCGGACGGCCGAACGGACGTAGAGTCAGCTGGTCTTCCGGTCAGTCGAACCACTTGGCCACGAGCTGTTACAGTTTTTGCCACTTGGCTGCTGCCGCCCTTTGAGTGGGTCAAGCGGATGGCCAACACTCGAACCCCAACCTAAGCACGGGCCCCGCTCGTGGATGCCAAATGCGCCGGGCTATAAAATAAATCCTAATTACGAGCAGTTTATTCATTTGGCCGGGCTGCCAAGCGCCAAGCGGCGAGCGAATTAAAAGTCTGCCCCACGGCTTGCCCCCCCGCTCCACCCGTTCACGTGCCGCCTTTTCAACTTTCTTTCTCTCTTTTTTTTGTATATATAATAAGTTCTATGCGACGGACGCGGAGACTGACTCGGGCCAAAGGATGCGTCCGGCTTATGCCAAATTAAAAACGCATTCATTTCGCAGCTTCGCCTCGAGCGAGCTGCTCCGCTCGCTGTTTATGCGTATACACTTATTTTAACGCCCTGTAAGCGCCTGAGACTCAGTCAGCGGCAATCCCCTCTAATCCGCACAAATGGGATCTGAGCGACGGAGGGGGGAACAACTTCATGGCAATTGGCAATGCTGAAATGCTGAATGTTTGCGCGTTTGGCTTCATTTTCTTATTACGCTTTATCCATCGAATGCAATTTCGCAGAGTGTCCTTGCAGCAGCTGGCTGTCACCTGACACACACACGCCCCCCTCCTTCCAGGCGACGAGCCGTGAAGGCCAACACGGAATGCAGCTAGCTAGCTGGCTGTCTGTCTGTCCAGTTGATGCTGGCAGCTGCAATTCATTCCGAGGACGCTCATAAAAATGGCATCCACTTAATTAGGCTGATCGCAGTAGATCATTAATCTAACTCTACTCTCTCTTTCTCTCTCTCTCTTTCTATCCGTCTGGCAGTTCCAATGATGAATCACCACACGATGCCCAAGTTTGGCTTTGGACAGTACAAAAAGGCCGGCAGCGTTAGCAGTTTTTATTTGCCAAAAATTCTGACCAGTGGCCGCGCCTCGAGCGGACGCGCCGCTGCCGGCATGGATGTGGGCGTCGGCGTCGATGTCGGCTTCGGCGGCAGCGGCAAGTGCAGCCACAAAGTTGCGCTCGAGCTGTCACACGGCAAGAGCAAGCAGCTAATTTCACTGCCAGCAAATAAGTTGGACAGCAATAAACGCTACTATGTGACGTTCACAGTCAAGGATTCTCCCGGGCAGTTTGCTACTAGCGAGGCGCATAAACCGAACCACCACTACAACCACCAACAGCAACAGGAACAGCAGCAGCAGCAGCAGCAGCAACAGCAGCAGCAGCAGCAGCAACAGAAATAACAGCAATCAGGCTACGCTGCCAGCGACCCGAATGCCATGCAGCATGCGGCGTATACGTAATGTGACAGAGCCTCAGCCGCGGGCGTTGCCATCTGTGGTCGGACGCTATATTGCCCATACGCAGTGTGCGCCCCATCGCAACACGCATCAAACATCAGCAACAGCAGCAGCAGCAGCAGCGGCGCTGCGCCAAATGCATTAAAACAATGCGACATTTCTGCTGTCCGCTTTTTACTCTATTTTTTTTTTTAGTTTTTCTCTTTTTTATTGTTGTTTTCAGTGAGACCGCCCGTTGTCCAACTCTTTTTGTATGTTGGCTTTTTGTTTGTGCCTTTTGTTGTTGCCTTTGGGTTTGTTTGCGTCCTGCGCTCGCTTCCTGAGTTGTTTTTGCTGCTTTGCTGCACTTTAAGATGGCCAACTGCTGATAATGGATGATGGCGCTGCTCGGCGCTCCGCTGCGACTGTCAGCTGACGTTGTCACGCCAGCAGCGTTCGCGGCAACAGCAGCTTGAATTACTTATACAGTCAACTCCCAGACACCCTACACAGTACACTGCCATCCCCCTACCCCCTACCCCTACTGTGTTCTGTTTTGTTTGCTATACGGCTGTTGTTGCGCTTTTATTTCAGTTTTTCATTATCATCATCGTTTTTTTTTTTAGACGCCGTTGCTATTGCTATTGCTGTGTACGCTGCTAATGCCACAGATAAGCGTTGTTATTAACGCTCGGCTTACCAGCACGACGCAGCAGCAGCAACAGCAGCGAACATGAGGAGTCGACACACACACAGACACACAGAGAGAGAGAGAGGGAGAGTCGTGGCTCGCCTCGCTTCAGCTCGTCTGCGACAGCAGCGCTGAATGAATAAATGTAAAATATGTACCGAGCATTTCTTTGGCATTTCAGCATTTTTTCTTTATTTCGAATTTTATTTACTTGTCTGCTTGCGCATCCCATTCAAGCTGCCTTTGCCTTCGCACACACTTTCGATACCCTAACCCACAGTCGGATTGAGCTTATTGCCTAGTTAAGAACAGAGCTGACAGCTTCAGTAGATTAAGATATAGATAGGATCGGCACTCGAATTGCATCGCATACTAGAGACAGCGGCAACATGCGCCTGGTGCAGGTATTTCCAAGTCGTTCATCGTTGACTTCTGCATCCCTGCCGCATCGAGTGCATTGTAAATGGATAATAATTGCATTCAGCATAAAAAGTTCGGATTTGCAAATTGTGTTAGGCAACAAACAGTCGAACAAAATAAAAACAAAACTAAATATATATTCGCTTGATAACAAAATATACATATATATAAAATAAAATACAAAAAATATATACATATATATACTATGATGAAAAATTAAAGAAGCGACCTTGTCGCCTTCAAGAGTTTACAACTATATTTAAGGCAGCTGTTGCAAATAAAAGTTGAAAATGTCTAAATTAAAGCATTCTTTGATTGCACACACACACACACACACACACACACACACTAACACAGCCACAAAACGCAAACACAGAGCACACAATAAGCGACCGCCAAAACAATTTTGCCTGTCATGTTCTTGGCATAGATTTGCGGAGCAGCTCGTCGCTTGAGCTGATTGCTCCCTTAGCAAGCACACCTGGCAGAACATGACAGCCCCGACTCGTCAACAAAAAACGAGTCGACTGTTACAGGATGTTCGTTCGGCATATCTGCAGGCGCTGCAGGCCTCGACGGCGTATTTAAGCTGCGACCAGCTGGCCCACCTGAGCAGACATTGATGTGGTGCTGATTGGAATTGTGATTGTTATGGCTGGCATGTGTGGCATTGTCAATGTGCGGCTACAACTCCGTTAAAGGTTTTGTCAACACGAGAACTCAATTATTGCAGCTCTGCAATGGATGCGGACCAGTCTGGTCCCCAGCTAACAGGCTAAGTGATTCCAAAGCCGACTGTTATGGCCTCCTCCCTGTGTGCTGCCGCTGGTCGGCATTTAGTCGCGGCATTAATATCTCAACAGTTATGCTCTGGCTAAGCAGGCCTCTGTGTATGCTAAATGCTTCAAGATCAGGCCACTCAGCCCTCGTCCCGTTTGTCCATCAGCTTTGGCTGTCATCGCGATTCAGGCGAGCAACTGGTCAGCGAATCTACCACAAAAACCAACTCCAGTTCGCGTTTGCAATGAGGACGTTTCGATTTACGAACTTACGCGAAAATCCCTGGATTTATCTGGCATTAGTTTTTGCTCTCATTCTCCATCTCTCTCTCATTCTCTCTCTCTTGCTCGCTGGGATTTAACAAATAATTCGTGCATCTGCATTCGAAACGTGAACAACAAAAGTTAAATGGGAAAATCTAGTTCCGCAAATTATGTATTTATAATGTATGTATGCCAACATATGATTATTTATTAACTGAAATAAAAGTTTGGATAATAATGCATTGTTTCGTTAATGGTTTATTTTAATGCCAGATTTTGTGTATTTCGCTCCAACTATTATGCTTAATCCAGTTAAGCAAATTAATATTTAAAGGTTATATAATGTGCTTTCATTCCAAATTTGTTAAAGCTTATGGAATTATGTACTGCCATTGGAAAGGTATAAAATGTAGTACACAAATAATGCAGGTCTGAAGAGAAGATGAACATTTTATTAAGAGAAACGGTGAATGGTTGAAAAATTTCTTATATAGAAATATTTATTTATATGATCTCGATCTGTTAAACTCACTAGCTTCATTTGTATCATATATAATAGATCTACAAAAGCTTCATTGGATATATAATATACAAACACAGGACACTAAACTCCCAATGCAATTTACATAAAACAGAATTCTCAAGATTATTTATATTTCCACTCAAGAGTATATACCGTACTCCCACATTTTCATATTCATCTCAATATTAAAAGAATCCTCTACTTAGGCTGACAGCTCTGGTTAGCTGTAGAAATAACTCTAATATCGCACGTTCTCATACTTTGGTACAAGTTTATTAAACATTTATAAATGCAAATTAAAAAAAAAAAAAAAAAAAAATAATAGTAATAATAATAATAAAAATAAATAAAAAATAAAAATAAAAAATAAATAAATAAAATATAAAAATATAAAAATAAAAAAATAATAAAATAAAATAAATAAATAAAAAATAAAAAAAATCAAAATAATAATACAATATAAATTAAGTTATACAATTAAAAAATATAATAATTTTTAACATTATAATTATAGTAATATGCTTAAACTCTCTAAATTCTGTAAAATATTCACCTAGAATTCATAATTCAGAAACGAAAACAAACCATAATTGAATAAAAGATTAAAGATAATCTTTTTAACTTAGATTCATAAACTGATTGGTAACATATATCATATAATGCCATATACCATATGATATCATTTTTTTTTTTTTTAGAAAACATTGTAGAAATCTCTCGTAGCTTCTAGTCTCATTAACCCTCTAACGCTCATAAGTGTTTGAGAACTTTTTTTTTTTTTTAAGTTTTTTTTTTTTTTTTTTTTTTTTTTTTTTTTTTTTTTTTTTTTTTTTTTTTTTTTTTTTTTTTTTTTTTTTTTTTTTTTTTTTTTTATATCAATATTTTAAATTTAGTTTCCACCAGTCTACACTCACATCTTTTACAATATTGTTCACTTTATTATCATTATCAATTTTAGTCATTAAGCGGGTTTTCATGTTTCTCATCGAATCGAAATCCGACTCCAAAAACTATCGAAAAAGAAAGACTTTCTCGCCCTAGTGTCAATTCTAGTTTGCTTGAGGTTCTATTGAGCTTGTTATTTATTTGTAGCTCACACTCACTTCTGGCTGCAATCAACCATATATTTCTATATATTTACTGAATAACTATTCCTCCATCCAATGGCCATTGTGGATTGTTACTTAATTGCATCTGAAGTATTTATATTAATGCTTTTGGATAACCCATTAAGCTGGCAGCGAGCTAAAAAGTTGTGTCTGAAAGCAAAATGCGCAATGCAATTTAGCAAACTGATATTAAATGGTATGAACTGCAGTTGGAAAGTTCGCTGGGTGAGTTGGCTTCCAATTGCATTGACTCCTTCGCTGGGAATGTGCGGCCAAGTGTTTTAATCCGAAGAGCAAGCCAAGTTGCAAGCCATTCAAGTGAAGCTGTGCCGGCCAAGTTGCCGTGTAAATTAATGAAGGCCGACTAAGCTGACCGCCTTTGTGCTGTTTCGATTACTCGCCGACGGCAGGGGGCGGGAGGCAGGAGGTGGCTGCACTTGGAAGCAAGTGCTAAAGTTTCAGCAAGTCTAGCGGCAAGGCAGCTTAAAAGGATTTTCGGTGTATTAATATCACTTAGTCAGCTGACTGCTCGGCATCAATTGGAAGTTTGATGTTGACCTGAAAGCGGTTAATTGTAATTGATTTGCAATCTTTTGTTTTCGGTTGTTTTTTTTTGTTTTTTAAATTCAGTTTATTAAGTATTCATTTATATTATTAACACACTCAGTAGTTTCGGCTTAATTGTAAAATACTTTTACCATTCACCATTTAATTTAAATTTGTATTTTCTGTAGAACTAACCTCGTCTTAAAAATAATCAGTTTAGTTTTGCAATATCTTCAGAGAAAGACAGAGAGAGCTTAGGGGGTAGGTATGTAGGTGAGAGCGAACCAGAAGAGACAGTCGTCGAATCCATGGCAAGTGCAAGGCTGCTCTGTGAGTGCACTCGCACTTGCCACGCCTCGATGCCTGCCTCTCGTTTCGCTTCACTTTTGATCTATGTGGTATAATTTTAATTCGTTTTATTACGCATACGCAGTATATATTTTGCTAGGCTGCTATTTTGTTTTGCATATTTGATATTCACATTCACATTCACATTCAAACACATAAATATATGTATGTATGTCTGTCTGTCTGTTCTGCTGTATTTAAATTTTATGTATTTTTAGTCGATTACTTTGGTTATTTATAACATTTACATACAATGAATTAATTTGTATTATTGTAGCCGTTGCTATTTATCTGCCAACGGTAGTTGTTGCTCCTGTTGTTGTTGCTGTTGTTGCTGTTATTATTTGAGTTAAATTTGTGGCTGCGCTGGCTTGTAAGTCTGTAATTTATTTAACATTTATTCATTATGCACTCGAAGTTTTCGCTCACTTTATTTTCGGCCTTTGTTATGGTAATCGAATATTCATGAATGTATATAAATACATTCAAATACATATATATATACATAGTTATATAGTTAACAGCAGCCCCTATTTATAGAAAGCTCGTGCTATTGTACAATAACTCCAGCCAGTTTGGCATTTCCCCATTGAGGCTTTACGGGAATGGAGTTGAGGAGAATTTCCCGGCTACCGACTGACTTTTAAGAATTTTGATATTGATTCTGTTGCTATAAATTCATGTCGCATAACGTCCATAAGTGGCTAATAAATTCAAAGTGTTTGCAAATGTGAGCAACTCCGGGCTATTTGAAGTGCCGTAAGACTCGAGTACGGCTACTTGAATACTCTCCTATAGACATTTCGTTTGGACCTTAGCATACGTTGAGTACTTGACTTAGTTAAATGCTAGCTGCTTACTTTATTTTGATGAGATTTGATTTAGCGTTTGGCTCTCGTCTGCTTCTCGTTTAATTACAATTTGAGTACTTGAAATACACACAGACACACAATTGGCCGAGGCGAGTTGGCCTGGCCCTAAAACTAGTTTAATAACTGATTTATTTATTACAATTACATTTAGAATTTAACAGTTAAATGCGCTTTGATTCATGTGACTCCCCCTTATCTATGTACAGTTGCTGGCGTCTGCTGAAATCGCTCTCTATTCTAGTATTTATCTTTGTATAAAAATGTGTGAGTGTGTGTGTGTGAGTATGTGTTTGTATGTTGTTGAGTATTTAATAATATTTACAAATATTCAAGTTTTGATTTCAGTTACAAGATTGCAGTGTATTTATAGAGTGGCAAAACCGGTTGAATTTTTTTTTCGTTTCTATTTTTGTTTGATTTTTGCTTTTGCATTTCGTCCGATACTTATACAAAAAGAAGGGCTTATCCCATGTGTATGATAGACAGACACACACACACACACACACATGTAAATATAGATTTATCAATATGCATGCGTGTGTGTGCGTTTACCTTTGACATTAATATATTTAAATTTAGGCTAAAAATTTACAGCTAGGTAAAATGAGATGGCCATCAATAATAATATATTGCCTAATGTACGACGTCTCGACTGGTTGTGGGCGTGGCCGTGGCTATATGTAGTATGCGCTGCGGTTAGATATTATTACATTTTACAATTACTTCAGCGTGGGATCCAGAGTCGTAAATTCCAATTCGCCGCGCGGCAATATCAGATCTGGGTCTGCAATATACACTTTGGTTGGTTGGCATAAAACAAAATCAACAGCAATGGCGAATGGGTGTGTGTGAGAGTGTGATAAAATTATAAATGAATAATGCGCAAGTGTTAGTGTGAGTGAGAGAGAGAGAGAGAGAGAGTCAAATGGTAGCAAGTGAAAAAGAAATACAAAAGTACAAATTGTGTTTACCGATTAGTTTGGCTTGTTTCATTGTTTCTTGTATTATTATTAAAATTATTATGATTATTATTATTGTTTGGTTTTATTTGCTGTTTGGCTGAAATTTACAGCACTTGCAAAATGACATCATATAACAGTTGCAAATTGTTTTGGCAGCAAATGAAAAAAATATATTTAAAAAAGAACAAAGATATCGTAACTATTAGCAAATATCAAAAGCGTGACCAACTGTGCGCTGATAAGAGCAACAACCAAGCAGAAAAAGCAAAACAAAAACAATAACAACAACAGCAACAACAACAGCAACAACAACAGCAACAACAACAACAGCAACAACAACAACAGCAGCAGCAGCAGCGGCATATAAATATTAATATTCCCCCAAACACCGGCACTGAGACCAGCTGGCTCGTAAATATAAAATAATTCAACAATTTCTTAATTTTTATCGCACATTTATGTCCGATTTCATTTTATTGTGCTGCCCGCCCATGCCGCCCACATGCACATTAAGTTAGTTTGAGTTTGAGTTTGAGTTTGAGTTTGGGTCAAGTGAAACTGAAGCGCCATCTAGCGTTGGCTGGCAGCAACGTTGTTTACGATTTTGCAGTTTGTTATTTGAGGCTCGCCCTGTCACAGCGCCCTGTGTTATATTTTATTATTATCGCCTTTTATGTCACATTTGTGCGGCGTCTTTGAGTCATAAAGACGCACAAACTAAAGCAGCCCTCAAATGGCGTCACACTTTGTATATATATATGTGTGTATGTGTGTGTGTTGGTGTGTGTGCGTGTCTGTGGCCTTTCACGTTTACTTTCACGCCATGCCTGGCAGCATTAAAAATGTCAAAAGTTGCAAAAATGTTGCCAACTCTGGGTCTCAAAGGCAAATAGAGCAAGCGGAGCGGAAGTGCGGCGACAAATGAATGAGCGTTGACATTGAAGTGGCGGCACAGCCGTAACCCTGTGTGGGTGTGTGTGTAAGTGTGCGTGTGCCAGCATAGGCCGCATCAACAATGTTGCCAAAGCAAATTGTGTGGCAGTTCGTGTGGCTGGCCCATAGACATCAAAGTTGATGCCCAAACGCCCAAGGCATCCAAAGCAGCCATCGCCATCGCCATCGCTGCTTTTTACAGCATGCTTTAAGGCGCCTTTAAGCGAGCAGCGCCGCACAGCGCCGCAACAAATGATGACTCTTAGTCGTCTTGAGCAGGCATCCATTTTCGCTGGCTGCCACTGCGGGCCCAGTCTCAACATTGTCTAATTAGACGAGTGCCAGTGAAGTGTACAAGAACTCAAAAACAAGCCAACCCACACACATACTCAAATATGCTTCTCCCTCTATCAGTCTCTCTCTTTGTATGTGCGGCAGCTGGCGCAGCAAGCAAAGGCTCAAGGACAGCTACACAAATGCTACCCAGTTGGCGAAGCGACTCATGACAAACAAAACAAACGTCCACACAGCGACAGAAGCTACAACAACAACAACAACGAGCGTAAGACAAAAAGTCGAGCAAAATGAATGTTGCAGCATGAAACGAAACAAATGTGCACAAAAAAAAAAAAAAAAAAAAAACATACGCAAAAACAAACACTTAAACATATATATGTATATACAATACCCCACCCACACACACACACACACACACACAGACTAATACAACTGTGTATGTCAGCTGAAAAAGTCAAACGTATTTGCCTGCGCTCGAAGTTCGCTGTATATGAAGAAAACACGCGCTTAACACGGACAGGGAGCAGCAGAGGCAGAGACAGTGGCAGCAGAGACGGCAGCAGAGGCAGCAGCAGAGACGGCAGCAGCATCTCAGCTGGCCCACCTTTCATTCAATTTGCGACGTGGGCGCCACCTAGCGGGACCGTATGCAATTAAAAATGTTGGCTAATGACAACAGCAACAGTCGCTGAATGCTGACAGCCATGGGGGCTACCACACACACACACACACACACATAAGAGTAGCCCACTTCTTTCACTTGAATTAGTGCGCTCTAAGTGCTATCTATGAGTCTGAGTCTGAGTCTAAGTTATGCACTATGCGTCCTCAGAGTACATAAGTGCAGAGAAGAAGTTTGGCAGAAAAGCCTTTACAGGTAACAGGTGAGAGGGCAGCAGAGGTGAAAAGATCAACAAAAAGTTGTTATCAATAAGTTTAACTTTATAGACAAACAGAAATTCAACAACAAATTCCCAAAAGTATTATCTCTATGATATGTTCTGTTATGCAACTACAACACCTTCTCCAATCAAAAGTATTTTTTGTATTTTTTATATTTTTCTTTTTTTTTACACATGTTTCATCTCTTTCATTTCATTTCAACCTTTTTCACTCGCCAGCAAATTGTCAATCTAAGGCCATTGAAAGCGGAATTAAAAATGCTTTGAGTTCCTAATTGCGTCCCACGCAGTATTTTTTTCTGTTAGCTTTAGGGTATTTTCAACAAGACCAACTTTAAACAGTTTTAGTATTTTTTTCTTTGCGCACAGCCTTTGCACACTTCAGCCTGACTTTGGCACTTGTTAGTGTCTTGTAAGCAGAAACAAGTCAACTTGTTTTATGTCTGCACAAGAGCAGGGGTATGGGGGTGGGGGCGGGGGCGGGGCTGTACAAATACGCTTGCAGCAGCAGCGCTACGCTTGACAGTCAAATGTGAGAGGCCGCGTGGCATGTCGCAGCCCAGCTGGCTGCCTGGGGCGCCTATAAATTAAAAGTTGTCGGGCATGCGAACCATCAAAATTCATGAAAAGCGAACATAATAAAGAGAAAGCTGAAAAAGCAGCAAATTAAATCGTTGACAAAATCAAATGTAGCTAATTTGTGAGTTTTGCACGAGGCAGAAGGTGGCAGGAGGACAGCGCCAAAGGGCGGCCGGATTAAATTAAAAATAATATCACGTATACGTCACATCTGCCCATTAAATAATATTTGCATTTGCCATGTTGACATACTGCCATGTTATATGTGCGCGTGTGTGTGTGCACGTGTATGTGTGTGTGTGTGTGTGTGTGTGTGCGAGCGCGTGCATGCACGCGTATTTGTGCCTTTTAATTTACTGCTTTTGCAATACATAATTGAAATTTATGCAATTCAAAAGTAAAAACAAAGTATACAAGAGCTCGCAAAATAAACAGAGCGAGCAACAAATTCTGCAAATTTGTTTGCTGCACTCTCCGAGCGTGCAATATACGAGCACTAGATATGAGCAAGTATTTGCATATAACTTTGCAAGCTTTCTATGTAACTGTGTGTGTGTGTGTGTGAGTGCTGTATGCAACATGTTCAAAGGGCTCACACAAATACCAATACACAGCGAGTACATAACGAGCTGCGTCGATAAGGCACAGGCACAGTGGAAGCGAACACTAAAAAATGGCTTCATATTACAGTTTAAACAAAATATTACATAATGTAGAATAAGAAAGAGAAAAAAGTTGAAAGTCTCAGCTGTATCTCGTTAGAACTGCTTCGACTTCAAGAGATTGAGTGAAGCTCTTGAATATATATAGTTTTCTTTATAAACTGCATCCGCATTAATATGATATGTATATATTTGAGCCCCTCTATTAGCTGCAAGCACAACAATGCCAAACATTGCGATATTCGATTACTGGCATGCTGCCAGCATTGTCCTTGGCCAGCGAAATGTACTCAAAGAAGAGCCAAATGGCTCTACAGTGCAGCCGTGCTGCGTTTGTCCTTTTTAAATACAATATTTAAGATGCAAGTGCGCCATTGTCCTGTCACTTGTTGTGTGGCCGATTCCTTTATTCCTGTTGTTGTCATTTGCATTGGCCTCCGACCAGCTATGAGATGACTTGACATGAAAAAGGCTCTCGAATGGCCGGACGAGCTCTTTAACTGCTTTTAAAGTATCTAGTATAGAGCCTGGCTACCATTGAGCTGCAATCACGTATAACCAGAGTGAAAGGCTAAAAGACTCTTCATTTCTGAGTCCACATGGTCCAGCTGTCGCAACTGCTGCAGCAATTACGACTCCTGCTCGGCAGCAGGAATACCAACAGCAATTGCCAAAATTCCCTCAATTAAAAGAAATTTGTGGCTTTGTAGCACAATTTACACAATAAAGAGAAAATGCCAGGGACAGAGACACAGACGAATTGAAAATATAAGACCACAAGAGCTGCAACACGACTGCAAAATACCCTGTAATGAGTGCGCATTAAAATTCAATTGCAAAATAATTCATACGAAATGCTTAGAGGACTATTGAATGATTTAGTAATTCATTATTTGCTGAGCTGTTTATGAATGGTATTCATATGATTCGAATTATTCGAATAGAGTATGCAAAAGTGAGGCATTCAGATGATTGTGAAGTGTGACCAAAAAAAAATTGTGAAATCAAGTAGTTTTTGTGCTTTCATTTGAATTCTGATACTCAAAGTGTATTTGAGAAGTTTTTTACTCGACTCAAATCTTGATGAATTGGAGCACCGCATGACTAAGACCCAGCTAAAGCTCAATCTGTTGCTCCTGTTGCAGTTATGAAGTGTGCCTGTGTGTGTGTCTGTGTGTTGTTGAATCGTTTTTGTTTCTCTGCAATGGTTCTTGCCTTTCAGGTTTTGTGCACAGATTTTGTTGTATAAAATTCAGTTTGCATACATTCAGGCGGCCAGGCGGCTGCATCGGCAGCCGTTGCACATAGCTTTGCGGCAGCCGGGTGGGGCATGGCCACGACCACGTCCGACATTGTGGCCGAGTGGGTGAGCGGGGCAACGGCTCGGTGGTAGCGGCTAGTCGGCTGGCTGGCAGTAACAAGCAAAGGTAGCAGCACGTCGCCTAGGATGGGTTAGCGGTAACAGTGTTTGAATGCATCGTTAGTGGTGACACAGATACAAGGGGGTTGGGGGTGGGGGGTTGTAACAGTAGTAAAAGGTTGGTGAAAATTGCAATTTTACGAAAGAATCTCTGTGCACTACATTGCTTTAAGTATTACTCAAGGTATTTAAACCCTCAACTCTAAAACTTAACTATGTTATTTGGTGATGAGCTAAAAACAACCAACAGGAGAGGTACAGAGAGACAGAGAGAGAGAGAGAGAGGAGTGAAAGAGAGAGATAGAACAAAATGGGAGTAGAGTTAGTTTGAATGCGCTTCTCTGCAGTGGGAAAATTTGAAGAGAGCTATTTCTAAATACAATCGGGACCCCACATCAGCTACAATGTAAGTACATAGTGGTACGGGTGTACGGTGTTGCAGGTGCTGCTCTACAGAGTTAAATGCGTTAGATGATGATTCACGTTGAATGGCTTCGATGTGCACTAATTAAAATAAATATATCATATTATAAGCTACTTAGCAAAACGAAAAATGCCCAATTAAATAATTTTCAAAATATATATAATTGAACTGCATGTGAATGAGGTGAGTGTGAGTGTGTGTGTGTGTGTGTGAAATAAGTGCGCAATATTAACCACAAATAATATACACAAACGCGCGTCGTCCATTTCAGTCAATTTACAACTAATTAAATCTAAACTCACATGCACTTGAAGCTATTTAAAATTAATTTCGTAAAATATGGGAAAATAAAATCGTATCGAATGATAGATGAATGGATGCATTGATGAACCGAATCATCAGTCGCATTGGCATTTTATTAATTTGATTTCTCATCCATTGCTGATATTTGGCTAATAAACATAAAACATAGGTCATACAGTTAATCGATTAAATTACATATTAATACGTATTCGCATTGGCGATGCGAGTGCATGAGTGCATCTAAAAAGTATTTACAGTATTCAGAATTGGAAACAGTTTAATTCAATTGCAGCAATCAATCATAGAACTAATTACAGAGTGCGATTCCAAACAGAACTGAAGAGGTAAAGAGCAAACCAAGTGGATGCAAAAGAGCGCTAATTACGAGATACATACATACATTAAATCATAATTGTAAAAGGAGTCGGACTAGATTAAACTAGATTACTGCTAAGGCTACTGGCTACAGTTTGTTGAGTATAGATTTTGGAATAGTACCGTTTAGACTGGGCTGCGCGTACTGGATGAAGCTCTCGGAGATGTAGTGATGTGGCCCGGCGACGCCAACGATTCCGCCGCTGCCGCCACCCGTGGCGCTCATGGCTCCAGCACCGTGGCACAGGTGCGCGCTGGCTGGTGTGATGCGGGCGCGTATCTCTGCTGCCCGTCCGCCGCCCTCCTCCAGCTCGTTCAGTTCGTCCTCCTCAATGTACATGGAGGGCACATCGTTGCGTGCCGGCCTGTGGGGGAAAAGGGAAAAACAAAAAAACAAGTTGCAGAAATCTATTAATAAATTTTTTACTAACACATTTGCCCAAAGAGCTATGGCCGACAACAACTTTCGAATAGCTCCCAGGACGACGTTTACTTGTTTTCGTTGCACTGCGACAAGTTTTGTTTGAAACTGAAGCAGCTCAACCTAAGCGACAGGTCAACAAAAACAACAACAACAACAACAACAACAATGACTACCTAGGGGCAGGTCACATGGGAGCAACTGCTGCTGCTACATTTTCCAGCCGTGTCATATTTTCACGTTGCACGTGGCGTATACGCAATATCGCATTGGCTGATTACGCGCACTTTGCTGGACCCAATTTCAATCTGGCTCTCTCCTGATTAGCCCCAACTCATTTTGCACCACGCTTGGCGCATCTGGTAATTAAATCCGACGAGCGCTTATCAGTCGAAACTGGATGCAGACGTGCGGGTGTGCGAGTGTGAGTGCGAGAGTGTGTGTGTGGGTGTTTAAATATTTGCACTATGACTTGACACAAAAGACAAAGCGCTAAAATTTATGCTGTAGCGCACATGAGAACTATGAGTGAGGGTTTTATATACCTGCAGCTGGCAAAAGGGTCGAAAGGTCAATACACCTGCAGTGCGTATAGATTGCAAATAACTGTTAATCGAACAGAATACCAGAATCAGACTCTGTCGCTCTCGCTCTGGGCCAAATCCTTCAGTTCTTTTCGTTAAGCGATCTATTCGTGTCACGAACATCGTTTAGGCAGCGATACGATTGACGTTCGCACACTGTGGCTCAGGAATAGCTGGGAAATTCTATTGAAAGGCTCTTTCACTCGACTTTATCGGCACACACATACACACACGTACTCTATCGATGCCAAGTCAACACAACTGTCATATACCAATACAGTAGTACCTCTGATATAAAAGACATGAGAGTCCGAATATATATCCTATTATTGAGACTCACTATTTGAGTATGTAAAGCGAGTATTTAATGACTGCTTTGATGTGACATTGCGAGAGAGAGAGAGAAGCAGTGAGAGAAGGAGGGATAAAGAGAGAGAGAGAGGCCAATAAAGTTTTTGAAAGTTTCGTAATTAATAATCTCTGTCGACTCGGCTTTGATTCTGTTGCCCGACACCCAAGACTCGACTGGCATTCATAAGACGGTGTTCGCTCGATAATCAGGCACCTGATACGATTAAGTGACAGTACAAATATGGCACGATGGGGCCAAAAGGCCGCCATGGCTAACTGAACGAGTGCTCGGCTAAGGCGTGGCACTCCCACTCACACATACACAGTTTGACTGGCAACGAGAGTTTGTCTTTCATTAAGTGAGGCAAAGGCAGAGGCAGAGAGGCACAGGCCGCAGCTGACAGTTGACAGAGTGAAAGAGAGAGGGAGAGAGAGTGAGTGAGTGAGAGAGAGATACTGAGCGACTGGCAGGCAGGTTAAGCAGCTGCTTAATTATCTTCTCTCTGCCGTGCGACCCTTTCAAAGTTAACGCTGATTTCTTATCTTAAATGAAACTTAGTTGATGGTGCGACAGTGTCAGGTCTTGCGGCTTCCCCTTCCGGACAGGACACACACACACAGACACACTCACACACACACACAGACTAGTGTCGTTCAATTCGATTCTTTTCTGTTGGCCTTTTGTGGTCCGTAGTCAGGTGCAGGTTTAATTAATTTAATTACAGTCTAAGCATAATTTAGTGGGCAGCTGCGTGCTCTTTGTTTAGCCCGGCCGGACGAATGGCTTCGGGTCTATGGCTGCGGGCTAATCGATTCAGCCATTGCCGTGCGAAATGCTTAATGAGCCTGATGGGAAGCCCAGAGTTTAAAGACTTGAACCGATGGCAGCTGTGCAGCTAAATATGCACTCGTCTCTTGCAATTGACGTGATTCTTAATTGTGTGTAATCAGCCAAGGGGGTCAGTGAAATATGTTGCAATTATTTATGCCGCTCATACTACTCCCATCTCAGCACCTACTGAGGCTTCGGCTGCAGCCCACGTGCGCCACATAAATAATGCTGTAATTATTTTCGCACACATAGCCGCAACAGCAGAACAAACAATTTTATTATTAGTTTTTCCATGCGCTCAGCTCGTGGAATAGTTGAGAACTCGACTAGGAGATATCCTGTTAGCTCTTGAGATATCATTATATTATTATTCATTTTCCTATACAAGCAAGATTTGTGCTAGTTAGGTACAGGGTATTACTTGAAAGAGAGTGCTCGACTAGGAGATATCCTGTTCTTTCAGGAGAGATATATCGTGTTCTTTCTCGAGATACTACTTGAATAACTTAATCAAAAATTATACGACTTTAAGATATCCTGATTTTTCTAAAGAGAGCTAACATTGTCTTACTTGAATAAAACTATATTTAATCAACAACTACTCGACTATGAGTTATCCTATTCTCTCACAACATACAAACAAGCCTTGCTCTCCTTAGCTACAGGGTATGCTGATCTGAAATAACATTAATTCAACCTACTTGCATAACTGTATTATGAGTTTCTCTCTGGGCTCACCTCAAAACACACACTGACTCGACTATAAGATATCCTGTGCTCCCTCAAGATACAAACAAACTTTGCTCTCTTTAGCTACAGGGTATGCTGACTTCAATAGCTAAGCCTCACTCATTATTTTATGCTCTCCTTCGCGCTACCCCATTTGGCTTCCCACCTTTACAGGGTATTCGTGGTTAACTTACCGCATGCTCTTGCGCACCTCCTGCGGCTCAGGTGGCCGCGGCCGATGCCGACAGACAACTACAATGCCGGCCACGATAATTGACGTCACAATGACGGCGCCTATCGCCACGACTGCGGCCAGTATGAGCAGCGTTGACTCCTTCTCGGGGCCGCTGCCGATGCTGGCGCCGGCGCCGACGCCGCTTGGGCCACCGCCGCCGCCGCCGCTGCTGCCGCTGCCGCCCACATGATGCGTCGTTTCCGCGGGCGTCGGATCCTCCGAGAGTATAGATTCATCTGCAAGTGAGATAAAACACAGCATAAAGTGGTCGCAGGTTAGACATCAAATAGTTTTTGCCCGGCCAACCCAACTGGGCCGGGTTGAACAATGATTTGTTATTTGCTCGAAATTAGCCCTTGGCAGAGCTTCCCATTTTCATCTGCTCTGCTTCTGCTCGCTTTCTTTTATTTTCTCGTTTCATTGCTATTTATTTGTTTGTTTTGTTTTATTTTTACTGTGTGCGTGTGTGTGTGTGTGTGTGTGTGCCTTTTGCTAAACTGATTGCTTTAACTGTTTCTGCTTTTCTATATTTGTATTTCTTATTGGGGATGTTTTTGTTTTCTTTGCATTAAGTCGTTCCGCTATCGCTTTCGCTTTCGTTTTCGCTTTCGTTTTCGCTTTCATGCACGTTGCCATAGCAAATTGTGTTGAAAATTGAAATTAGCCCAATTGACCTGGCTGCTCAGCGTGAGGGTCGAGCAGCTACTCGATGGAGCTTTAATTGCTCACCGCTGCCAAGGGCAACGAAATCAAGACGCTGATTGCTTCAGTTTGCAAAAGCTTTGCCAATTATTAGCAACATGCGAGGGGCATTGTTTATGTTTATTAGATTTTTAGAGGCGGAAATTGCCGGAGCCAACTCTTTGTAAGATGATCCCCAGGCTAGATTTATGCGATTCATTCGTCTTGTCTGGCTGCCCACCTGCCCAGGTGCCCCTCGCAGGACTCGTCGCCTTCGCCTTCTATCCGCTATGCAACATTTCCGCTCCATTTGCGGGCTTCGAATTGAAACACTGCCAAGTGGTTGGCCCACTGGCTCTGGTCTGGCTTTTAAGGCGAGCATTTAGGTGGAAATTGCCTACACCTGCGGCTCAATTGAATTTCGGTTGTTGTGTGGCTGCCATTGATGTTGGTGTTGGCCTTTGCCAACGCTTCTCTTAACAATATTCTTGGCCAATTCCAAGCTTTTTCTTTATACCCTGCAAATGCAGAGAATGCAAGCAAAGCTCGCTCGATTATGAATCTCTATAAACATTTCAGCTTGAGCTTTGAATAATTTGTAATTTAATCCTTAGTAACCCATATTTTATAATCTATATTGTAGTTCTTTTTAATGGGTATCTACTGCGTGAGCATATCTTGATTTATTCTCTCTTTAACCAGTTGCTTAGGTCTGCTTTCATCTGGCTCCGGGTCTAAAAGATTTGTTTTCTCTCAGCAGATTTGCCAATTTATTTGCTGTGCAGCCAGCTCGGGTTTTCATTAAATAAAAAATAAAAAGAAATATACGAATATTTTAGCCCCATGTGTTCGTCTTTCATTTCGCCATAAACTGATTTAAATCAACAGCAGCAGAAATCAGCGTCAGGCGTCGACGGCTTTGCCGTTATTCACACGTGAATATTGCGACTCCAGGGCGGCGCTGTCTGTCTGTCTCTGGCCTATCTATTGGCAAGTAACTCACACACACACACACACACACACATACACGTGCGGCAGCAGTGTGTGAATAATAGAAGCTGCGTGGGCAGACCTTGGCTGGCACACTGTTAAAATTTCGCATAAATTACTCCTATCTGGCTTTCAAGGGATCTGCTTGGAGGCGTAGCCCCGTGGTAATCGCATTTATTGTTTTGGACGACATCAGAGGGAACTTGGCTTGGCTGGCAGGCAACGCACATTTAATTGAACCTTTGCGTATGAGGCACAATTAGTCGCATTAAATCGGTCAATATTATATGTGATTTATGGCCAAGTCGAAATGGAAATGGCAAAAAAAGAAGAAGAAGAAGAAGCAGCAGCAACAGAAAAGTGTGGCCATGCAAACGAAAATGAAAATGAAAATGAAAATGGTAATGGAAATGCAGATAAAAATAAAAATCAACATGAAAATAATGACAACGTTGTACTCGTTGCTGCCTACGTGCATGTACGCAATGAATGAGTGTGAGTGCGAGTGTGAATGTGAATGCGAATGTGAATGCGTATGCGAATGCCTGTGAGAGGCGAACAATAAAAGCAAAGTGTCTACGGCTTCCCGTTAAGCAAAAGGAAAATTGAAGCAATTTCGCTTTGCCCTCTCGCTCGATGGTATGAAATAAACAAGGGCACTGCCAATGACATACACACTCGCACACACACACACACACAGCAGAGTTGTCGTTATGTCGTTAAGAATGGGAAAAAATTAAGAGGCTGTAGCGGCACGCCCCTGCGTATACGTAATATGCGTAGCTCGCTTGCCGCATTGATGGAAAATGCTGAAATGCTTTACGCATCGCTGCATAACTCAGTCAGTGGATTAGAAAAGGGCGTCTTCAACAGCAAGCCTACAAGGCAGACCCACAGACCGACCCACCTCCTTCCTTACATTCAGCCAGGACATAAGGTCCTTTCTTGTTTTTGCTTGTGCTTTTGCCAGTGTGTGCGCACAGTTTTCGCGGCGCCTGATTGAAGATGATTTTGTTGAACTTGCGTTGATTTGAAAATGCACTGAAGCGTTGAATTAGACAGCCACGTCGATTGCTGGCAGCTATCAACTACAAACTACCAGCATGCCACACAGCCAACAAACCCAACTCGACGAACTTTATTGCCATTGCCAAAAACAAAAAACAAAAAAAATGACCCGCAGCTGGCAAAGGCAGAGGCAGAGGCAATTGGCAAATATTTTGGCACACTTTATGTGGGGTTCGTCTTTGTCTTTGGAGTCGTCCTGGTTACTCACCATATGGTCCCAGTTGGGCGGCGACTCGCACACGTTCAATCACCACCGGCGGCTCGCTGCGTCCTTTTGCGTTGACGGCGTAAACTAAAAATTGATATTCACGTCCCGGCTCTAAATTATTCAACCGAAATTGTGGACTATTCTCCTGCATGCGAAAGATGGGTGCAGATGTAGCCTGAAAAGAAAAAAAAACGGAGTAAAAATATATAGTATAGTAGATATAAATACATACATAAATATAAATATAAATATATGGATATGTTTATGCTAGATAGACATACATATGTCGCATTATAATATGCTGGCCATATGTCTGGGCTGAGCCAAAGTAGAGCTATGCTATGCTATGCTTTTGGGGCACACACATACGCACACACACACACAGCAAATAAATAATTATTCATGCCTAAAAATGTGCTCAGATTGCGAGACTTGTATGGAGGAGGGGGGTGGTGGATAGCAGAGCCACATTGTTCTGACCAGAGCGCTGTCTGAAATTTTAAACTGAATATCCGTTTGCCGTAATGGGACACAATCGAGTGAGCTTCGTTGGTTACGCACAAATTCCCACTCAAGTAAGCGTAAGTAATTTATGTTGTCCTTGCGGCGCTTATGCATACCCACACCGAGCCACCGCACCATCGCACCACCGCACCACTGAGTACACAAGCTGCTGTATACCGTTTTTATCTAGCGTGAAACTTTTAAGCTGCAAACGTCCAACGTCGCTTGGTCAGAGTCCATGTCCTGCTCGCATCATCCGTCGCTCGTCTCGCTCTGTCTCGGCTCCTCGACCTGTCGTTGCTTTGCGCTTGGCTACTTTGCTAATAAACTCGCCCGCCCAGCCCTTCAGCAGCTTGCTCAGTTTACTTGTAGTGGCCGGCACCCTCCACCCGCCACCCGCCTCCTGCCGACTCTCAACTGCCCCTCTGCAGCTACTCTCCGGCTGCTAACTTAAGTTGCTGAAAGCAACCAAACGAAATGAAATGAAATTTTCATATGATATTCTCTTTTACGAGTGACAGAGATAATTTAATAACTCAGCATGTGTTCGCCGCATTGGCTTATGGATGACGTCTCCTCCATCTCGTTCGTCATCCAGCATCAAGCGTCCAGCGTGCTCACAGTTGGTTAAACTGCTCGCCCCGGATGCCAACCTATAGCATTAATTATGTTGTCCTTTTTACGCTTGAGCCTAGTGGCTCAACCCGTACGAACGAACCGGACCGTACCGCACCGGACTCGCCTCGCCTCAACTCAACTCAAAATCATATTCATTAATAATTCAAGCAGAAAAGTCAGAAAGGACGAGCACACTAATTGACCATATGGATTTCGAGCGAATCAACTCGCCTCTAGCCCATCTATGACATAATTTTAATTCAATCAGTCCGGCATCTCTCGCCGGCACGTGTTGTAAATTTGGTTTCAGCTCAATTGGGGACTCACCTGATCGTTGAGCGTGGACAGCTCATTGTCGACCTGGCCATTCGTGTCGCCGAACTGGCCCTTGCCCGTCGCCGACTCGCTGGCGTACAGCAAATCCCCGCCGACCACCTCCAGCATGAAGTACTGGGTGAGTCCGCCGTCGCTGCCGGCCACACAGACCACCTCGAGGACGGTATCGTTGCGCAGTTCACAGGCCTTTGGCGCCTCTGGTGCATCTAGAGAGAGAGAGAGGCAGAGTGAGTGAGTGAGAGGTAATGATAGACGTTGCTCATAATGGAGTCGATGGCAGGATAGTTTACGTTCGGCATTGGCTACAAATTTGCATTTCGCCATTTTGCGCAAATAAAGGCATCATCAGGACACGCCCACATGGCCAGACGCCCACAGTTTGTCTTAATAACGTACAAGCTTAATACGAGCTGTAAGTGGAAATTGAGGCAGACCGCGCGCTCTGATGATTATTTGCTATGAGTTTTGACCGCTGTCTGGCTGCCAGCACACACACACACACACATGTACATGCACAGCAGGTAACCAATTATGTAAGTAGATCCTTAGATGTGCATAATACATCCACTCACTCACACACACACATGGACGCCCAGTGTCTGACAGCAACACCAATACAAACACCGGCGGCGTCTTGGCAATGTTGGCAGACAGACAACTGTGGGGCAGTGAAGGGGGAGGTGGGTCTGAGATGATAACAATTTCCTTTACTTACTTGCTGGCAGAATGTGAACGAGACATGGCACCGTCTGCCGGCCCACCGCATTGCTGGCCCAGCAAGCCAATGTTATTAGCTCGGAGTCGGTTTGCGGCAGATACGTCACAGTGCTGGTCAGTCCATTCGATTGTATCCGGGAGTTCAGCACCTGAAAGCACAAGGGCATGGATTACAGCTTGACTGCAAACGTAAGCAAAATCATTGAAGCCTGCCAAGGTAGTCGAGGTAGTGGAGGCAGTCAAGGCAGTGGAGCAGTTGAGTTGGCATAAATATTTCAGGGCAAATAGGTTTTTATTGCAATGCAGTTGGATAAGTCGAATCGAGTCCTCTGCGGTCCAGACGGGACTGAACTTGTGGCTCTGCTCACTGGATTTTCGTGCAGATTCTCAAATAACTTTTGAGTTAAATGAATTACTTTATTTATTGTGCACAGCAGCTGCTGTGTCCCCCAATGCTTCGCATATGCATGTCTTTCGCTCAATTTCTCGCAATCTCTTCCTCCCTCTCTCTCTGCTGCAGTTTAGCACTCCCACTCCCACTCACTGAGCATTCCCACTGCACAATTTATACATTTTGATTAAATTTTAATTCAGTCACGTACAAAGTTGCTCAGTCGGATTCAAGTCCTTGTGCTCTGTGCTCTGTGAGAGTTTTCAGCTCCAGCTACCGAGTATTTAACACAAGTTTTGCTAATAGCTGCCCACCCTCGGCTGACGCAGTCTTCCACCTGGCGAATCGATAGTTCTTAGCCCAGCTCTATGCGAACTGGCCTCTAGTTTCCATTTATTTGGCATGCAATTCGGAAGTTGGCCTAATCCCACTTACCGGCGACACATTGCGCGTATTGTTGTAGGTCCAGCTGAATTTGACCGACTCTGGCGGATCGGCATCCACCTCGCACTTCACCTGTATGGAGTGCATGTTAATGGCGCCAATGGACGTCTGCTCGGAGCCCGGCTTACAGCGCGGCGAGACTGCAAAGAGGAAACAGAATCAAAATCATCTCATCAAGTCATGTCACACAGAGAAAAAAAAGGTCGCTAAGCCGCAGAACATTTCTTTTATAATGCTGTTGCTTAGGGCTCGCTCGGATATGAGAGCAGCCGTGAAAGTAAACAGTCTACGTCCTGCCGGAGTTTGGCCATCCGGACGCGAAAGTACACACAAAAACAAAAATAAAAAAAAAGTAAAATAAAAAACATTAAGCTGGAGTCTAAATCCAAGAGGAAGTCGTGCCAGCTACATAGCCTTGAGCATAGTAATTAACATGTTTCCGTTTCATCAACGTGGGTAACGACTCTCGTTGTTGTTGTTGTTGTTGTTGCCCTCTTTATGTTTAAAAGCGAGTAAATCTCAGTGCCTGTGTGTGTGTAGAGCAGGTATTGGAGAAGATGTTGTCGAGTTTACTTTCACTTCAATGTAAAATGAGAACAGATATGCGGAAGCAGCGCTCAAGCCCTCAAGGCAACTCCGTCTGCCACACATATGTACTTCATACAAACATGGAATTTCTACATGCATGAAGACGCATCATCTGCGCACTATTCACATGTGTGTGTGTGTGTGTGTGTGTGCGTACGCTGAAAGCCATCTTTGTATGTAAGTCACGGCAAGGCTGATAAGTATTTGAGGCTTTATTACTTGCTGCTGTTATCACAAGTTGTCTGTATTTCAGCGCAATATGTTTAAAACGTTCTCTGCTTCTTCTTCTACTTGTGTGTGTGTGCTCAAGCACTTGTTGCCAATGTGTGTGTGAGTTGAGTTCAAGTTGCCCACAACTCAAGGCGTTAAACTTTCATAATTCCAAATAAAAACTACTTTAACTGTCGTATAGCTTAAAAAGCGTATTTCCGACTTGCAAGCACTGAAAAATGACTCAGTTTCCTTTGTAGATTTCCGTCAACTAAGAGGATTATGCTTCTCTCTGTGTGTGTATGTGTGTGTGTGTGTGGCTAAAGAAGATTTATAATGCATTCAAGCAACTCTTCGTTATACGCATTTCATAATAAGAGAAATCATATAGAATGTCGTTTTTTTGACCGCGCGAAGACTTAGTCCAATTGTAGATTTTCAATTCACTCAAAAGTCTATTGAATTATTGCCATGTCAACTATATGGAACTACATTTATATTCTTCTCAAAACAAAACACCATTGCATTTATGATAAATTCTCAATCAGCTGTAGAGTGTGAAAGGTGCGCGAAATGAATTCAATTTGCGATGAATGACAGCGCTCGCTCCATTTGGCTACATTTTGGGCAACACTTCAAATTTTCGCTATATATACAGCAGGAAGGTCCGCATTGATCAACTGATTTATACAGTTCAATCGTTTTTATATGCACTGCACATTAATCTTGTGATAAAAAATTGCAGGCAGCAGCAGCAGGAGCAGCAGCAGCCGAGCCAAATCCCCAAAGGCAGTGCGTGAGGTTTATGAAAAAAGTTGCCAGAGCCGTAGCGAGAGTTAAATTTATGGCCGAAACTTTTGTGTGTAAATCAATGGCGGTTATTTAGCCCGATGGCAGCAATTGTAAACAAGTACGCACGGCCACAAAGGGCGATGTATTATTTCTAAGCAATTTCCTCATCCGCTGCGCAAGTTGCCAACTTACAAATCTATATTTACGTATGTTGTTGTTGCTATGGCCACGAGCTGTAGCCATAGCTGCAGCAAGTTGATTTTATTTTGCAACTTCCGCTTCCGTTCGACATGTTATTTCATCATATTGTTGGCAGTGTCATGGCTGCCATGCTCATGCCATGCCACAGTTCACCTATTTTTCTATCAAAAGTCTGGCCGCCGCGAAGCTGCTTACTTACACTGCACTTTCAGCGTGAGGCTGGAGCTGCGCGTCTCGCCCTCCGTATTCGTTGCCCCACAGGCGTAAGCGCCTGCACTCTCCCGTTCCAGGTGCGTCAGGTGCATGATTTCCGTGCTCTCGCCAGACATACGCATGCCCTGCAACAAAAATAGAAAAGAGCATTATAGAGATTAGGAATAAAGCGTCGCAGTTTACACAATAAGAGATCGTAATACGCTATAATAATAGAAATATTGAGAAAAATTTGTATATACTTTTTACTTTGGCCCACTTGATTTACCATGAAACATTTTGATACGTCAGCCAATCGCCTATTGAAGTGAATATATAAATCGCAGCTAATGGAAATGCAATTGAAGCCGGAAGAGACCATAGACACCGCAATGACAGGCAAATTCGATTTGATGTCATTAACAAATTCAGCGCATGTCGCGGTCTAAGCGACCGCAAAGTGCTCTCAATAATATTTCGGTTTCGATTGGAAATCGAATTAAATGCTATTCAAGCATCTCTATTGGTGGCATTATCGAATGCAATGAAATGTATTCTATTGTGACAATCGATTTAAACGCGCAATTAATGCTGCAAGAAGGCTGCTGCCAGCAGCACAATTTACATTTGGGCAATCATTTTTCCATTATTTTGGCTGGCATCAATATGCACAGTTAACTGTGTGCGAAAATATGCAAAAATTAACACTTCAATTATAATTGAAACAGCATCGAAATGCGTTTCAATTTTCACGCATATCCTGCACATAAATGAGTTCATATTTATGCTGTCTTAGTGATTTAACATTTCATATGTGAGTACATATTTAATATAGCATAGATAAATCTGTATTATATTTATGCTTTATTTTGAATATATAAGAATAAATCGACAACAGATTTTGTGATGCTGTGAAAAAATTAACACTTCAATTATAATTGAAATGCATTTTACATTTCCTGCACATATTAATTTCATTTTATAGCTCTGCGGTCTCATAGCAACTAATGGGAATTAGTTTCCATTGCCTATATATATTGCTTTAGATTTGTGGTTCAGTTTGAATATTGGAATATTAAATAAATAAATAATAAATAATAATAATAATAATAAAATAAATAATAAAGGATAAAAAAAAGAATAATAATAATAAAAATAAATAATAAATGATAAAATAATAATAATAATAATAAAAAATAAATAATAAATGATAAAAAAATAATAATGATAAAAAAATAATAAGTAATAAATGATAATGATAAATAATAAATGATAAAATAATAATAATAATAAAAAAAATAAATAATAAATGATAAAAAAATAATAATAATAAAAAATAATAATAATAATAATCAAAAAATAAATAATAAATGATAACAAAAGTAAAAATAAAAAATAAATAATATATAATAAACAGTCATAATAAATGATAAAAAAAAATTAAAAAAATAAAACAATAAATTAATCGTAATACAAAAATAAATAATAAATAATTAAGAAAATAAGAAAAAGAAACCATATAATTATTAAAATAAAATTAAATATATAGATAAAACTCTCTAAGAAATTTGCATTTATTCCCATTTAGTGCAAAAAAGTTTCCAGCTGATGCTAATCCAAATTGTACTTTGCAATGTATTTTCACTGAGATTAAGGCCAAGTGCAATAAGCTCCGATAGCACAGCTTAAATAAGAAAATGGCTGACGAAATCTTAAAGCTAACCTGGCTGCGGGTTCTCTGGACGGGCAACAGAAAAGTAAACTGCTGATAAAGTAAATCTAGAAAGGACTGCGGACAGCGGACAGCGGGGACTGGGGACTGAGGACTGACAGGCGAAGAAGTGACAAAGTTTACTTGCTTTTTGCTGCTACTTCGAAGTTTTTCTCTGTTCACATTGGGCGCATCGTTTTTCATAATTTTTGTCGAGTTTGGCTTTTTGTTTACGGCAGCTGGCAGTGGAGAAAGGCAAGCCCGAAGGACGAAAGACAAAATGCCTTAAATATTAAAAAGTTTCCTCTTTTTTTTTCCCCACAATGGGCTCGGTCACATAATTTGTTAAATGCCAAGCCGAAACACTCACTCGGCAGCGCCGAACAAAATATTGTATACTAATGTGAGTGAAAAAGAAAACATAATTTAATGCTATTGTGCGTAGGTGTGTGTGTGTGTGTGAGCCATGAAAAATGATGATGTGCCATGTGAACAAAACTGTCAAAGGTTGTCAAAACCTTGCCCATTTAGCAATAACAACAACAACACAATACCGAACGGGCGAACAGCCGAACAATGCCGGTCAATCTTTGTGGCTTTTACGGCTACATGGTATAAATATATACGAATGCCAGCTGAGCGGAGAGATCTCGAAGATGGGAGGAAGATGGGATGCGTGTGGCCAATCTGGGGCTTATTTGTCGCATGATTAATGCTTAAATAATTTTCAATTCAAGCCAACTTCAATCAAAATCCATCATTAGTAATTATTTCCACACACATACATACATGGGGAGACTTGAGGAAATTTAGCAAAAGAGCGCACAGCTTGAAAACTGTTTAAGGCCTCGAATGTTGGCCACTTGGTAACCGAATAGGCCACATATTTGGCGCCTGGCATCTTGCGAATGGGAGTTGCCCGCAGCTCTCGAAACAATTTCGGTAAATTAAATTAAACCGCAAAGTGTCTGCTTAAGTTGCCGCAGGAATTTCGACAGGCCGCAAGTGCAGGGGAGCCAGAGCCAGAGCCTAGTGGAGCAGCAATTGATAATAAAAATTGCCGAAAATGTTTGCTGCCTAATAGGCGTCAGTGGTCAGGCGGAGTGGGGGATGTGTGGGGAAGTGTGGGAGTTGAAGCAATTGATGAAAATCTGTGGCGTACTTACGTTCTTGAACCAGGAGTAACTGGTGACAGGTGGCCTGGCATCCGCACGACATTTGAATGTGACGTTCTGGCCCTCGGCTCGGGTAACCATGCGGCTGGGGTCCTCGTTGGCCAAGTGCACCGAGACGGTGGGCGGGTCTGAAACAAAGCAATAGAGGGGCAGATAAGTAAGTGCGGACGTCAAATCGAATGAGCACTGCAAATGGCCGGATAAAAGTCCAAATAATAAACGCAAATGGCTCATAAGGTGAGCCACCCGGCCGGGCGTAACCAGCATTGCGTAATGTAGTTATCCCAAGCTGACGCGGCAGGCAGTATCAGCTCTTGCTGCTCCTCCAGCTCCTCCTGCTCCGGCGGCATGGTCAGCAGCTGTCCGAGCAGCATCGAACGGGGCCTATGGCCCAATGGCGAGCCTCTTCAGCCAGCCAGTCCATTGTGGTGCACGGCCGCCTGGCCATAAGCCAAATGGGACTATTAGTTACGGTTGTAAAAATCTAATACGCGACCGAGACTGGCGCCAGGACGAGCGCCTTGCCTCTCCTCTCATTGCCCGTGGTGAGGGTGGAGAGAACTATGGCCTGAACTGAGCGCAAGACGGCAGAAATTGCTGGCATTTATGGTGAATTATTAAAAATGCGGCACGAAATTAAATCGAAATGAAGTCTGATGTCGCACCGAGAGGTTGTCGAGGCCACGTTGAGTGCAGGTAATTTAATTTGCTTTTGTTGCTGTTTGCTGCTTGCTGTTGGCTGCTTGCTGTAGCCGGGCAGGAGTAATCTAAAGCGGAAGCCGGAAGCGGATGTTGCAAATATTATGATGGCTAGGCGAAAAATGAGCACCGGAAACATAACAGTGAAAATTTAATCAAGCCAAGTCGAAGGCTGTGCAAAGGCCAACGAGAGCAATGGCAACGACAGCCTTGATGCTGATGATGTTGATGATGATGACGTTAGGGACGTCGTTGACTGCACTCCATAAGCAGCTTAGCGTGCAGCAGGCACAACAGGTGAATGCCTTCAGCCTTGGGCTTAGTTTGAAAAGGAGCTGCAGCTGCTCGATGCAAACTCTGGAGTCCTAACCAAGTTACGTTGCTCTGGTCCTAATACGCTTCTAATTGGACTTGCCGCGACGGAAAGTGCTTTAGGCCAGGCACCCACTCACACTCACACACACACATACACCCACACTGGCTAAGGAAGGAATAGATACATGTCTCGCATGGCAAACGATTTTATGTGGGAGAGTTCGAAATTCATGCGAAGGGATCAATGGTCAAGGGAGACGGCAGGAGGGCGGGGGGGGCAGTTGAAACAATCTCTGTACAATCTGTATACTCACATGCCACCCGTATGATGCGCTTGTCCTCGATGGCGCCGCCAGAGAACCAGGGATTCGATGCACGGCACGTCAGCTCGGCATTGTCGTTCTCCGCTGTTACCTTCAGTGTCAGAATGCTCGTCGTTATGTTGGCATCCTGCGAAATAATTAAACAAATAATGCTTAGATACGGATTTTATTAATATTTGTTGCATCTTTTTTTTTCAGTGTTGAATTCAGTTGGCCAGGCAACCAAATTTGTTGGCCGAAAGTAAGTACCCCAGCATGAGGCTCGAGTTGCATTTCGGCACAGGCTTGGCAAATAATGAGGCGCATTTTTAGCAGCTCGTGCCGAGCGGCGTGTAGGGTTACCTCAAAGGCACAGCAGGATAATGGCAGCCACCAGCCGCACCACCCACATGAGCACATATTGTGCTCGGCTATCGAACGAATTGGTTATGCACGAGTTGCCTAATGTCAGGCGACGTTTGTCTTTCAACTGGCCCCGACCCGCCCTGGCACCGACTCCTGCTCCGGCTGCTGTCTCTATCCATTAGCATGGGCATAATTAGAAAGCGGAAAAGGCATCGGCACCCAAAGGCAACAGCATGAAACGAAGTGTAAATACCCTAGCAGAGTATAATAAATTTACTTAAGATATAAGAGAACATGGCATATAGAGAAACCGCACAAAATGAACTTAAACTCTGCCCGAAAGGAGTCTCAAATAAGATTCAATATCATATCTGCATGGCATAGAGGCTGACCGATAACTCAAATACCCTGCGCCAGACAGAGTGTGCCACATGGATAACTAATGGATGCCGAAAGCCGAGCTCGCATGTCTTACAAAGTGCTGTCCGGCTGCTGGCTGTGGTGGTTACAGTCCGGCTCTGTGTGGCTCTACGGCTCTGTGTGCCGCAGGCAAATGAAGTCGTGCTGCATGCGAACTGCTGCTGATAAATTTCAGCAGGATGCACAAAAATTGCGATGGGCCCTTAACAAATGGCCGGCACCCATCTACATAAATTCAAATAAAAATTCGCACATTAGTCGGCCCAGCCTCCGTCCGTCCGAGTGTCGAGTGCAAATTTGTATAGCTCGCTTGAAAGTTTTTGGCAGTGCACTTAATCAAAGAGCTGCAGCAGCAGGCCGGGGGGCGGACCAAGGGATAGCCAGCCAGGCGGACGGGCCACTTGAAGTCAACTTGTCTGCAGCTGCAAAACTTTGCCTGGCTCACATCGCCCTTTAGGGTCAGCCAGCAGGAGCAGGAGCAGGAGCAGGAGTCCTGGCAGTTGCTGCTGCACTTCGGAGGTTATTAAGCGTTGCACAGTTGCTCAAAGTTAGGCGTGTGGGCGTGTGTTACTGTTGCTATCAAATGTCAAACATGAACAGAAAATTTACCGAAAAAAGAAAGTTCCACAAATACCAGTTTTTGTTTGATTTCGTTGAACGAACTCAGAGAGCCAACCAGCAGCACTTACCTCTTTGTCGTTGTTGAGAGTCACCTCGGCATTGCGTATGGGCTCGCCGTCCAGCAGCCAGACAATCTTGGCCGCCGGATAGGAGCCCCAGGACTCGCAGCGTATGGCAATGGGATGGCCCGCCGTGAGCAGATCATTGGGCGTTATGATCTTGACGCGAATTGGCTTCACTGTGAATACAATTGGAGGTGAGGCAGTTGATGGGAGCAGAAGGGAGTTGAACTTACGGTGCACCTGGACGGTGACATCCTTGGTCACGGGCTGCAGCAGGCGTGTGCCCTGCGCACGGCACTCAATGCGCGCCCCATAATAGTCCCGCGTCGTGGTGCCAATCAGCAGCTGGTTGACCATTACCGTGGCGCCCTCCTCCACGGACGTGTGGCTGGTGCCGATCAGCTCGTTGCCATCGCGCCACCAGGTGACCTTCGGCGGCGGTCGCCCTGCAGAGAATCAATGGCACATTATGAGTTCCCACTACGTCAATCCGGAGGCGGCCAGTGACAGCTATTGCCGAGTGCTGCTGCGGTAGACCAGCCACTGTGCGGCATACACCTGCACGCCTTGTCCGTGTGACTCGCACACAAATGAACTGCCTGCACAGGTGAGCGGATGACCGCAGTCAGTCTGACTGGCAGGCTGCGCGTGGCTGGGCCTAGCGCGGACTTTCATCTCTTTTTATTGCATTTTTATTAAACATATTGAAGCAGTGCACAAATTCTATTCTTATTTAAATATATTTTCTTAGCTAACAATTTAATTGATAATCAAGTCTCAGTAAAGTCGATTTTTAGTTGATATCATAATATATTTTTGCAATTATAAAAGCGAGGACTTTGTTTTTTTTTATGTATAGCATTATTATACGAAAAATATGTACGCGTAGGGCTATATATGATCCAGCTCGTTTTCATCAATATATATTTTAATTTAATATTAATTTTTAATATTTATAAATTTATTAAATTAAGTCAAAAGTTTAATTTTTAAATTATATAATAATTATTTAAATGGAAGTTTTTAGTTTTATTTTCATATAACAAAATTGAGTAAAAATTAATATATTTTTTTTTATAATAAAAATTAATTGAAAAGTTTAATATCCAAATTTTATAATAAATATTTAAAAGAAAGCTTTTAATTTATTTTTATATAAGAAAATTGAGTAAAAATGACCTTTTTTATAATAAAAATGAATAATAATTAATAATAATAATAATTAAAAATATTTAAAATAAATTAAAAGCAAAAAAATGTAAAATTTGCCACAAAAAAAAAAAAAAACTTGCGTCTATTTTTCGTACTCTTGGAATTTGTTGTTGAACCTCTTTTTTATAACTTTTTATTGCAATGCCTGATACGATTTGCAGCTAAATACTTAAATATTCATTTATAAATCTATTTTCACATTTTCTCTAAGCTCACTATTTAATTGCTAATCAAGTCTGAGCAAAGCTTAGTAGCAATTGATATCATAATTGAAAGGTAAATATATTTTTGCAATTATGGAAAATCAACTTCGATATGCCTGAGGTCAGGCATTGGTTGGTCACAAAATGAAATAATTTAATTAAATTTGACTGCACATAGAAAACTATTCAATTTTATAATATACATACATATATATGTATACTTTTTTTTTATTTTTTAAATTTTATATAAAGTGTAAACATACCGCCTCTCACTTGACAGCAGAGGAACAGCTCGTAGCCCTCACGAAATGGCCCAGCCAATTGGGAGATTTCCTTGCCCTGAGCATCAAAGATGCGCGGCTCCTCAGGCGGCACTGCAAGAGACAGAGAGAGAGAGAGAGAGAGAGAGAGAGAGAGAGAGAAAAAGAGAGAGAGCGTGCCTCAGTGAGTATAAAAAGTCCATTTCCGACTTGCTTCAGATCATTTGGACTTACCAACGAGCGTCAGATTGTGGCGAAAGTTGCGCGTGGGCGAATTGAAGAAGTCGATGCGGCAGCGATAGACGCCGCCATCCTCGGGCTTGACGTCCTTAATCTGCAGCCGCGAATCCTTGGGATTATCGCCAATGCTGAAGAAGAGACGCTGACCCAGATCGCTAGCTATGGCCGCATGTGGCGCCAGCTTGACGTTGCCGCCGCGCGAGTCCAGACTGCAAAGCGAATGGTTAAGTGTGAATTTAGTGTGTGGGCGTGGCTGGCAGCAGACGGCAGGCGGCAGGCAGCAGGCAGCGCTGCTTATTATACATCATAAATAAACATATGCAAGCATCTCTTGGCCATTCGTTTGCTCTGGCGCCCAGGTTGTCCTACTGCTACCATAATTTACGGCCATAAAAAATGACTCACAATTTGTGCGCGAGTGTGTGAGTGTGTGTATGAGTGTGTGTGTGTGTGTTTCGTTACTGTTGCTGCGTGCCACGTTGCGACTTTGGCAGCTTTGCGCAAATTGCAGCAATTTGTTGCTGTTTTAGCAAATTACTCTGTTTATTTCATGTATGTACAACGCCCGGCACTCTTATGGCTGAATTGTTGCCCGGCTATAGCTGGAGCCGTAGCCGTAGTCGGAGCAACTGTTGCAGTTCTTTATGATTATCGACTGACGGTGGCCAGTTGTGCACCTACATGCCATACGGCTAGTTGCCGCTGGGGCATGCAAGTTTCGCGCGAGCGGCACTTGAAATGCGCGAGCCACATTGAAAATTTATCAACTGAAATTTATAAAAGCTGGCAGCGGAAGGGCGACTGGACGGACGGTAGAGAGTGGGGGCGTGTCTGATGCGTATGTGCGTGAAAATTTGCTACACTTTAGCGATGGCAACTGTAATCGGATGTGCTTTACATTTATTATAACAAAGTGGATTATGACGGCGTGGACGGGCGCATCCTTGTCACACACACACACGCACACACACACACACACGCGAGTACACAAAATATTTCTTCCGGTATCCTGCGCCAAAATACCGTCACACAACAACAAAACACACACTGTAGCCGGAGCTCAGAAAAAAGGACTCAATGGAAGCCAAAAAAGAAAAGAGAAAAAAAAAACTGAAAAGGATGTGAAAAATGCGCCAAGTGTGATGGCAGCAAAGGATGTTGACGATTACTTCACGTTTTTGATGGATGGCTGTCGCCTGCAGGATGTGCTCCTGTGTACGTGTGTGTGTGCGTGTGTGTGTGTGTGTGTGCAGCACTTGGGCAACATTTCCGCTAGTCGGCAACATCTACTCAGCGCCGGCTCAGTCAGGCTGTTTTTTTTTTTTGGAACTAAATAGTTTGACCAGGCTCTGCAATTGATTTGCCATGTTCGAGCACTTGCAGCTGAGCACTCACCTGTATAACGGTATGCCAGTGGTATCCTTGAACCAAAGCAGCAGCTTCACCGAGTCCTGCGGCGTGGGTGGCGTCAGGTCGCAAGGCAGCTCCACGGTCCTGCCGGCAGCGGCCCAAACCAGCCGTGCGGGTACTGCAATGAGTGAAAAGCCAAAAAAAAATGTTGATTTCTACTTTCTTGTTTATTTATTTTATGTTTCTTTTTTTTTCGCTTTTATATTTTCATTCAGCAAAGCATTTAAAGGCGGCCCAGGAGGCGGCAGCCAATTGAAGTTGTCAGGTAGGAAGCTGTGCGCTGGCGTTCGCGCT
This sequence comes from Drosophila aldrichi, assembly GCA_035045965.1. Taxonomy (NCBI): domain Eukaryota; kingdom Metazoa; phylum Arthropoda; class Insecta; order Diptera; family Drosophilidae; genus Drosophila; species Drosophila aldrichi. The sequence goes on from JAWNOM010000040.1 coordinate 510,159, forward strand.
GATAAAAATATATTTATTTCTTATTTGCACATCCTGCATGATTCGCTTGATTGTTTGTTATTTTAACACAATGCTTCCGCTTTAGTTTGGCGCGGAGCGCGAAACGAGATACTCAAAGCCAGCGAGCGAGCGCGCGGTGCGCCCACGCCCACGCCCACTACCATGGCCACGCCCATGCCCCTGTTGCGCCCATTGTCTGTTCGACGCTTCCGTTTGCCGGCTGTCGACATTGGCGCTGTCCTTGTTGTTGTTGTTGTTGTTGGCTCGAGTTTGTTATTTTCTCTTTGCGAAAAGAGAAAAATTTGAAAAAAACGCCCAAAATAATAAATAATATAAAACAAATAAAAGTATAAAAATAACAGTTACGAACAGAGAAAATATTTCTCTTTCATGCTACGCTGCTTCACCTCGAATTTCGGGTTCGCGTTCCCTGTTATTTCAACCGACAGGGCGCTCACATTGTTTTCCCTAGCATGGCTTCTGTATTTCATAAATATTTCGCTCAATGTGGGACGCCAGCAGAAACTTTGCGTCTTGATTAACAACAGTCCTCAATTAAAGCAGCGTTTGCGAATTTTTAAGCAAATTACTCTGAGCCTCAACAATCGATAAACTCTTTATTTCCTTGGCGCAGCTCGCAGCACAGTTGAGTTGCTCCAATTTAAGTGCTTAGAGCAGCAGCAAGGCAAACAACAAACAGAAAAAAAGTGTGAACAATTTTTTGCCATTTTTTTCCAGCTTCCTTTTTTTCCCCTCTGTTGTCGTGGCACTTTGATGTTCAAATGTTTTTCGACAACTTTTTGGCGAAAGTGGAGTGCAAATTTTTATCGTTGCTTCCCGCACACCTGGCGGCGCCACTGGAGAGGATTAGCAAAGCACAGGCCGCAGCGACGTGCATGAATTTATGCAGTCTTGTTGAGCGAACGTATTAGGAAATTATTGAAGTAAGTCCACACACACACACACACACACACACACACACACACACGTGGTCATGCTGGCCAAAGCGCACCGCAGCTCAGCGCACACCACAAGCCATTTGTTATATTGCGCTGCATACTTTCCGGCGCACATTCGCTGACAGCTTGAGCAAAATGGCAAACATGGCGGCAGCGCAGCTTCCGCTGCGGCATCGGCAATTTGTCAACGCTTTGGCTTGTGGCAAGCTTCGCAAATGTGCGCTGGCAAAGCGGCGCAAGGCAACACCTAGTCGTAAATCTATATAAATGGCTTAAGGCCAGCCAAAGCTCGCTCAGCAGGAGGCGGGGTAGTTTATTTATGCTTAACCATTGCAGTTTTGCCTGTTGCAACATTTAATTAGACGCTTTGTGCTGCAATAGCTTTGAAGTTACCCAACGGCAGCAGCAGCAGCAGCAGCAGCAGCAGCTCTATGCTGTCCCCCCCCTCTTGGAAAATCTATTTTTAGCTGCCCCACGGCAGCATTTGCCCAGTTGCTGGCGGCAATCGTCTGCCCGTTTCTAATGATTTATGCATTCATTCAATTCTTTTATTGGCAGCCCAGGGAACGACGACTTTGATGTCTGTGCCCAAAGTGGAGTAAAGACACAAGAAATAGTTGCCACCAGCTCTACCTGCCCGCCCACCAACCTCAGTGGCCTCAGTTCCCATAGCGTCCAGTTCAGCTCCCAGCTCTCGCTTCCGTTTGATGTTCTGTTTTGACACATAGCATTATTTGCGGCTATTTTGGGCCTCATGTAAATTACTTAGCACGTACGAGACCCGCCGATCCGAAAGAGAGAGAGAGAGAGAGAGCGAGAGAGAGGGCGAAGGGCGCAGGGCTCTCGGACCGGGGTGAACATTTTCTCAATTGAAATTTTTACGGCTTGTCAAAGTTATTTGGGCGGCTCATTATTTAGGCATCGGCGCATTTGACAGGCTCTCAACATGGATCAATTAATATCCATCGAATGTGTTGAGTGTGTTTTCCAATTCTAATTAAGGCAGTATCACAGGAAATGTTAAATGAAGTCGAGAGATTAGTTCCGAAATAAAGGAAAAATTATGGGCAAGTCTATAAATAAATTACGACGAAATGTAGCTCGTTGAAAAATACTTTGTATGATGAACGATTATAAATAAACATTTTGTTGACTTTATTTCTATTCTATAAATAGCAAGAAGAAACATGCTGCGTACGCATGAAATGAAGCTAGAAAACTTTATTGATATCTGCTTAAAATTAACATCAATTAGCTAGTAAACTTTGTTATTTGACTTTATTTACGAAGTGAATGATTTTTTTTATTTTTTTTTTAGTAATTCATAAAGGCTATTCTATTTCTAAGAATGGATTAAATGGAAAAATATATAAATATAAAATAAATAATGTAAATATCGCCTTTCTAGCTAGTCTAGTATACAAAAATAAAATAATAAAAAAATAAAATAAAATAAAAAAATAAAAACAAATAAATAATTAAATAAATTTAAAAAAAAAAATAAAGAAATATAAAATACTTAATAAATAAATAAACTCTAGCAAGTGACTTGTAAAAAATAAATATATAAAATACGCAAATGAAGGAAAACTTTTATAATTCAGTCTAGTCAAAACCCTTCAAAATATATTATATATAATAAATAATATTTTTTTCTTCCATTTTTTTATTATTATTATTATTATTATTATTTTTTTTTTTTTAATTTTCAATCTGTCTTATACTTTTGACTTACAAAAAAAAAAAAAAAAAAATTAAATAAAATAAAATAAATATTTATTTATTCATTAAAAACTAAATATTTATTATAGACATTTTTACTCTTTACTCTGTCTTATCGTATTCTTAGGCAAAATTCATAGCAAAACCTTAAAGTGTGAAATGCCGCATGCTTTGAATGTAGATATTACGCATACGCAGCGTGGGACTTTGCATGCATTAAATAAGAGTCGTAAAAAGGGCGTAGCAAACATCGTGTGCAACATTTGCGTAGCCCTCAATCTTCGACCCTCGCTGGCAGCACGCTGGCACCACATTGCGGCACAAAAGACATTCCATAAATTATGCAGACAACAGACAACAGACAGCAGACACTACAAAGCAGAGCAGAGCAGAGCAGAGCAGAGCAGAGCAGAGCAGAGCAGAGCAGAGCAGCGTTTGCTGGCAGCTGGAAATCATAATATTTGTTTGGCACAAAAAAGTAAGAGAAAGAAAAAGAACAGCACAGAAATTGTTGGTTTAATTGAAAAGCAAATGCTATTTTAATTAATTGTAAATATATTTTATTGGTCGAAGAGTTTAATGAACTCTCGAATAAGAATTGACAATAATAGAAAATCAGCAAACGTGTCGCTAAACAAACTCGCAACAGCAGCAGCGTGCCAAATGTAGCACGCAATGTAAACAACAATAAAAGAAACTACAACAACAACAACAATGGATACGAATATATGCCAAACAACAACAACAACAACAAAAAACTTGGCAGCTTTTCAATAGCGCCCAAATATCTGTGCCTTGTTTTAGTTTTTCAATTTGATCAAATAGTTTTATTGCTCACACACACACACACACACACACACACATACACATACACATCAGTGCTTTCAATTGATTTGGGGTTGGATTCATTTCAAAGTTTATCCTGGCAAGGAGCACGCAATGGAGTGAGCGATTCGATGTGGGCTGCGCGGTTGTAGCAAAACGCCCCACAGTGGCTGCGCTGCGGTTTTTGTTTGCTGCGGTTGCGGTTTTGTCTTTTATGTGAATATGTGTGCTTGTTGCACATTAAAGATGACACGGTAAAGCAATCTGTAATGTCGCCTGAAATAAATACCTTAATATAATGCCAACTAATTAGTTGCCCATGCCACTCTGACAACAATTTTTGCAAGTCGTGAATTTCTCTTTATATATTTTATAAAAATATATATAAATATGTATATCAAAGTACTTTCAGTCTCATGTATGTATATGCAACTATAATAAACATTTATTAAGCGTTGCTAATTCAACATGCAACGGCTGAAAGCCTTTGTGTGTGGCGAGGCCTAATACGTGTTGCCTGATGGGTATTAGGGGCTTAATTTACTGGCTTGTGGCTTTTGGTGTGTGCTTGAAGTTTGATTGAAACATGTGCAAAGCACATAAAAGTCAATTACAGCCATAAAAGAAAGTTAATGAATTAATATTAGCAGAACTTATACATTCGCCGCTGCCGCTGCCGCTGCCTCTGCCTCTGCCTCTGTGTATGTTGCTGCTGCTGCTAATGAAAAGTTTATTTAGAGCTCCGGCAACTTTGAACTAAATTAGAGGCAATTGCCAAGATAAATATTTGAGTTTCACTATTCGCAGCTGCCTCGTCTGGCATATGATGATGGCTGCTGCTGTTGCTGTTGCTGCTACCGCCTTTTTAAATATTTTATTCAGCTGCCTTTGTCCTGTTACATTTTTTGCCACGTTGCGCCACATTGGGGCAAATTGTTTACATTTAAATTGTACATTATGGCACACACACACATGCGCACGGCCACAAAATGCTGCAAGTTGAGAGCGAAAGTGGTTGCCATTGCCACGACAAGTAAAGTAAATGTACAAGCAGCATCAGCCCAGCCACGCCCCTTGGCAACGCCCAGCTCGAGTGTAGTCCAAGTCGTCGTCACTGACCCTAATGTACTTTCTCACACTTCTCGCATGCATTACGGACTACCAGCCAGCCAGCCAGCCTTGTGTGGAAGCAAACTTTTAAAGTGCTTACACACTCAGACTCACACTCGTACAGTGCCTGCTAATATGCATGTATATGAGTATTTACTTATAATTAGAAATGCCTGCATGTTTTTTCATCCCGACTGCGGTGTTTATGTAGGTTTGTGTGCATTTCCGTTTGCCATCATGTTATGTAGCAAACAAAGCTAACAACTTTGAACGGACAAGCTGAAAACGTGAAACTTTTTTCACTCTATGCCTAGCTTGTTTACATATATATATATGTATATGTATATATATATGTAGCGAACGAAATATGAAAGCGTTTTGCCCAAATTGCTGTGTCAAAAATATATATTAGCAAAAAGTTGGCGCCACTCCGAGCTCTTTGAATGGGTCGCGCAACAAATGTCCACGGCAAGTCAATTAGGCAGCAAATATAATGTATACGCAAATATACGAGTGTTTTGGCTAGCTGTTTATGACCCACTGCCGGTTGAAACGCATGCGAGAATAAATCTTGCAAGTTGTTGCCGCCAAGAGTTTGTTTCTGATTTTGTTTTTAGCTTTTTATTTATTATTTGTTGCTGCTGCTGCTTGGGTCAGTTGCTGTCAGTGAAAGTTTTCAAATTAAATTCAGCGACGCCATTTTCAATTAGAAAACTTCTTTGCAGAAAGTCATTCGCAGGAGTCTGGCCGACAAATTCAATGCTAGCCGCAGGAGCTGATAGCAAAGCTACAGTAGGAGTGGGAGTGGCAGTAGGCAGCAGGAGTAGGCAGCAGGCAGTAGGCAGTAGGAGTAGGGCATTTGTCTCGACTCTAGTGAGTGCCTCATCATCGAGCATTCCAACTTTTTATCAGCTTGCTCGCTTCCCGCAGGCAGGACGCGTGTGCTCCTTTGTGCCTTCAATTAAAATGCGTTCGCTGTCATTTTGGACGCCGTATTGCACTCGCTACGTGATTTAATAATAAAATACGAGAAAATATTCCAGTCAGCGTTTTGTTGTCCTTCTTGTTGATGCCATTGTTGGCCGGCCATTACGTGTCTCCTTTAGTTTCCTTTCGTTTTTCCTGCCCTTATTTTTTATCTTTTTTCTTATATCTATATATATATATCTATTTTTTCTTCTTCTTCTTCTTTTACTTGTCGTGGCTGTGCAACTGTTGCTTGGCCGAGTCCTGGTTTTAGGGCGACCTGAGAACCTTTTAGTGGCGCGCATTCAATATTAAATTTTCTATTAAAGGAAGTGCTGATGGGGCAACGAGCCACTTGATGCTCTTAGGCGACTGCGATAAATAAACAGATTACGCATACGCCCCGTGGTCGTTAATTATGGGCCAAGCTTACCGAGCGAGCGGCGTGCTGGGCTATTATTATTAATGCAGTCTCTTTGCCTTGGCTGCATTTTAAATTGATGGTGAAATGCACACTGAATTATTTATAATATTTCAATTGCAAATTATTGAAAACCACTTGGTGAGCATAAACATTTTAAATGACCGCAATTACTCGGCACGGCAAGCAGATGGATGGAATTTTATTCCATGTTAATTGCAGTACTTTCGGGAATTCAGAAAGAGCAATATGACCTAGCGGTTGCTCTAATAGCGCGTAAATTACTTGATTTAAATTTTTAAAACACACAGCAGGGCGGGGGCGTGGTATTTATGTTGTTTGCGGCATGCACCACGCTCCTGGCAATGCGCAAATAAGTTGAAAGTAACTCTGTGTGTGCGCTGGCACATGTGGTCATGATTTATGAAAAACTATGCGATTTTAATTTTGACCAAATGCAAATATGTACATATATAAAATAAAAGTATTTAGCCACGACAACGAAATGCAAATACTCTTTGGCATAAGGATAATGTGATTTAAATTGGGTGGAACTTAAGCAAGGAACAGATTTTAGATTTAAATATTCCAAGTGCTCAGCACGATATTTTTTAAAATTTAACTTAAGCAATGCTGACTGGCTGATAAATGAATTATAAATTAATATACAAAATAGCATGCCTCAAGTTATTTGTATTTACAATTGTTAGTTTCTAAAACTATTTTCATATTGAATTAATAATATATTATTTTCAATTTCAATTTATTTCACTCTTTTTTAAATTTCAGATTTTTTTTTTGTGAATGATATTATACATTTGTTTAAGAGTTTAGACTTATAATATATTCAAATAAATCTAAATTGCATCTTATGCAATCTGTTATAATGTAAGCCGAATGCAAGCAAACCTATTCCAATTGTTAGCCGAGTTATTTGGCTTTATAAAATTAAGGTTTAGAAATGCTAGCCTCACATTTGTCAAACTCAACTGAAATGTAAGAAGAATCAGATGCTCTGCAAATAGTATGAAAATAGACCGCAATGAAAACAACGCACCACAAATATTGAGGTGCAGAGAGAGAGAGAGAAGAGGCTGGTGGTGAGGGTGTGAAGACAAGTGCAACTGGAAAATAGTGAAAATGAGCAAATAAATTAAAAAAGCTGCCAGCAAGGACAGCAAGGGCAGCAACGGCAACGGCATTTAAAAGTAAAATATGGCAACGGCATGCAGCAAAACATTTTTGCAAACGTAGCAGGCAACCACAGCAGTAGCAACAGCAGCAGCAGCAGCAGTAGCAACAGCAGCAGCAGCAGCAACAACAATCGAAACGGCAGCGACAGCTACTGCAACATGCAACACATGCTGTGCAACATGGGCCAGGCTGTGTAGTTGCTGCGACAATTTTGGGATGCCAAGCGGCAGGCGGTTGGGTGGTTGGCAGGACTCTCTGCTGCAGCTGAAACTAGGACAACGCTTGGCAGCATTGTGTGTTGGCTGCACTGCACTGTGAGACTGGTCGAGACATTGCGCATTATTTACACGCGTGTTTATTATTTTCAATTAAACTGCTCACTGAGCACTTATCATAGATAAACATGACCGCTTGACAGCGACTCTGTCGCTCTCGTGACTCATGGCCCAGGCAGCAGCAGCAACATCTGCAGCAGCAGCAGAAGTAACTCACAAATACAAACTAGAAATAGTTTGAAATGATGCTCGCCCAACACTAAGGGGCATTTATTTATAGTTCATCTTCAAGTTGTTGTCGTTAAATTGCGTAAAAATCATTTTTGAATTTGTGCCAGTTTTTTTGGTTTTTTCCTCGTTCTAGAAACAGAAGCACGCAGCGCTGCCCTGCAGCATCAATAGGTAGTACAAATATATATATATATATACAGATTTAGTATATATACAGAATTATATATATATAAATTTAGTGCTGCTGCTGCTGCTATTGATTAGAAAATATTCCCGTGAGTCAAGCGCGCTTAAAATATATTTATGTATTTTTAATTCAATTTCATTCGGCATTCCATTCACTTTTATTTGCTATTGATGCTGCGCGCTTTAGTCCATTGTTAGTAGAGAGTCTATTGAAATTTAACTAAACTAGTTGCGTCCATTGGAAATAGAAATTCTATGTAAATTGAATTGGTAATAGCTAGAAAGAGGCGTGGTCAGCCTACCGAATTATATCTCTATATATGATATTAATCGAAAGAGGATTTAGGTCAGATTCTAGCTAGTCTTAGCTCAACCATTGCAATTCACTTAGTTTTTAGTCAAATTAGCTAATTAGTTGTTCATTGCCATGAAAAATGTCTCAAAATTAGCTGAGCTCACAGCTCATAAAAATAAATATAAACAGCATTTCGAGTGCCACTCATATTCCTATTCCCCTGGTACTTGAAAATAGAATTTATTTCCGATGAAGCTGAAGTCTATGTATATGTGCGTAGTCTTTTCAATTCTTACCCAATTCATGAGGGTGCTTCAGTAAAACTTTATCAGAAGAGTTTAATTTGAATTTTCGTTTTTCATTACAGGGCTGTCGAACCAGCTGGCAACCCTATATCGTTTGACAGAGACGGACGCAATACGCCCAAGGCGGCCCTTTGAGAGTTATTCAAAAAGTTATTTTAATAAATCTAATTTAACAAACTAATTTGATTATTATGGTCAAAAATTAAGAAAATTGTATTTTAATAAAAAAAATAATAATAAATAAATAACTAAATAAAAAATAAAATAAAATAAAATCAAATAAAACAAAAAAAAAATTAAATTAAATAAAACAAAATATAATATAATATAATAATAATAATAAAATAAAATAAGTAAATAAATAAAATAAGAAACTTGGGTCTATTGAATATGGGAAGCCCTTTATTTAATTCATATATTAAAAGAAAAAAATGTAAAACAAATTTAAAATATTATATTTAGAAATGTTTTACTAGAGCGCAGATATAATACAAAATTAAAAAAAAAATAATAATAATAATTTTTTTTACCATAAGAATTATTATAACTTTAATTATATTTCATTTTCAGTTTCTTATTATAGTTTCAATAGTATTACTGACCGTATTTGACTGTGAGGCGGGGCATATAAAATACCCTGGCATAAAATACCCCCATCAGGTTGGTGATACTATTGTTATTATTTACTGTACTTTTTGTGGGCTATTTAATTTTAGTTGACTCTAGTTTTGTTTATATCTTTAAAGTAAAATAAAATAAAGAACAAAATAAAAAAAATCGACTTTTCTTTCTGCATTTGCATTGTTGTTTTATATTTAATTTCGGTATTTAAATAATATTATTTTACTTTTTTTTATCTAGCATTTTATTTACATATACGCGACATAAAAGACTTAATTTGCCTTTTTGACCCAGATCGTTCAGAAAATAGTTTGGGCATAAAACGAAGCGAAAGAATTCTTTTGACGCATAGGGCCAGAAAAAAAAAAACAACAACAAAATACCAAAAAATAAAACAGAAAATAATTAAAGTCGATGCGATGTCAGGCGTCAGGCGTCAGGGGCAGAGCATCATCAGACATCGACTGCTACCGGCTGGAAAATCAATTTAATTGCAGGCGACAATTAAATTTACGGCGAATTAACGGCGACACTTCACTGCTTCCGCCAGTTGGTGCTCAGGATGAGCACGCAGGCAGCGAGGCCAGACAAACGTCGCGCTGATTTCTTGTCAAACAATTTTTTAATCAGCGTCGCTTCAGTAGCGCACCACGGCCATGGAGTTGGCTTTCAGCTCTGCCTCTGCCTCTGCGCCTTCACGCTGCCAGTTTGTGATATTTAATTTCAGTTGGCTGTTGGCGCCGCATCAGCCGCATGCCGCCCATGTTTGGCGCTGTCCGAGCTCAGGGCGCATTGCTCGAATGCCAGCCAGCGAATGGTGTCTGCTCGTAATTGCCTGCACATTCTGAGCCCGTTTTATTTTGACACTGGCATTTCAGCAGCCGAAATGAGAGTGAAGCGATGGTGTGGGAGGGGGAGGGGGAGGTGGGTGAGTAACGCCAGCTGCTTAATTTGACAAATTCGCATGACGATGAGTGCGGCTAATTAGGCGCCTTGGCATTGTCTTTTCTCTCAAAGAGTTTCCAAGAATTTCCAGTCGTTACTCTTGATGCGCATATGCATAACGATAACAATAACAATGAGACAGAGACAGAGACTAGAGAAGTGCCGCCAGTAAAGTTTTGTTTGCATAGCATAAACAAATCATTAAAAAAAAACAAAAAATTAATGTTGCAGTTGCAGTTGGAGTTGGCGTTGCAGCTGCAGCTGCGTTTGCCATCAAGCATATCGAACACAGAGAGAGCTAAACGATGGGAACTTGCTGAAGTTGGCCCATTTTGGGGGCCCATCATCATCATTATTATTGGCCTGCAATGTGTTGTGCAGATGGTTCGACTGAAGCTTTTAATTGTTTCTTTCTTTGTGTCTTGCGCGCTTTGTTGTTTTTGTTTATCAATAAATGCGTCAGCTGTCGCCAACCCCCGGCCCAAAACAGCGGCCCACCCCGCGCTGAACCGAAATGCTAACTAGAAGCCAACAGCAGCAGCAGCAAATATTTTTTTTCTTCGCTGCTAATTGATTTATTTACTGCGCGTGCAGGGGTAGCTAAGGGGCAGAAGGTGTGGGTAATAGGCAGCGAGTGTGTTTTCAAAAAAAAAAAAAAAAAAAAAAAAAGAAGAAGTAATTTAATGCTAATTTGCCTGTTAATCGAGCTGCTCGCTTACCCTTAATGTTAGCTGTGTGTGTGTGTGTGTGTGTGCGTGTGTGTGAACACAAATGAAGTGTGAAGTGTAGGCAGTCTTGTTGCTGCTGTTGTTATTGTTGTTATACCCTGAACCCATTGGGAAGTCAGGGTATAATGATATTGTTGAAATGTATGTAATAGGCAGAGGTAGGCGTGGTAGACCCCACAAAGTATATATGTACATCTATTCTTGATGATTTAGCACAATTTTTCTGTCCATTTCTTCCAAGTATTACCTCTACGTATTTCGAAGTATTTCCGCTAAGTATTTCTTCGACTTATTTCCTACGTTATTCATCGACGTAACTCCTCTACGTAGTTCCTCTACGTCTTTATGGCTTAGCTGATCGATCACACACTCTATTTCACTTTATTACGCTGACCCCCAGCACGCCTGGACGACTGAAGACTGACTGAAGAACTGCTGCAGCTGCTGCCCTTTATATAGCGACACTTTTACTCAAGCACTGTCTCTCTCAAAGGTTGAGCTCGATGGCAGCAGGTTGAGCTCGTTGCAGTCGAGCTTCAAGTGAGCAATGGGAACGCTCTCTGCTGCTGTGAGCATTCTAGCTTCGCTTTACCTAAATACAAATACCAAATGAGAACTGCTCTACATATACATAGACAACTTTAATGATCTTCTGCGCCTCTTCTCTCCTTGCTTTTACTTTTACTCAAGTACTGTCTCTTTCGTTATGGAACGCTCTCTTCTGCTTCAATAAATTGTTCAGGGTATTTGTTAGTCGAGCGGACTCGACTTGAGTTTTCATACTTGTTGTTGTTGTTGTTGTTATGCATTGATTGCTAATGAGCATGAACATTTAGATGATTTAATGCTTTGCTCTTTGGCCATATTTAACGTCCTGACAGCAAAGTAATCAATAGTTGAAGCAGCTGAAGATTGAGAAACTTGCTCTCTCTCACACACATACTCCCTCTCTCTCTCTCTCTCTCTCTCTTGCCAATAAACCAAATCTGCAGTAAGCTCAAGTGGCGCAAAAGACGCTAGCTCAGTACATTGACAATATATCAAGTATACGCTTGTTTATGGCCACGCCCAGTACTCTGGCGGCGCCTTGGTATCAGCCTTGCCCAGCTGCTAAAACATTGTCCCAGCCTGCCATAACTCAGAGCGGGCTCATTCAATTTGCCTGTGGGACACTGGATACACCTCAGCGAGCGCCCTTTCAGCAGGCTTGCCCCAAACTATGTGTGTGTGTGTGTGTGTGTCCATTTTGTAGCTATTTTATTTTATATTTATTTGGAGCTTCTTTTGCCATTTGCAGTGTGACATTTCAACGGTGTCTGAGCGACAGAATACGCTTTACGAGTTTATTTATATGGAAAATATGTAAATTTACGATGCCAGCAACAGCAACAACCAACAGCAAATAGAGTTTGGAGTATGTACATATTTTATGCAGAGAGTGCAGTGTGTGTGTGTGTGTTTAGATTTACAAGTGCGATTCGGCAATCGTAGCCGAGTTTAGTTTATGTTGCCGCTGAAAATGACTCGACTGTGCCAGCGATTTATATTCGCTGCGTTTTGATGCAAACTCAAATGAATTGAAATGAAATGAAATAGGCCTGCACTGTCTGCACTGGGCAATAATTTAAATAATTTTTTAATTAAATGCACAGCTGACAAACTATTCGAATTTATGGTCCGCCGACTATCGAATAAATAAATCAAAGCGCAGCTCTCTGCATTGCTCTCTAATTTATTTACTCCGACTGATGCCATTTATGGCATTTTATTGCTGCTGCTGCTGCTGCTGCTGTTACTCTACTGCGTTTTCAATTTGCGACAATTTATGGCAACATATTATGCAAATCCAGTGCCTAATCACCCCAGTGCTGAGTATGTGGAGCGATAAAAATGGGGAAAAAAAATTGCAGCCTTGTAAATTAAAATTTAATAAATATGCAAATTACGCAAATTACTGTGCGCCTGCATGCGATGGTCATTTCCGTTTTTACACGGCCACGCCCACCTTGGGCGAATTTCAATTAACGCTTAGACAATGTTCGTCTCGGCCAAGTCGTTTGGCAGACGACAAGCGCCACCTACCGGAAAATATTGTAAAACAAATGACAGCGGGTGACTGGAGGGTGACTGTGGGGTGAGAGGGGGTATCTAGGGGGCGGGGCTGGCAGTAAAATATTCACAAACGAGTTGATTACGTGTCCCAAATAGATTTCATGGAATTTTGTTGCGAATTAGCAGTGAAAGAAAAACGCGAAACAAAAGCCAAAGGGGCAACATTTGCCGTCCGTCCGTCCGTCCGTGCGTCCGTCCGCTTGGCATGTTCAAGTGATAAATTCAATTTTCCACTTGAACGCCAAAAACCGCTATACGCCCACCCATTAGCCATCGTCCCGCCCCGCCCCGGCGCTCACACTTCCATCCGGCAATGTGTGACTAATGGCGCTTGCTTGTTGGCGGCATTCACGGCAGCAATCAAACAGAAATCATAAAGGCGTGCTGCCCCAGCATAAACGTAAACAGGCGGCCCGAATCGCCGCTCCGCCTCGCACAATGGGTCACCAAGCCCCCGCCGATTGTCCATCTTGGCTTGGCTCAAAGCGCATGCCGGGCGGCGATAAAAATTACAACACTCATACCAGCTCAATACCAATTACAACAACAACAACAACAAAGGCTTACGAATGGGTGCACTGAAGTGTGACTACTCCTGCTACTCCTGCTGCATTGCTGAAGGATATATCGTTGGGCGTGTCCAGCGACCGTTGACGGAATGTGAATCACAACTTCAGCTGAGCTATATACACAGCTACACACACACACACACATACACTTGTCAGTGTCTATGTAAGATACGTTAGTCACATCTGAGCGCCTCACTTACACTTGCACACATGTGCTTATTATACCCTGTAAATAAATGAACCTACAGGGTAGAATAAGCCTATCATAAGCAAAGCAAGTGAACAAACGGAATATGCTGGGACTTAAGATTTTAAATATACATTTTTCATACCTCTATCTGTCGTTTATACCCTGTAAATAAATGAACCTACAGACTATAGTAAGCTTATGAACAGCAAAATGGAATATGCTTTGACTATAATATACTATTAAATATATTAACTAATCTCATAGAACTTAAGATATTAAATCTATTAAAAAAGTTCATAAATTAGTATCGACTGGAGCTCGTCAAATCAAACAGATTTTATTATTATTATTATTATTATTATTATTATTTTTTTTTTTTTTTGACATAATATATTTAATATATTAACTAATTTCATAAAAAAGCCTCGTCTAGAGCTCGTCGAATCAAAGGGATTTTTTTTTCCCTCAATATTTCAAATATATATTATTAATATTATTATTAAAATTTCTTCAAAATTTCTTAAACATGCCTCGACTCGAGCTCGTTTACTTAAAACTAAGCTCGAAAAGAATTCTCTAAAATTAAATCGAATGCAAGAGAATAAATTAATTTATATATAATTAATTCGCTGCGTTGATAAGTAAGCTCTGTGAAGCATATCAGATAGATGCAGGGCGCAAAGGTAAATATTTTACTCCCACTAAAGCCTCTGAAGCTTATATTTAACAAGTACATTTGCCCTGTAGTACCCATAGAGTCAGCTTATTAAAAGGTTTCAAGTATTGGAGATGCTTCAATGTGAAGGCTTCAATAAACATATTTACTTATGAAGGATTTTCTCTTTTATTTTTTATTTTTTTTTTTATATGCTAAAAAACATTTAAATATATGTCCAAGAGCTGGACAAAAAAATAATCGCCATGAAGTAAACAAAATAAATTTCTGATTTAAAAAACATATTTGTTTATGAAGTATTTTAATGAAATCAATTCAGCTAAATGTAAAGAGAGCCAGCTCTATTTTTTTTTTTTTTTTTTTTTTTATATGCTAAATAACATTTAAATATATTTGTAAAGCTGGACAATAAATTAATCGGAATAAAGTAAACAAAATATATTTCTGAATGCATAGAGTACAGTGAAATAGATTTAAAACTTGCCAAGAAATCACCACAACAAATAATAATAGCATATATTAAAATAAAAATAAAAAATGAGACATTAAAAATTGTGTTTTCTCCATTCTGTTTACACATCTGTCAAATACTCATACTCATATTCATACTCATATTCATATTCGTAGTCATTATGGCTAGTGATAGGATACAAAATGTTTGCGTGCGTTTCCGTTTTAACTCAAATACCCTGTAAATAGCTGTAATTACGGGCTAAGTAGTTGTAAAGGGCTGTGGCCCCACACCCACACCCACACCCCCTGCCAGCTGAGTGATTTGGTCTGATTCAGACCTTTGACCATTCGCTTTTAATGCGATTTTGGCATGTGCAGACAGACGAGAAGTGGCCAAATAAAAATGGTCATAAAATTGAATTTTTTATGAGTGCCTTATGCCCGAAAGGGTTAATTTCGAGAAATAACCCCCGTGAAGCGAAGCGGAGCATTAAGCGGAAAAGGCAAAGGCCAAACGAACGTTGTTGACAACAACAAACGATGCTCAACATTTGATATGGTCTGCTTACACATACACATATACACATACATATGTATATATATATGTATGTGTATACAGGCATGGGTTCGTTGTCTCTCCATTTGTTGATTCACACCTTTTTGGCAGTGGGCTAAGCAAGCGAGTTGTGGTAGGCGTGTGGGAGCTGCGGGGCGTGGCGGGCCGTGGGGCATCGCGTTGATTAACGGAAGCATTACTCACAGAGAGCGAGGCTCAATCAAGTGCAAAATGCAAATGTTTCGAGCAGCTAAAAATATCAAACACAAAAAGGAAACTGTGGACCATAAAAGCGGGCAGCGGCAAGTGGCAGTGGAGATGTCTTAGCCCCCTCAGGCCCCCGTTGCTAGCCATGGCTTTGGCTTGCTGCATTTATTGCGCTTGTTAAGGCCCAGGGGGGGTAGCGGGTTAGCGGGTTAGCGGGCGGGGCGCCGCAGCAAGTTAAAAAGTCATAAAATGATATTTATTTCATTTCGCTGCCGCGTAATGCGCACTAACCGGGTGGTGCTGCTGTGCCTTGCGGGTGGCTCAGCCAGCAGCGCGCTGAAGCCATCCACAGTTGGAGCAGCTAAAGATGTGCTATAGATTTGCCTTTTATGTGAAATTTATAGAGAGGGAGAGAGGGGGAGCGAGTCGGCGTAATAACAAAGAGTAAATCAACTTGTGTCGTGTCTCCCCCCTCCCTCGTGCAGGGGGCGTGTCAGGGCAGTCGCACAACTATTTGCCGCTCGCTTTATAGAGTTGAAGCTCTGACTTCTTCCCAGGGGCTGCTGAAAATGTGAAAATGTGGAAATGGCAATGGAAATGCTCTGCTTCAGCCTTGTGGCTTTTTAATGTTTTCTTGTTAAAGTTTATTGAAAAACTTTGGACAGTCACGTTTGAGTAGTCAGCGGGTGCTCTAACTTATAACACACACATATATATATATATATATATATTTATATATCTCGTCGTATCTGATGGCTGTCCAGAAATGAAACGGCTGCACGAATGCACGCCCCAACGCCCATGAAAGTGGAGCAAAGCGATTTTTTCCGTTTTCTTCAGCAAAAAGAGAAAAAAAAGACATGGAAAACTGACAAATAAAACATTTTTGTGTTGTATTTTATGTGAAAGACGGACGTTGACTGGCCACAAGGGAGAGCGAAAGAGAGCGAGAGAGAGAGGGCATGCCCTGCTTATGTTTGTTCATAATTGGAATTTCGCGCTAAACAGGAAGTAGCAGCATTTGCTCTGCATTCCTAGACACTTGTTGTGCCTGGAAGGTTCACTTGGCAGGGCCAACGAGCTGCTGCTGGTGCTGCTGCTGAATTTATGGGGCAGCTGCAGCTGCGTTGGGGCAGCAAGTGGAGAGCACATGTTGTCCAAGTGAAAATAATCGAGATCGCTTGCTTTTATTCGCTTGAAATAACTGCGCCTGAGTGCGCACAGTTTCGCGAAACCAAAACAAAGCGAATGCAATATGAACAGAGAGAAGACTTTACTTTAAACTGAATCTAGGCGCTAATAAAAGGCTTTACTGTAGTACAACTTTTGTCAATTTCCCGTTATATATACATGTATGTATGTATATGTATATACATTGCATTCATATTGAACACACTTTATCCTCTATTTGTGACATTTTCTTTAGCCATTTCTAGCCCATTTATTTCTGCTCAGCAGCGCCGTCGTCTGCCAGTTGTTGCCACTTTGTATTGGTGTCCCTCATGCGGAGATCTTTGGATCTCTGGCTGCAGTGGCAGCATCCTTGCACGTACTTCACGGTGACATGTGCTTCCTCTGTTGTATTTTTATTTTTGTAGCGACGAATCCCCACAATATTTTTTCTCTCTCTGTTATTTTCCACATGTGAAATTGAACTTTGCATCTTGGCGCAACGTGCCATCCTCTCCCCCCCCCCCCCTCCTTTTGCGAGCAATGTTGCACTTGACTTGTGGCGCCCCCCACTCCCTCGAGCGTAGTGCACACCCTTCCGCCGTATAGCTCTTGCTTGTGACGTTGTTTTGACACTGCGAACGCGCGCGCGTGTTTATAAATAAATATTTGGTATATATAAACACACACACACATACACACATTTATGCATATGTGTGTTTGTGCGTGAATATGGAAATATATTTGAGAAATATTTCCACGCTTTTGCCTGCTTCTGCTTCTGCCGTACGCCGCTGGCTGACAGCGCACATGTGTCGCATTTGGCTGAAGGCTGCTGAAGGGAGGGGGCGGGGCGGTGCTGTAGCTGCACCCCTTGGTTGTTTTGTTCCCTTTGAAGTTCATATAGAATTAACAAAAAACCAATTTAGAGCACAAATGACGCGCTGATGAGCAGAGCCCGCTGGCTGCTGCAATTGAACTGTGCGCCAAGAGAGCCACGCCCCCTGGCGCTGTTGATTGCCCATCAAAACAAAGCTGGGCATGGCTTGAGGAGCGCAGCTTGACATTTGCCTACAACAATTGAGTGCACATAAATCGAATGCTAATGCCAAGAATTTCAATTTCATACACACATAAACGAGTGTGCGTGTCTGTGTGTGTGTGTGTGTGTGTGTGTGTGTGTGTGTGTGCGACTGAAAAGACTGACTGTGAACATAAAAATAGTGACGATTATGATGAAAATATTCATGCGACAAACGGAAGCCGTAGCCAAGTGCCAAGGCAATGTTCCAGGAGGCCGCCGCACACTGCCCTGCCCCGCTCACCCATACACAAACGTATGTGTGTGTGTGTGTGTGAGTCGTTAATGTGGCAACGTTAGGCAGCACATTCGAGTGCCAAATGCGCCACTATCGAGTGGGGCGAACTCTTGAGAGTCTCAAAAGTCAAAAGATGGAAATTGCCCAAGAAACGGTCGGCATTTTAAGCTCTCAAGTGTTTGCCTGCTAATAAGTTAAGAGGAAGAGCAGCAGCAGCTACAGCAGCAGCACACATAATTAAATTTAATGCCCAATGCGCAGGGCAAACAGTCAGCGGAGGGCGTAACTAAGGGGGGCAGGGTAGGGCAATGTCTATATCGAAAGCATCGAAATTCAATTTACAAACAAAATCCCGCGCGCTGCCATAGCCAATGCCAAGCGAAATAGAAAATGCCAGAAAATGTGTCTCGTTTTAGCCCAAATCCTGTCATAAATTTCTGCCAGTCCAGCCGAGCCCTGCCCGAGCCCTGCCAGAGCGGCAACAAAAGACAGACGCCCAGACGGCAACCAAAAAGGAAAATATGCTGATGTCGATGTCGAAATATGATTTGCTTTTGGTCGTCTCTTTTTTTTTCGAGTGGCTGACATCCTCGCATAAAAAAAAGCGTTGCTCGTTGGTAGTCTGGGAAATGAGATATGACCGATGTTGCTGCTGTTCCTGCGGCAACTGCTGCTGCTGTTGCTGTTGCTGCTGCTTCAAGGTTAGCTGCTCTATAATAATCTGAGCGTAAATTACAACAACCAGTTGATGGCATCGTAAAAAGCACTGGGCACCAAGTTGTAACAACACTTGGACACACACTACCTCGAACCTACCGCACTCGGACGCGCGTGATAAATGTGTGCGTTCTATCGAAATTCGTTTTTGGATTAAAGCTGTGCAAGTAGCGAGGTTTTCTATTCTGAGACATTTCCATTTCTTTCTTATTAATATTCTGTATTTTTTGTGGTGCTCGTTTCAGCGGTGGGAAACCGGCGGCGCACTGTCAACTTGTAGTGATAAACATTTTTGGCATTTATCATTGGATCGTTTGTAGTGCCGCGCGCGCGGCGCGCGTCCCCATTTGTGAGACTTGTTGTGCGAAATATCTCCGTCGAGAGAGAGAGAGTTGGCTTCCTGGGCGGTTCTTGGTGCGGGTGCGGCTCGGCGGGTCTCAACTCGGACAGTTGAGCAATTGAGCATCGCGGAGATTCGGGCGTATCGACGATGCTGACCTGGCTCTGGCCAGCAGGGCAGGCGCCGCTCGGCCTTCCAGCTCGTAGAAGGTTCTTCAGGGTGGCGATGGGCGAACTCGTCCTGGGCATGCGGCTGGATCAGCTCGCCTTCGATGACCTCGGCGGTACGGACGCGGTTGTTGCCCTCGGCGGTTGTTGCCGTCCAGGGTGTTGCCGGTGGAGGACGCCCTTGACCAGGCCTGCTCTGGTCGTAGGTGCAGCTCGGTATAGGCGGTATAGGGCCAGGGAGACTGTCGGTGGTGGTTGCGCGGTGTTCAGCTCTTCTCCAGGGCGTCGTGCTGGGAAGAAGTCGCGGATAGACGTTGGTCACCCCGGGGTTGCGCGGCCCTCCTCCTCGCCATGCTGCTGCTCGGCGTACATCGCCCTTGGCGGCCCTTGGCGCGCAGGCGCTCATCTCGTCGCGTGTTCCTTGTCCTGGCCATCTGCTGGCCGACGCCGAAGCCGCTGCGCGCCGTCGCGCCATCGCCTCGCGGCGCTGCGCTGGCGCTGCGCGCGCGTGCCATCTCCATCGCCGCCATGTCGCTGGCGGACGCGGCGCGCTCTGTCCTCGCCTTCTCGGCCTGCGCGTGATGCCGTGCATGCCGCCAGCAGCAGCGTGCTGGTCCATGTCCTCGCCCTTCTTCGCTCTTCCTGCTTGCTGGCCTCGCGCCTCGCTCGCCTCGCGGCACCTTGTCGCGCGGCGGCGTTCGCGTAGTCGCCGTATTCCAGGCCTCGCGGGTGCTCGGCGGCGAAGGTGCCCTTGTCGTTGCAGGGTGTCGGCGGTAGTCCTCGACGGGTCGTCGGCGCGGCGGCCTTGTCGCCCTGTTCACCAGATCGCGGCGGTTGCGCTCTTCCGTGCTGACCTCGCCGTTGGGCGCTGTGCTTGGCGGCGAAATCGTCGCGGCTGGTTGAAGCGCGCTCGTCGTAGGCGGCGCGGTCGCGGTTGGGCGCTGATCTCGCCCCGTCGTCGCGCACGCGCATTCGGCGGCGGTTGTTGCGCGGGCCGGCGGGGGAAGGTCGCCGGCTCGCTCACAGGGTTGTGAGATCGCGGCCAATGTAGTTTCTCACCACGTTTCTCACCACAATTTCTCACCACGTCTCATCTCAATTTTGACTGTACTGTAGTTACTGTAGTTTCTCAAAGTTTCTCACCAAAACAGTTTCTCGACATTTTGGAGATGTCTCGATTCTTGACTGTAGTGTTCTCAGATCTAGAGTTGCGTTTTGGCAAAACAGTACGGTATTTCCAGTTTCTTGGCAATTCGGCGAGCTTCGTGGCCTCTGGCGCGCGGCGGCTCAGTTCGTGTCTCGTTGTTCAACTGGTGTCAAGGATGGAAATGGCATTTAGATGTGAGTCAGCCGCTGCTTGTTTGCCCTCAGTTCAGCTCAGCTGCTTTCAAATCGAAGGCGAGTCCTGCTGCCACGGGAATCTTAATGTCCTTTTACATGTTTATTTGCACTTTTATTGCCTTTCTGGCATGGCATGGCGAATTGGAGACGTCCCTGCAAATAGAAGAGCAAAAGCCAGAAACAAAACATGAAACATGAAACATGAAACTCTAGAATAACATCCAGGGGTTCTGCTCTTAAACAGGACAACATCAACGCATTCGGATGAATGTATATATTGTTATGCTACATTCTTCATATATACGTTTAACAATGTTATAGAGTTTGCATAGCACAAGTAAATATATATATATATATATATATATATATATAGAATATGTATGTATTTGAGTTGTTTCTTTCAGCCTGGCCGAAGTTAACTAGCCGTACTCTCGACTTTTGTCGTTTGCTGCTTTTGGCAAATATGAAGAGTGCTAATAAAATGTTTTACTGACTCGCACACACACACAGTCGCACACACACACACGCACTTCAAGGAAATTGAACTCATAAACTTGGCCAAGGGGGTAAGCTGTTGGCTGCTTTTATTGGCTTAGAAACTGCTCTCGCTGCTCGCTTGCAAATTGCCTGTTTTTATGTGGCAAACGCATCGCATCGATGAGGTGTGATTAATGGCACATTTCAATGCGAGTCTTGTAATTAAGGCGCGGCGCAAATCGATTTATTGACGTTGTCCAGCACGGGGCATACCTTGACGCTGGCCCCGCTCGAGCGGGAGCCGCAGCTGCAGCCAAATGTTGTCATTTAATTGCGTGCTTAGCACGGGCGTTGCTCATTAGGCAACGCATCAAAATTGATAAACCAACCCCTGAATGGGCAGCGAGCTGCCTACCGCACCCCACCCCCACAACAGAGGCCCGTTCCCTCTCGCCCAACGAGCACTGTCAGCGATGCGTTGCAGCCACGGCCTATTTAACCGGGGGCATACGCTGTGGTTGCATTAATTGGGTGAGGCTGGTCGCGACAGCAGTGACGACAGGCAGCAGAGGGGGTCCTGCTGCTGCTCCTACTCCTGCTATTCCTGCTCCTGCTCCTGCTGCTGCTGCTGCTGTTGCTGCTGTTGTTGCTGCTGCTGCTGCTGCTGCTGTTGCTGCTGCTACTAGTACTCCTGCTACTCCTGCTACTCCTCCTGCTGCTACTACTCCTGCTACTCCTCCTGCTACTGCTCCTGCTGCTGCTGTCGGTGCTGTTGTTGCTGCTGCGGCTCTTCCTGCTACTCCTGCTACTCCTGCTACTCCTCCTGCTGCTGTTGCTGCTGCGGCTCACCTAAGTCCAGGTCAGCGTAATTATGCAACATTTAGGGTGGACCTTTTTCAGCCACGTTGTTTAATGAGTAGCACACGCATACACACACACACACACGCACTCTGTGATGTGCGTATAAATAAAAGAAGCAAAGTTCATAAATTTTTATGAACTTTGTAGAGGTGCTTTGATTAGAATGATAAGCGAACGCAATGTTAGCCCAACTGTCAGCCGTTTGCATTTAATTGCAGAGCTGCCTAGGCGCCCTCTTCAATGCCAGTTACCTGTAAATAGGTGAGCCAGCCAGTCGGCTCGACTGAAACTTTGCTCATTAGTAAATTTGATGGCGCCAGCTGCAGTCGTAACATGAGTAGTTTTCCGCTAGCTTCTAGCTGCTTGCTGCTCTTGTCAGCTAGTTAGAATATTTAATTACTGATTAATTAACTCGGCGGCATTAGCGCCATTCATTGGGCAGCGAGCGCCGTGGCTGGATTTGCTAATTAAAAAAGTTTCGCTCGCACAGGACAATAAGGTGTTTATCCAGCCAACATTGCTTGATCCACTTGGAGCTCTGTCTATGTGTGTGTGTGTGTGTGTGTGGCACAACTTTTGACATTTATTGACAGCGGTGTACACATGCGTTAACAGTTCAGTGTGGACTGTGGTTTGCTTCCTTTTTATAAATAGCCTGGCAAAAGTTTTGACTAAATTTACTATTTGCTCTCTGCGAGCGTCTGTCTGTGGCGTCTTATCTATTTATGTATTTTATGTCAAGCTCTAGACCCTGTGGCAATTACACATTTGCCTGCTTTTCGGCTATTGATTGGCTTTCAGCACAGGTGTTCGACCCAGGGGCCGCCTACGGAGCCAGCTTGTCTGGAACATGAGCTGAGCCTTGTCAAATTACCGCAGCCACTCCATCATATTTAATTCAAGCACTGGCAGGTGCAGCCAGACACCCACACACACACACACACACACATACATGTGGCTGTCTGTGAAGGAGCGTAAATTTATGAGCAAATACTCAACTTTGCCATAAATGTTCATCATAATGTGACACAATTTCCTCAAGATTTAACGCCGCATCAACTCGGGCGCCGAACCATCGAATGAGCTTAAGGAATTCGAATGCGAATGCGTATGGCTAGGTAGGGGGTATATGGGGTGTATGGGTACTGTCATGGCCATGCAATTCTCATGGCTCATAAAGTGGCTGGGCGCATAACTCGTTTTACTTTTGCTTCCGCACAGCGGCTGATGGCAGCTGACATAAATTTTAAAATGAAATAAAAATAATAATATTATAAGAAATGTACATTTTAGCTGAAGTCGAGGCGTTGACACACACACACACACACGCATACACACGCATAGATATTTATTATGTGGATAGACATAGCATTGGTGCTTATCTGGCAATGAGTGGGCGTGGCAGATGGCACCGAGTCCTGACGGGCAATCACAGTTCGTGCGATGACTGTGCCCTAAGATGCTGTCAGGACGCAACGACAACAGCACAGATTGCACTGTGTGTGCGTGTGTGTGTGTGTGTGTGTAATAACATAAGCGTGCGACTGACAAGCATAAGCACCGCTGCTGTCACTGTCACAGCAGCAGCATCAACAGCATCAGCGCCTGCCAGCAATGCGTGTTATTACACCGCGCGGCATACTTTTAGCGCCACTCAAAGCACATTTCACTTTCAGCATGTGTGTGTGAGTGTGTGTGTAAATAAAAGTTGAATTATGACAAAAGGCATGCATCAGGCAGCAGCAGCAACGACAACAACAACAACAATAATAAGAACTATGGCCTGATAATGCGCTCTTCACTCACTGACTTGGCCCGACTTCAAGCGTGTGTTTACGTTTAACATGTCGTATGCGCAATTTGTGAAATATGCGAGCGCCTTCTCAGCCAACATGAGCAATAACATGTGTGTGTGTGTGTGTGCGTGCGCGTGTAGTGTGTGAGTAAGCAATTAGTTGCCTTTTCAGCTGAAATAAAAGCAATTCGGATGAGAGTTCTGTGTGGGGTCTACGGCCAAGTCAGAGACGGAGGCTGAGGCTGAGTCGACGTTAAACAAACAGCAGCTCATTAATATCCTTTATGCGTTTATTACACCACCCGGCAGCATCTTATGAAAAAAGATTAATAAATGCGCAACGGCGCAACCGGAACACAAAAACAATAACAAAATGAGCAACCCAGAGGCGGAGCAGGAGCAGGAGCAGGAAAAAAAAACCGGTTTAATTAGTTAAACAATGGCAGAGCTCCTAACGCATGGTCGCTCGTATCAATCAGACAATGTTGTATTATTAATAACCACAAAACGTTCCACAAAATCATTTATTAACGCCACTTAATGGCCATAATTCGAGAGCATTCAATGGGCTTACAGCGATTACGTATGCCCATAATATAATAATTTCGCTCAGTTTCCTGCATAAATCGATCAGCTGACATTTTGGCCTGAATTCTTTTGCACCGATTGCAACTTGAATAAGTAAATATTTTATTTAGCTAATATTTTTTTTTTTTTTACTCTTTCTATTATTATTTTATTTTTGTGCATTTGTCGCTTTGGCCTATTTTGTTTCTCTTTTTTTTTATCAGCCACACGTGAAATCGTTTTATTAAGCTGCGCTCATTCATTTGCGCTTTTTATACCCTTTGGCTGCAAATAGGACAAAGCAGACCTATGCAAATGCTTTAAAAAGTTCTGCCTGGATATCTGGTTGCACCAGGAGCAGATTTACATGCATTTCACATCAGCCCTAACAGCATTCAGCCTCGTTATTCATGCAAAGGGCTGCTGCAATTCGGTGAAAAAAATTGTGATTGTTGTTGTTTTTTGTTAAGCCCTTAAAAGGTGTTCATTTAAAGTGTTAATTAAATTTTTATAAAATTGTATTTCTGTGCATTTCCAATGAAAATTGAGTTTTATATGCAACAATGAAAAGGTGATCGAGCAGATATAATACTATTCGGAAAACATCTGTTCAAATTATCGATAATTTATAGCTGTTGAAATGGTGAACTTGATTTCGCATTTTATTTATTTATTTCTATAGGTTTGCAAATATTGCATATTTTAAGCTTGAACTGAAATTTCGACTGAATTGTCTAGCTAAATTATCTATATTATCATTCGAACTATCATTCTATTGATGGACAAATAGATAAATAGATAGATAGATAGATAGATAGATAGATAGATAGACAGATAGATAGATAGATAGATAGATAGATAGATAGATAGATAGATAGATAGATAGATAGATAGATGATATGCTTACCGAAAACTATATCGATAAATATATCGATAGAGAGGCCGATAGATACATCGATAGAAAGATCGATAGACGTATCGATAGAACGATTGATAGATTGATTGACTGGTTGCTTTACTTATGTATTGATTGATTGATTGATAATTTAATATATGGAGAGATAGATAGATAGCTAGGTAGATAGGTAAATAGATAGATCGATCGATAGATGTATAGATAGGTCGATAGATAGATATATCGATAGAAAGGTTGATTGAAGCACTATCAATAGTCAAGGCAGCCGAATATGTATATCATATAACCCACCATTCAACAGTCTAAGTGTTATATGGTTAGTGTTCATAGAGATATTTAAATACAGCCCAAAACAATTTGTTTCCTTTCAATTTATAGCCGAACTTTTGTTTGTGGAGCAGCCTTTACTCACACTATACAAACATTATGATTAACGATTAAATAATCTCTATCTATTTATAGTAACTCTTCTGTATACTACAGCTTATGTTTAGGCTAGGTAAATACTACAAACTGAAATTTAGTATCCCAACTGCAATTATTTACTTAAACTGCAGCGAATTGAGACAAAGTTTTGCTTTAGTTTTGATATAATAAAAGCAATATCTTAACGTCTTAGATATATGTAGTTGCCGAACTTTGTTAACTAGTTCTTAAATTAAATTTAGCCTCGACTTTATGACTGGCCAAAGTTTGTGGCGTGAGCCACACACAGTGCAAACTCTGTGAATCTCTTAGTTTGACTTTTGTAGTAAAATGTCAAATACAAGCACACTTTGGCCATGGGGCAGGAGCAAGGGGAGCTCCGTGAGGGGCAATTGCCAAAACCTGCGGCCTCTGCTGTCATTCACAGTCCGCAACGGATTCAAGCACCCGCACCCATACACACACCGCGTACGGCTCTGACAGCTTCATATAAATAAAACGGGCGTACAGACAGTGAGACGGACGTAGAGAGATACAGCTGCTATTGCTTTGTGTCCTGGCGATGCGGTTGCCCAAAATCCACCTTAAATTTGACAACATGCGGCAGTCGCACAGGTGGCGCAGCTGTCTCTGAGAACGACGAGAGAGAGAGACGACGGAGAGAGGTCGAGCAACCCTGCGGGTGTCAATCTGAGGGCTGTCAAATTATGTATTTAAAGTGGCTGCTGGCTTAAAGTTTTCGCAGCGGCTTCGTTGAACTTTTGTTCAATATTAATGAGGCGGCATTTGTCAGCGATGAAATTTTTGCAATTTAAATTAACATCAGCTGCAATTAAATTAAACGATTTTAATTTACAAAAATATTTGCACGTGGCATGCACGACCCCGGGGCGAAAGTGCGGCCCAAATTTGAATTTAAATTGGAAGTTAGTTTGGCAACTGGCCGCACCCTCCCCCCTCACCACCCATGGGGTGAACAGCGTCTAATCCTTCAATTAATATTCTTCGGCTCCCCGAAACGAGCAAATGTGACCCAAAGTCTTTGGCGTTTGCAAACCCTTTTCGTGGTTGGAATTTTTCGGTTCCAGCTTGCAATTATTTAACGGTTGCCATTTTTTATACCCTGAACCATTGAAGGGGAAATAGGGTATAATGGTTTGTGAAAAGTATGTAAAGGAGAGGAATCATCGAGAATAAGTATATATTTTGATAGGAGATGAGCTGAGTCGATATAGCTGTGTTGTCCGTCCGTCCGTCGTCTGTGTCGTCTGTCGTCGTCCGTTGTCCGTCCGTCGTGTCTGTGTCCGTCGTCCGTCGTAGTTGAGTGCATGATTGAGATAGAGAGAGAGCTGAAATTTTGTATGTAGACTCGTGTATACCATAGCAGTAGAGTTTATCATATTTTTGATAACTCATTCGATATCTTTTTTATGAGGATAATCGATAATTGATATTGTTTTTCAGCTAATTTACTTTTGGAATAGAGTTTAGATTTGTTGTGTATATAATTTGATGGATAAATTTTGCCATTTAGATTTTGGATACAGCCCCTTCGCAATTATAACGTGTATAGTAGAGACTTGTGCTTTGGAATGTAAAATTTATAATTATGATTACGTTCTGAGTTTCATTAAGATAGTAGTCTAAAAAAAATTATTCAAATAAATTGATAATATGGCAATGCAGCGCTGCCAAGCGCAGTCGCTGCTTACTGGTAGTTAGCAGAGCGCGGTCTTATGCGTATCGGTGGATGCTTGTGTATGTATGTATGCATGAAGAGTGCAGATGATTATAATATCAGATTGAGGGTTCGGGTATCTTAGTCGACAGTCTGTGAGCTTCTTATTGTTTTTTCGTTTTTTTTCTTAATTTTTCTTAATAAACTCTCACACTTTGCTGGCACGCATTAAATTCGTAATTTATCTTTAAAACCGAACGCTGCCCGTCTTTGATGATATTTCCCCACCGTCCCCCGTCTCCTGTCGCCGGCTAAATGTTTGCTTAAAGTTACCTCATTCAATGCAAACAGCAGACAAAGCAAGACCAGCCACCGGTGCCCGGTGGGCGTATCATTAGAACACATGACCCACTCAAAGCCGCCGTCTCAGTCTCAGTCTCAGTCTCAGTTCGCCTCAATGTGTGGTGTGTGGTCGCTGTGCTTGGTGTCAGCTGCTGACTGACTCTGTTTGTATTTCATTATTTATTCTCTTATCAAGACGTCTACAGCAAAAAGCCCAGCACAGCAAATAATTAATTATGCGCCAGCCCCAACCCGCGGAACGCATCTCTAGTTGACACACACACACGGCGTATGAGTATTTGAGTTGTATTTACTTTTTTTGTTCTCCTCTCCTACTCTCGCACAACAACATAAACTCTTGCTAAACCACTTTTGACAGCTGGGAATTCTTGCACTCTCCCACGCCTCACCTGGCCAGCAATAGGAAGTGAATGTTTCTTGTTTTCATATTAATTAGAAGAGCAAAAAAACTAAAGCAAAACTCGAGCAGCTGCCAGTGGAGTGAGAGAGAGAGAGAGAGAGAGAGACTGAGTGCAAAAACAAAATAACAATTTAATAAAAATATGCATAAATATTTCAAATGACAAAAATGCATTTGTGTGCTTGCTTTTCCATTTTCCCATTTTCACAATTTCACATTTGGCCACGCGAGTCGAAACAGAAAGTTGATTTTTAATTAGCTGCGCTAAAAATAAATTGCACAAACGTGTCTGGCATTTGCAGTGCGGATTCTTGACATATTGCCAACAGCTGCAAATGCTAGAGCGGAGCGAGCAGGAATCGAGCGATGGCTGAGGCGTTGCCACGCGCCATTTCATGGAAGTGCATTTGGGGCGTTTGTCAGGCGCCTGCTGTTAGCCTGGCCCAGGTCAAGCTGTTGGGCGGCTAGCGGAATTTGAATTGATTCAATTCAGGCGCGCTCGGTTATCGTTATCGGCCACTTAGGCGACGCGGCCAGCCAAAAAAGTAAACAATTTAATGTATAAAGTTTTTGGTCGGTCGCAGCGCAAAACAAGCCATGGCTGACTGCCTGGCTGCCTGCCACGCCCACAATGGAAAAAGAAAACACATCGAACCCTATGGGGCTGAATAACAAGCCAAAGTTTTTTGGGCAATCATTAAAATTCATTTCCTATCGACAGTCAGCAAAGACACACAAACACACACATACGTTTGTTATAGATGACGCAATTTAGTTTGAATATCTATGGCAGCAGCCACAATCTATATACATACATATATAGTCAAAGATATATGTATGTGTGTGTGTGTGTGTGTGGCAATAGCTACCCATTTTGATGTTTTCGTTGCTTCCACTTTACATATGTATGCGTGTGTGTGTGTTTGTGTGTGTTTTCACAAGTGCCTCGCAGCGATTTGAATGCGGCAATTCCTTTTGAATTGATCCCAAAAGTGACCTTTGATTTTCGATACGATTCCAGTCATTTTCACATGGCCAGGGCCAGAAGTCTCCAGTGACTTTTACTAGCAGCAGCACACACATATAAACACACACACACACACATGCATGTGAGCAGCTTCCATAGGAACAAGAGCCATTTTGTTTGTGTAGTTTAAGTGCCCGCATTAGTGGCGCATATAAATTTTGTCGCTCAACAACAACAACAACAACAACAACTAGAGCAAAAGCAAGAGTAATATCAGCGAAAGGCAACGACAAAAGCGATGAAACGAAGCGAAAATCAAACTAAAACTTCGCCACATGAAAATCATAATTCAAACGTTGAAATCAGCACACAGATTGGCCCTGTCCGCATATGTATGTATGTATGTGTGAGTGTATGCATATTTAACTATATGCGTGTGTGTGTGTGTTTGTGCCTTTGATTGTTTAGTGCTTGGTGTGTGTGTGTGTGTGTGTTTGAATACACAATGGAAACTATTGAAAATACGTAAAGCCTCTTTGGTTGCCTGCCTGCCTGCCTGCCGGCGTGTCCTTGTGCTGCTTCTGTGATTTCTGTATGCTTGCTGCCTCCAAAGAGCCCGCCACGCCCTTTGCTCTGCCGCACAGCATTTATTCTGGCCCCGTTTACCCCCTTAGCAGTGGCGCGCGTGTACGTTTTGTTTTATTGCCAGGCTGACTCGTTGCCAGGATTTGCTTTTTGCAAACACTTTCCCCGGTAGCGCTGGGCTCTCAGCTTGGAGAGGGGCAACGCTTGCTTTGCAGCCCATTGTGTGGGGATAATCGAAGCCATAAATAACAGGCGCGAACGAGTTTTTTTTTTTTCGTTGTCTTTTATTTGTTTTTTTGGCTAACAGCAGTAACAACAGCCACGACAACAGCAGCAACAGCAACAGCAACAATAAGCCCACGATAACAAAAGTGCCAAAAGTGACAAACACCGGGCAACTGTCAAGCTGTCCATGCCCATGCTTGCCATGCCGCGCCCCCTTCGCCCACGCCTCGCCTCGTTAGCAAATCCAATTTGTGCGTGTATGTCAACAGTTTCGATGCAGCAGCAGCGGCAGTAACGGTAAATGCTGTACTAGCTGCTACAAACATTTCGCGCACCCGCAAAAGCCAAAGCAACAACAACAACTAAATAAACTAAAAAAAAAATTCGCACGCGACAAAAATCGCGTGCGTCACTGTGTGACACACTTTCACAATCAGTTTGTGCTTTTGTGGATTTTTTTTTCTTTGTTTTTGTTTTTAATTTTTTTCTTATAAATCAATTAAAAATTTACATTTCATTCACACAATAAATAATTTGCATAATAGCCGCAAACCGCACACTGGCACACGTACCCCAAACAAACGCGCACAGGACACGAAATCCAAGATAAGAAAGCGAACGGATTGCACCGACTGATGTAATACACTTCCATTGAAAACTCATACTTATAGTTGATTTGTGTCTTAAGTTGCGAATTAAATGTATGCATGAAAGTGATTCGAATACTGTGAATATATAAGCAGTCGGGTATTACCGACTGCAGAATACTCATTCACGGCACAAACTCTCGATATGCCATGCCCCCAATTGGTTTACATATATCTATTATCATTCAATAGCGAATGCAGAAGAACAGACGAACAGGCCTAATACACTCCATTTCATTTCCTGAATGAGTATTAAAAAATACTTATATTAAAATGAAAATGGTAAAAAACAATCATTTTCAATTAATTATGGCGCCAGCTTAAAACAATTTGTTATTGTTGCACTCGCGTAGAGAAACGAAAATATTTTCTATACTTTTTGATGCAATGCAAATGTTTGGCTTTAAATGTTTACAGCTCGCTTTAAAGCGGAATCCGCAGCGCGCTTGGCTGTGATTTAATTCACTCAATTTGTAGCATTAAAAATCAATGCGAATATTTGAAAACTGACTTTCAGTGGAAATGTTAATCCCAGCGGAAAAAGTCAATAAAATGTTAACATTACATTTTTTTTTTTCATATCGCTAACTAATTTTTAGTTGCTTTTTAATCTTTCAGTTAATCAATATTTAATTATAATATTTTTTATGACTCTTTTTTTTTGTTGTAAACAAACATAATTTTAATTAATTCATTATTTACGCGTGCTATAAAATGCCTTAAAAATTTGTTTGGTTTGGTAATTTTAATTAATGAAGCATTAAAATTTATTATTTGTTTTTTTTTAGTTTTCATATTTTTTACATAATTTTTTTTATTTATTTTTATTAAATTTTAATTTTTTAATATTTAACAGTTTTTATTTTATTTATTTAAGTGATGTTAATGTTAATTTTACAATAGCTTAAATTAATTTATTTTGTTTATTTTATTTATTTTATTTATTTATTTTTTTTTTTTAATTTATTTTATTATTTTTTCATTTTATTTCTAAATTTATTTTATGTTTTATTGTTTTGTCTATAATAATAAAACTCTAGCTTTTATATCTTCAAAGACTTTATGTTATTTATTTTGTTTATTCTATTTATTTATTATTATTTTTTTTTTTTTTTTGTTTTATTTATTCTATTCATTTTTTCATTTTATTTATTTTACTTTTATTTATTTATTATTTATTTTTATTTTATTTTTTATTGTTTTGTCTATTATAATAAATCTCTAGCTCTTATATCTTCAAAGACTTTAGACATACATATAGACAGGGATAAATTAGCTTAGCTCTTTGCCACACCTCCTTTTGCCTATTACGCAAATTTTCCTATTTGCAATTGGGTTCAGATTATAAACAAATTGTTAAAGTTCTTCAGGCAGCCACAACTAACATAACAAGCCAATAAAATGCTTAAAAGGAGATTTTTTGAAATCACACGATTTTGCTTTTAGAATTTAGCTGTTGGTGTCGTGTAGTATGTAGATACGGCGTATATTTGTATATAACCTTGCCACAGCTCCAAGAAACACGCAACTCGCTGTCTGAGTGATTTAATTTTAGACCTGCGGCAACAAGAAAATATTCAAGCGTCTGGGCGGCGAATGAGAAGGAGAATGAGAAGGAGAATGAGATGCATCTGGCTGGAAACAGTTCACGAGTTCCGAGTTGAATGTATTAAGAGCAGATGTCGATTATTGAAGTGAATAAGAGAGGAGCAGATAAGAAATGCTTGTGAAATGCAATAAAATAATATTGAAATAAAATAAAATTAGAAGCAAACTGTTGTCAGTTGTCCGAGTGAGGCATCAAAAGACTCTCAAATATTTATTTATGCACGAAATTGAATTCGAATGTAAATGCTAATAGAAACACACAAACAATGTTTTCTGTGTGGGCACAATCACATTTGTGTAAACAATTTATTCGGCATTTATTTGAATCTGAAAACATTTAATAGCCAACACAGAGGCAGAATTTTGCGTTTTTGGTTTCACTTCCAGATTTGTGTTCGACTTTGACAGAGTCCATCTCATGTATTGTATAAAATAGATTTTTGTAGCTTGGATTCATGCTGGTCAATGAAACAACTCTCTTGATTCGATTGTTTTTACAACAGTTGCGGTTGCCCGTGCCACAGACAAAGCTGCTGCTGCTGTCCGCAATGACAGTGAGTTATGGCAGTATCTGGTCAGCATCAGGACAACGTAAGCACATGCTCTTCAAGCGGAATATGCATATTCCTTATGAAGCCGCCTTTCTTTAGGCTGTGCCTGACACTACCAGGAAGAAAAATAGACAAAATGATTTATGTTTCTTTGGCCTACCTACGCGCTGTGCTTTTTATAAATGTACAACATGGAATCATCAAAAGTGAGTGAGTGAGTGAGTGAGAGAGAGGGGGAGAGACTGCTTAGGCTGAAGCAAATTTAATTGTCGCCTGTCTTTGGTGCAGTAGGTAAATGTTAATAAATGTCAAAATGTGAGCAACGAGCTCGAATTTGGCACTGCCCGAAATTCAGATTGTCGTGCCACAATTCCACATAATTTATGAGTTTTCAATTTATCATTTTTCTCATTTCATTTCTGCTGCAGATTGCCTAAAGCTGCCGCCACGATTAGTAATGCGGCCCCAAGTGTCAAATGTTAAATATGAGCTGCTCATTGAGTGAGAGCATCAGTGGTGGGTGAGTGTGGGGGCGAGTGACAGTGCGTCTTGCATGTGAAGCACACATGTTGAGCTGAGCTGTGTGGGAAGCTGATGCGCTTTGTGACTTAAGCTCTACTTAGTACAGGCAAATAACTCGCAAGCCCCCGCATAAAATATTGCCGCCACTTGTCATCGATGGAGAAAGGGGCAAACGCTTTCCCATCACATCGCTGGCATGCTGGGGGCTGCTTGTCATTAAAGTCGTAAGCAATGTCATGTAGCTGTCAATTTTACCCAAAAAAAAAAAAAAATAAACGTGGCATTTGCGTTACGCCTGTGACAACTGTCAACTGTCTTGAGAGCGCGCTTATCGGGCCGTAAAGCCCACAGCTCCGTCACTCACCTACTTGAAACACTTGTGCGGCTGCAGCTAATTAGAGCCAGCCCCTCAAGTCACAGGGCTGCTGAGTTCAGAGTCGCCAACTGGTAGTTGGCTATGTCAACGTAAATTTACATTTTTAGGGCGCACGGACCATGGAATGCGGACGTTCAGCTCGCTCGTTCGTTTGCATAACACGGTATATGAAGCCAGCGCAAAGTGTACAAAGATAAGAAGTTCAGTCAGACTCGCCGCACGGATTAAACGTTCCTAATAGGTTTAGCAAACTACGAGGTAGTATATTAAGGCAGCGCCTAGAAGTGTAAAACCCACAGGAGGCGTGTGCTATTCAGAGGAGTCCTCAAATACAGCTAAGGCATGTGACAGTTTGTGTATTTTTGTGGTAGTGCTATAAAAGTGGAAAGGCCTTTCTTATGAAGGTAAAGGAGAAAGGGTAAATTTATCCATATTCTACGGACTAATGGTATTTATTTTATTATTATTATTTTTATTTTTAATTTTTTGTATTATTTTTACAATAATTTTTTTTTTTTTTTTTATCAAAGAAAAACTTTTTTTTTTTAAGTCAGGATAATAATAAATTTTTTTTTCAGCTTTTTATTATCTCCCCAACAATAACAGTAATTTACTTCCTATACACCATTCTGAGCCTATAGACTCAAGTAACCCACGCTCTAAACTTTAGAATTATAATATTATTTACAACAAAAAGTGATTTAAGTAAAATGAAATTTAAAAACTTCATTTATTTGGACATAATTCTGCATTTTGAAAAACTAAACTAAAAAAAAAAAAAATAAAAATAAATAAATAAATAAAATTAAAAAAAAAGAAAACTCTAAAAAATTCCAAATATAAAACTAAAGTAAACAAAAAAAATAAAAAATAAATAAATCAAAATAAAAGGAAACTCTCAACAATTCCAAATATAGCTAACATACATTTATTTACATGTACCTCTCTCTCTCTCTCTCTCTCTCTCTCTCTCTCTCTCTCTTTCTCTCTCTGTATACAAATATATAATCTAATATTAATTTATTCTGTTTAATGCAAAATTGAAATGTAAGGAAATATGCTTGAGTTTTATAAAAATCGAAAATTTATACAATACAAACATTGAATTTGCATGCATTAATTTATGTTGAACAAACGAAATGCAAAGTTTTTAAGTTCTTAATAACAGGCGCTGACAAGTCCTTTGTATGCTGCAAATCTGTTCATGTGTGCATGTATGTATGTGTGCATGTGTGCATGTGTGCATGTGTGAGTGTGCTATGCTCTTATACAAAAGACTTGTAACTTTGTTAAAAGAGTTTCGACATTTGTGCACACTCGGAACAGGCGCATTCCAAATTGGCAGCGGCAGTTAAAAACATTAGCATACTTTTGAGCGCCCGCAAAGTTTGTTGCTGAAACAAATTAACCTTGAAGCAGACGAGAGAGTGGAAGAGAGAGAGAGAGAGAGAGAGAGGGTGTGTGTGTGTGTGTGACAGCATCAGCGATAGACTCTGCTTTAGTCATGTCTTAAAGAGATGTAGATTATTATGCAAATCTGTATCTCTGGCTAGAACAATGGCAGCCTTGAGAGGAACTTTCGAATGCCTTCGGGCTGCTGCGGCTGCTGCTGCTGCTGTCTTCTATCTTCTGTGGGCTTTACGGGCTGTTACAAAATTTATTAATTTTTAAGGCAACGCGTGACGTCAGCTGATAAGGAACATGCTCGACAAAATCAATAAGCCGCCATGGCTGGCGCTTCAGCTCTCACTCCCTCTCCCGCTGCTGTGGTGAGTATTTTGCATGATTAATGAAACCACGTAATTGATTACACGGCCACGCCCCAAGTTCGAAACGTGTCCCTTAAGCAGAAAGAGCGTAGCTTTCGTGCAATGCTTTGCAGCCTCAAAGAGTGCGACAAAATAGCTGATTGATGCGTCTGCGACTCGCACAATGACTCTATAAAGATTCACACACACACACACACGCAGAATTGGAGATAATCGTTGACGCACATGTGTGTGAGAGAGAGAGGGAGAGTGAGTAAAGACCTGTGCAATGCGCTGATGCTGCTGTCATTGATGCTTGAGCTTGGCGCTGTCATCGATGTTGGGCAAAATTACGTTGCATCTGGCAGTCAACTGCAAGCAGCAAGCGACAAACAGCAGCAGCACAAAGGCATGCGGTCGAGCAGGACTCGGGATCTGGCTCTGGCCCGGCTCCGGTTTTTGGTTATTTATGCTTATTTTCTATGCACACACGTAGCGACTCATCAGCTATAAAAGCAAATGCCTGAACAAGACAGGCAAAGGCTCTACAGACGTGGAGTCGATGCGGATCAGAGGTAGCGTAGTCTGGATGTGGGTGTGGCTGGGACTGTGGGCGTCTATATGTGCTTTGTTGTAGATGCTCATGCAGGCGCACAATCATCAATCAAAATCAAAAGCCAAAGCTAAAGCACTTCTGACATTAATTTATTCAAAAGGGATACAAGCAGTTTGCAAGACAGCAGGAAAGTGCCGTATGTATGTGTGTATGCATGTGTGTGTGTGTGTGTGTGTGTCGGCTATCTGTATAGCTCTTCAATTATAAGCACACACACACACATACATACATACATAGCAAAATAGTTATTCAATTTAAAAACAGCAACACGCAAAACTCACCCGAAATTTTCAATAAATATTCGTTGCTTCGCCGAGAGCTTTTAATTAATATTTATAAACGATAACCGAGTGAGAACACGCTTTGCATAAATCAAAAGCATTTGAATAATAGATACGAATTATGCATTTAATTAAGATTTGCCACACAGCTCTCGACGTAAAAACAAACAATTTTCCATTCAACATTTTACAATTTTTTTTAAGCACTCTCCTCTGTCTCCCTTTATCCTTCTCTCTCTCTCTCTCTTTCCCTGGCGACTTTTTGTTTTCGTCGCTCATCAATAGCTGCGCATTGTTTTCTACGCCACGGCTACAAATTTTGATTTCTTTCGCTTGCATCGCTCACAGAAGGGCAAAAAATAACAGATAAAAAAAAAAAAAAAAGCAGAGGAATACCCAAACGGCAGACGAATTCAATCTAAATGCAAATGGCTCGCCTTGTATTCACCGCATAGAGGGAAAGCTGATGCTCTAGCTGTAGAAGTTGTCGCTGCTCCAGCTGCTGCTGTTAGCATTGATGACTTGGCAGCAGGAAACGGGCAGCAGCAACTGCAGGTGAAATCGCAACACAGAAAGTCAATTAGACGACCGGCGCTAATCAGAGTCGCTTGCGGATTTCGTGACCGGCAATGCGATTGCCAAAGAAGCCAAGGACTGTGTGTGTGTGTGTGTGCTCATTAATGGCCAACTCTGCTTGGCCATGTTAATACATGCAATGCAATTCAATTCAGTGGAGTATTTTCTTTTTTTTTCGCTTGACTTGCTCCTCTATTGCTGCTCATATGTGTGTGTGTGTGTGTGTGTGTGTGTATGCTTACGCTCAAGTATGCTTAACAATGGGATCGCTTCATTTACTGCCCGACATGGTCGCTGTGCAAATTGATAAATTATCGTCGAGCACCCAGACGCCCACGTCCACGCCCAGACGCACCGCGTCCCACTGCGCCCACTTTTCGACCATAAATTGCATGCAATTAGCCAGGCGAAAACAATTAGCCCCATGCGATAATCATATATTCTTTATTGCAATAATTGAGTTACAAGTCGCTTAACAGACGCTCAGCCAAATGATAAGCATTTGCCAGCTCAACATGCTTCCATTCAGGTCAACGTATTTTAATTGGGATGCTGCAGCAGTCGATGGCGAATGATTCACCTTAAACAACAACAACAACAACAACACGATGTTCCTCTTCCTCTTCAACTTCCACTTCCACTTCCACTTCCACTTCCACTTCTACTTCTACTTCTACTTCTACTTCTACTTCTACTTCTACTTCTACTTCTACTTCTACTTCTACTTCTACTTCTACTTCTACTTCTACTTCTACTTCTACTTCTACTTCTACTTCTACTTCTACTTCTACTTCTACTTCTACTTCTACTTCTACTTCTACTTCTACTTCTACTTCTACTTCTACTTCTACTTCTACTTCTACTTCTACTTCTACTTCTACTTCTACTTCTACTTCTACTTCTACTTCTACTTCTACTTCTACTTCTACTTCTACTTCTACTTCTACTTCTACTTCTACTTCTACTTCTACTTCTACTTCTACTTCTACTTCTACTTCTACTTCTACTTCTACTTCTACTTCTACTTCTACTTCTACTTCTACTTCTACTTCTACTTCTACTTCTACTTCTACTTCTACTTCTACTTCTACTTCTACTTCTACTTCTACTTCTACTTCTACTTCTACTTCTACTTCTACTTCTACTTCTACTTCTACTTCTACTTCTACTTCTACTTCTACTTCTACTTCTACTTCTACTTCTACTTCTACTTCTACTTCTACTTCTACTTTTCCATCTTCTGCTACTTCTTGTCCTCCCTCTTCTACTTCTACGCACACGACCGTAAAGTATATGCAAATACCGTATATCGGAGAAACACTTTGATGGCATTAGAATTACAAATATCATTTGCCAGCAAGCATATCAACTGCCTAGCAATGGCAATGGCAATGCCAATGCCAATGGTAACCGCATCAACAACAACAACAACAACAACAACCAACAAGCCGCAGAGCCAGCAGAAAATTACGAAAGCCTCCCTCTAAGCGAGCTCTCTCCGAGAAATTGATGCAAAATAAATATGTAAAATTGTTCGACTGGCGCGGCTGAAATACATAAATCAGATGAGAAAAGTTAAAATTAAATGCAAACAGTGGCAGGAGACGGCGACGAAATTGAACTTTAAGCTGAACGTGAACGCGTGGAGTGTGGAATGTGGGGATTTTGGGGACTGTATGGAGAGAAGAAGGGGGCATGGGGCAGGTTAGGGTGGCAGTCCTGCCTCAAGGTACCCAAGGCAGCATCTAGGCATCCTTTGCCTGCTCATTAAAGCAAGCAACAGAACGAAATGTCGATAATTTGCAACAATTTGCATGCTACGTGAGAATGAAGTCGTCGTCGCTGCCTCAGCCTGAGCCTCAGTCGCAGCCGCAGTCGACGCAACGCAGCATCAGTGACAGCTGCACTCGGCAAACACTTGGCCAACATTTTGGCAACGGCTCGGGCTACGTGAGGCGGGCACAGGCTTTTAATTGGAAGTTGAAAGGCAAACACGTTGCGTTTCCGTAAATTACGTTAATTGGCTAATGTGCACAGATTTTCAAATTTCATTTTCGTTTGCATTCGTTGGCGAAATGCATTTATAAATGCATTCATTGCCGTCGCACGTGACCCTCAATCGATTATCAGATGTTGACTTGACTTTAAATTGACTTGAACCCATTTTATAGCTATAGTTATGACATATTCACAATGAATACTGCTTTCTGATTGTCTTCTATTAATGTATATGACATTCGAGTTTCTATGATTATTTATGATTCATTCAGGGATAGAGCAAAGAAGACTTAAATTATTATTTAAAAAAAATTTTTTTTATTATTTTTTATTTGCAATCTGTCTTGTACAAAATAAAAAGCAAATCTTAAAAAAAAAAATGAAGTACTATTTTGAAAATGGGAAATCAGAGTATAATGGTTTTGTTGAAATGTATTTAACAGGCAAAAGGAGGCGTAGCAGACCGCCAAAGTATATACATATATTCTTGATGATTCCCTCAACATATTTCGACGTATTTCTTGCAAGTATTTCCGCTAACTCCTCCACGTAATTCCTCTATGTAAGTCCTCTACGTAATTCCGCTACGTAGTTCCTCTACGTCTTTAATGCTTAGCTGATCGATCACACACTTTACTTCACTTTATTGCGCTGACCCCCAACAGGCCTGGACGACTGAAGACTGACTGAAGAACTGCTGCAGCTGCTGCCCTTTATATAGCGACACTTTTACTCAAGCACTGTCTCTCACAAACGTTGAGCCCTACGACAGGTAGAACTCGTTGCAGTCGAGCTTCAAGTGAGCAATGGGAACGCTCTCTGCTGCTGTGAGCATTCTAGCTTCGTTTTACCTAAATACAAATACCAAATGAGCACTGCTGCATACATATGTAGACAACTTTAATGATCTTCTGAACTTATTCTCTCCTTACTTTTACTCAAGTACTGTCTCTCTCGTTACAGTCGAGCTTTAAGTGACCAATGGGAAAGCTCTCTGCTGCTTCAATAGTTTGTTCAGGGGATTTGCTAGTCGAGCAGACTTGACTTGACTTGACTTGAGCTTTCATACTTGTTTCTTTCTGATTTTTGTAGCTCAATTCTTAAGCAACTGTTCAACTTCACACTCTAAAAGTTTAGTGAGCTATCTATCTATCGACACATTCTTCTTCTTCTTCTTATTCTTCATTATCATCATCTCCTTCTTCTTCTTATATACTCAATAAATAACTCAATAATTTAACTAAAATATGCAAAATAAATAAACAAAATATTTTATTCTTGACTGAAGAGCAAACAAATAAAAAGAATGTTACTTAACAAATTAAATAAATTAAACCAGCATTTTTAATTCGCATTATGTAAGCAAAATAGTTTTGTGAACAAGCTTTTTCTTTGAGTCAACTATTGAAATAATCCATTAAAAAAGTTTAGTTACTCAGCTGAGCAAAATTTGCAGTTGAGTTGAAAGGGAAAAAGACAAAAAATATTTATGTAAATATTAAATTGCCGAACTTATTGATGTTGTATAACGTTCAATAACAGTAAATTTGTAAATTTTTTGTTTATATAAAATATATATTTTATTTATTTTATTTTTTCTTTTGTCTACAATTGTTAAATGGTTGGTTTAATGATTGCTCAATTATTTACAAAATATATGTATGTCTCTCTTTGCCTAAATAGAAAAATCACAAAAATCAATTGTTATTTTATTATTATTATTTTTTTTTAACATTTTCTGAAAATTCTGAGAGTCAATTTTCAATGCATGTTGAAATGAAATAATATTTCGTTCAAAAGAAAGTTTTTTTTTTTTTTTTTTTTTTTTTGCCTATAGTCGAATATTATTATTGTTGTCATTTAAATGCAGTTTCACATTTTGTTTGCATTTTGTCAAGCATCTACATCTCTCTCTTTCTCTCTCTCTCCCTCTCTCTCCACCTCCTTGACGCACCTGTATATTTTTATTTAGTGGAGCATTTATTGGAGCTTAGCTTCAAAATTTATTATGCATAAAATGACAACAGAAAATTCCAATAAAATATATATTGAAAGTTTTATTAGTTAGTTGAGCGCAGATACACAAGCAAGCTGACTTTCACACACAAACGCACACACACACACACATGCATATGTACCCTTGTATATGTACATACATTATTTGCATTTCCATATAGCCAACATTTTATGTTTATGTTTTTGTGTTGTGGCTGCTTGTTGTTGTTGTTGTTGTTGCTAGTATTGCTTGAAGCATTTTCTGAAAAAAATTCAATTTTTCTGAATTTTAACGAAAAGTTTTGAGTTTTTGTTGTTGCTTAGTTTTGGCCGTCCATGGCAGGAACCCAACTATATATGAGCACAATGACTATTTTTCTTTTTCTATTTTATATTTATTTTTTCTTTTTTTTTTTCTTTTTTCTGTGCGTGGCTTTTGTTCATATTTTTGGCGGACTGTGTGTGGGTGCGTGTGTGTGTTGTTTTTCTATTTGTTTTAATAGACTACTACACTGCGGACTCGACTGGATTGGACTTAGGGCCTGGGTCTGGTCTGTTCTGGTCTGGTCTGGTCTGGGTCTCCTGCTAGCTTTGGCAAATATCCTGCGGCAGCAGCATTCACATTCATATGAGTTTATCGCATGGTGAGGGTGCACTGGATTTAGTGATTTGCTCGTTTATATGTATAAGTGCGGCATATGTGTGCGTGTGTGTGCGTGTGTGCTTGTAGCAAAATTACATATACAAATGGTGATTTCGCTGCTTTTATTTTTTGCCTCGCAGCCGCACCATAAGACGTCGAGCTGAACTTAGCCAAAAGACTTTGGTCTTAGCCTCGGTCTGCCGGCTGCCAGCCGCTGGCTTGTGGCTGGTGGCAGTTGGATTGCGGCTGCTTTGAGACGCTTTTATTCCAGGTAGCCAAAAGTGATCTTAGGGCAATTGTCTGGGCACTGAATCTGTGAGCTGCTCAGCCAACTGGCTTCTGGCTTCTGGCTGCGGCATGTCAGCATTGGTTTATCTCTAATACACATATAAAAGAAGTAAATAACGGTGAAATGAAATTCTCTAAGACAAAGGACGATTATGGAACAACTATTTGCCTTTAGCTTTGCCCAATGAAATTATTCAATTTTTGTTTATTCAGCTTTGTTTCGATTCAATTTAATATTACGATTTATTTTGGCACTATCTGTATATCTAAGATCTGTCTATATCAGAAATTTATCAATAAGCAAGTCTTGCGACTAAATTCTCTGTAAGAAATATTGGCTTATGGCACATCAATTGAGGGGGGGTTCCAAATTTTCAGCATATATTTCATTAGCTCGTTAGTCAAAAACTAACTAAACTAATAAAACTAATAAAAATTCCTAAAGTATTTGATTTTTAAGCACATTTGCATGCATAGCGCAGTGTATAAAAATTCAAATTTACTACAAACTATAAAAATATTGTTTTTAGTCTTAGATAAATAAACTACATAGATGTAAATACATATATTTATTTTTCTAAATTTTTTGTTAAGCGAATTTTTGCATAAGAATTTATAAAGAATTTATTGGTAAACGAAATGAAATTTAATTCATTTAGATAACTTTTGAACGTTTGGTCCTTGAGCATGGGCAATTGCTTTAAATAAAAGCTTTGATAACACAAAAGGAAACTTTTTAAAGTTATTATTCTAGAGGATTATTATAGAATAACAACTCTGTTGAATTTCACTTTCATATAAAGCTGATACTAATTTGGTTATCTAACCAAAAAATCAATTTAAAATTTGTTTATTTATTTATTTTAATTTATTTTGATTTTTATTCAATTAGCCAGTAAATTCCTACAAAGAACAAACCAAACATGCTTTTATATTTTATTCTTATATTTAAAATTAAAGTTAAACTAAATTAAAGCAGAATTCTCTGCTATCCGGTCTTATGTCAAAGACTGATAGACTCGTATAAATATATATATCGAAATACACATACACATATATGTATATATGTACACATGCATGGGTAGTTGTTTATCTACCTTTGGCAAACTTACAGAAATGAATGGCTGTTCCTTAAAGCAGACGTCCGAACATAAACTTGAACTTAATTCGCAAGTTTTAGCATAGAACTTTGCGAAATCCAGAAAGAAAAAGTTTCTTTCGTCTGCGCTCTAGCTCTAGCTCCGTTTTGATGGGCTTATCCGGGTACGAAGCAAAGCGATTTGTACTTTTACTTTTTATCCAAAAACACACAGAGAGAAAGTCATGAGAAAAAAAAAAGAATAGAAGAAATATTTGACGAATTTAACGAATTTGTTTTTATTTTTATTTATTTTTTTATTTATCTCTGTGTAGTTCAATTTGTTTTTGTTGTAATGCCAAAAGATTTGCAGCTGCTGTGAATGCACTTGCACCCAGCACTCACGCTGTCTCGCTCTGACTAACGTTGTCGTTCTCTTTCACTCTGCCTGCTCACTTATGGCAGACGTTGACAATTGTGATCAATTATAACTGCAACTTATTTGTGCGGGTGTATAAATGCCAGCGATGCTTGATTGCGTTCACACACACACACTAGCGCACACACACACATACACATATACACACATGCGAGCGAGTTTCATTAATTTGCTTTACTTTGGTTCATCAATTCGTGCTCAGGTTTTTGCTTGGCAGCCAATTAATTGCCCTGGACATTGAAGGCGTTCATGCGTTGAGGCGTGGCACCTCGAATCACGATGCCAATTGCTCAATCGAGAGATCTCGGGATCTCTTACACGCTTCACTGACCGCTCGCTGTCGTTTTTATTTGCTTAAGGCGATTGTATTTGGTATTTCCTTTCATGTGTTGAATTTTTCATTCACTTTCTTTTTTTTATTTATTTACTTCTATTTTGTTTGTTTTCTTTCTCGTTGTGTGGTTGTTGTTTTGCAATTCACTTTTATTTTGCACACTTATACACGCACACGCACACTCACACGCACAAAGCCTTTGCGAGATGAAAATCTTTCTTTTGTGTTGTTGCTGTTGTTGTTGTTGTTGTTTCTGTTAGCAGCAACAATTCTCGTAATCCGCTTTTGGCCTAAATTTCAATTCTTATTTGATTTCTTTTTTTTTACTTTCGCTATGCACTGCTCTGCTTGTTGTTGTTGTTGTTGTTGCTGCTGTGTTTTGCTCTTTGAGCAAATTTTTAAGTCTCTTTTTCTGCTTTCGGTTTGCTTTTGCGTGTTTATTTTAACGCGAAATTACGGCAAATGCTGTTGGCCAAGTCGCCCCGACCCGACCGCTGCCCGGACAACGTCGACTATTCGCACGCACTTTGAACCGGCTTGTCCCACGGGGGTGGGTGGGAGGCGGTTGTTAGGATAGGCGCACACACACACACACACAGCATCCGCGACAACGACAATAATTTCTGGAGTAGCTTACGCGCTATTTACTTTTATTTTACTTTTTTCTTGTTATTTTTTGTTTTTGTTTGGCCTTTCTTTTAGCCTTCTGCCTAATTAACGCATAAAATGCGAGTCAAATTTGATTTTTTCACGACTTTCGGTTTGTTCTGCGAAAGCAAGGCTCACTGTGTCTCAGCTATGGCTTGCCTCATCCACTGGGCCCCAAGCAGCATTCAGTTTGTTTATCAAACGCGTCTGCGAAACCGTCTGAACAATGCGCGCGCTCGTGCGATCGACTGCGAATACGAGAAGCGAATGAGGAACTGAGGCGACGCCGTCGACAGGCGCTGCCAACCGAATGTTCGAGCCGAATGTTCGAAATGAATGTTCGACTAACGGGCCAAGTTGCAAGGCAAGCCAACAGCAG
The DNA here is from genome assembly GCA_035045965.1 of Drosophila aldrichi. Classification (NCBI taxonomy): domain Eukaryota; kingdom Metazoa; phylum Arthropoda; class Insecta; order Diptera; family Drosophilidae; genus Drosophila; species Drosophila aldrichi. The sequence continues at coordinate 554,746 of JAWNOM010000040.1, forward strand.
CTGTGCGAGCCGTTAATTTGAAATTGAAAAGAAACATTTACTAAGCAACAGAAATAAAATGGAAAATTGAATGAGAATATCAAGTAAATATGTAGCAGAAGCCAATGCTGAATTTTAAATTTAATTTTTAACTCTAATTTTAATCAAATAAATTCATAAATATAACAGAATATTAGATAAATAAATGATATATATTCTATAAATATTTTGTTGATGACTGCAAGTCGAAAGTAACACTTCAAACCACTTCAACTGCTTTACATTCAGTCAAGTAAATATTTGAATAAATTTGAGTAATTTGAATAAATTCCTATTCCGACTTGTGCACATAATAGAATATCGATTGATTGCTATTTCGGTGACTTTAATCTATATATATACCTATATTGTATTATCAATTAAATCAAAGTATCAATATTAATGAGGGAACTCGTATACCGAAATAGGATTAATGCCATAGTAAATAATCGGATGCTGCTTATGTTAAGCGATTGGCACGGTTAACAGCAGCAGCGAGCGAAAATGTTGCGGGTACAACATGCGAACGTGTTCGATGTGACACGAATGCGAGACGAGTGCTCGGCTTTTCGTCACTCGGTCGGTCAAACTCCCCACCCACACACACACACACTCACACACGCCCATGCGACGACACTAACCTTTATTTCTGCTGCTCTCTTTCATCTCGCGTGCTCGTGTGCTCAGCATGCTCGCTCGGCTGCTGTGCTGCAGCAACATGTTGCTGCAACATACAGGCATGGACTTGACCTTTGGCAACAGCCTTTTTACTGTTGTTTTATGCAACCAATTAATAGACAACTCGAGCACGCTCGCACACACACACGCAGAGAAGAGAGCGTGTGCCTGTGTGTGTGTGTGTGATTTATTGCAAGCAGTCATAAATCTGCGCAGAGCATAAACAAAAACATGCATAATTTCCATAAATCTTTGATGGCCGTCGTGTTAAAAGTTTTGGCCAGGCCAATTATGCGCCCAAAACTAGGCACTAATTTGACAGCAAGTGGCCGAAAACCCACTTCTCTCTGGGTCACTCAACCCAAGCTTGGGCTGCTCGCTCCTGGCCATAAGTAAACACAAATTGAGTTATCTGCTGGTCAACAGCATTAATGAAGCGCACACACAGGCAACGTCAATTATTCGCCTCTGTGTGGGCGTGGCAGTCTGCCTGGGCACATCGAGGACGATTATGACCCCGCTGTGTGACCACTGGGGCAATGACCTCTCGTTAACTAACTCATTTCAATTTCTATAAATACGTCAAAGTCTTCGCTCGGTTAATTAAGTGAAGCCCAAGACGAATTGCATTGGCCAACAGATTCACAGTTAGGCGGAAATCAATGCTGAAATTGATTCCTAGAAAAGCGAATGATTTTCGCCGTTAATCCCATTCAAGCGACCAGAGCCAAATACAGTTATGCAATTATAATTCAATGAACTCCATCTGAATATCAACCGCTTAGGCAGGTCACTTGGACTATAAGGAATGGGGCCTAATCGGACACAGTGGGACAAAACTGAAAGCATTTATTAATCTGATTAGATGGAGCGTAAGCTTGTTCAATTTTTATGGAAATAAAGGCATTAGAGGCACCCTGTGCCTGTTGCACCCTGTGTTTAGTTTGAACATAGCTTTGAATGTGAAGAATCTTATTAAATAGCACTAGAAAAATCCTTAAATTAATTTAAATTTGGGTCAAATATATCTATGTGAACTAGTTCATATTTTTAATTGAAAATTTGCTCACCTTAGTTGGGAAGTACGGCAAATATATTTAGAGAAACTCATTATAAATAAAATTTTAACTAACATTAATATATTGACCGACCCTAAATAGATGCTCAAATCTATAAACAGTCAACTCAAGTTTAGCTTAAAGCATTTTATATACATTTATTTCAACTGGCATTTGTCGTTCATTTTCAATCTGTCCGCTGGCTTATCAACATTTTGCAAAGCTGAGCTAGTTTTTGTGACATGTCAATGCTAACGCCTTGATAGGCACGTCAGCTGGCTGAAACGCAAGTCTTTTGTCTTTATTTTTGCTTCACATAAAGTTCAACTGGCTGTCAACTTTGACAGCTGCACCACAAAGCGACAGCAAATGTCAGACGTCTTCAGTGCTGCGGTCTCAGCACGTCAGGGCAACATGTTGCTGTAGACATGTTGCTTTCGTTAAGTGTTGGCTGCTGCAAATGTAGCCAAGCGCGGGGCTGGCAACATATTTGGCAATGACTTTGGCAACATGCACGTCGTGCTCTGGCTTAAAGTAATTCAATTTCATTCTGCCAACACGACAAATGGCTAACAAGTGAGTTAACTGTTGCCGGCATCTATTTACCTGCCGCTTACCGCATAATACTTGATTGACAAATCATTGCTCACATTTGTTGCTTGGCCAATTGTGGGCGTGGCAGCTGCCTATTGCTTGCCACTGGCAAGGGATTTTCTTATATCATTTTAATTGCTTTGCAGGCGCAAGTCAAAACAGCACGCACACACACACACACGCACACAGAGAGACAGTCAACAACTCGTTTGCATTGCGCTCTGCGGGCTGCGGTTGTGATTGTGTGAGTGTGTGCGTAAGAGTCTCTGTCTCTGTGTGCTCATTAAAAAAAAACGAAGCAGCTACGCAGAAAAGCGACATTTGCATAATTTGCGAGTGTGTGTATGCGTGTGTGTGTGCGAGCCTAAAAGCATGCAAAACGTGCCACTGACACACAAATGTCAGCAGCAGCAGCAGCAGGAGTCGGAGCAGCAGCAGGAATAGGGCAGCAGGAGTCGGAGCAGGAGCAGCAGAAGTCGGCAGCAGAACAAAGCAAAGTCGAAAACTTGCAAATTTTAATGCATCACAAGATTTCAACAACTTCCGTTTTGAGCTCGGCTGGCCACGCCCACCCAGTGGAGCTCATTAAATGTCCGCCCCTGGTTGGAAAGGGCTGCGCTGCGATTTTGTAGCTCGCACTTTTGATGGCTGTCGTTAAATGATCGTTTCCTTTTTTACGCACTCGCAACTCCAGTGAACTCGAGTCAACTCGAGTCAAGTCAACTCGAATGTGATTGACAGCTGGACACTGAGAGCTCGACTCGGACCCCAGTGAACTCTCTGACGCCAATTTATGAGGGTGTCGTTTACAGTTTTTGGGCTGGCAATTAAAAGGCAAGCCAGAGAAAGTAATATCTACCTCAAGGGTCCAGATGAAAGCGAAACTGTGTGAGTGTGTGTGTGTGTGTGTGTGCGACATCGCGTATTTGTAATGGATTAACACATCTCCCAGGCCGAGGGCTGGCAACCCCCATGGGCAGAGTTTCTGTTTGTGAGCGGCTTGTCATATAAATCAAACATAATCAACGCCAACTTTCAATAGATGCTCGTTCGACTCGGCAGCTGCCTGGCCTGGGGTCGGGGCGTATAAATCTAAATTACGAACATACTTAACGGCGAGCCCAACTCCCGACTCCTGCTCTCTGACCGCAGGGGAATTCAATTGCGGTGAGCGGGCGGCCGGCTTGGCCCTCGTCTGACTTCAAGATTACAATCTCTGTCTATTTTTTTTCTCAGGCAGCTCGTTTGTAACCGCCCCGCATCTCTCTCTCTCCCCCTCTACCTCCCCCTCCCCATCTCGTTAAATGCTGTCTAATGAGCCACGGCAGAGTTGACACCTCAAAGCCAAAGCTGCAAGCAGGGGGAGGTTCGCTCATTGATTTAATTGCAAGTTATTGATGAGCCGGAAATCGGCTTAAGTTTTGAGCGCTCACACACAATTGCGGACGGCGCACCACACGACTGAACAATGGGAAAAGTCATTGATAAGAGGGCCTAAATAACAAAGAAACAAAACTGCAAAAACAAAAAAAACAAAAATAAATAAATAAAATAAACACAAACATTAAAAAGTCAACGAATTGCCAAATTCATTTGTCAAAGCAAAACTCTCTGGCATTTTTGTGGAAAGAGGGTGACTATGGGGTGAGGGCGGATTATAACAAAAATCGAAATTCTAAACAACACATATGAATCTATATTTGAAATTTTGAAACTCTAGCTCTAAAGTTGTAGGAGTTATAGTTTTATAATACATTTTCGATACGGTTTTTAATCGATAACAAAATAACGGTAGTAGCTATCGAGTTTTTAAAACAAACTCGATATGCGCGATGTCTATAGAAACTCATCACCAAAATTGAAAGTCCCTAGCTCCAATACTCTCTGAGATCAATGCGTTCAAACTAGCGGACACGCGAATATACGGATAAGCTCTGCCCTCTGTTCAAGAATGTATACAGCTTATCGGGCTTGCCACGCCTTCTTCTGCATTATATCCAGATTTTCCCATTTTCAATGTGTTCATTCAATAATAAACATTATGAAAAGTCAACTTCTTGCAGATAACCTGCAATCAGGCTCGCCTGACAATCTTTCAGTATGACTGAATTGAGCTCCTACAGATTTACTGACTCTATAAAGTCTTGGCAACATTTGAGTTAAATGGAATTTGCAGCATATATTTGGTGTTGGCATGAATGTGTTCTCAATACACACACACATAGGATAGTCCCTTCTCCTAGTCCCCTCGTCTATCTCGTCTTGCCTGTCAACTACACACACTTTAATACACCCTTTGTAATCGAATGCAAGGCCTCAGGCCATGGACTAAAAGAATAAGTCTCCTGTTCGCAGGACGACGTGCCGTTCAGTGCGTGTGGGCGTCAACAACAAAGCAGAGCTGTCGGTACACACCTCTGGATCGAGAAAAGTGGGCGTTAGGTACACGCTATCTCATTTGTGGTCACGCTGGCGTGTCAAGAGCGTCTCAACAGCAGAGAACTACAACAACAACAAAAACAACAAACAAATAGCAGGCCGAGCAGTAAAGCAAATTCTTATTAGCGTGAAAGGGAGAGTTGAAAACAAAGTAAACGAAACATGAAACATCTTTACAATATTTATTTATATAAATAATATATTATTTGAAGTGGGCAAGCGGAAATCTTTGGCGTCAATATGAAAATTATGTGGGGGAATGCTAATTTCTCTAGGTCAATGAAATATTTACAGAGAAGTTAATCTTAGAATAACAAATTTTAAACAAATTAAATTTTGTTTAAATAAATTAATATGTTTATTAGAGATTAAAAGTAAGAAAATAGACATATTGGGGATTTAGGCTTGATAATTGAAATATATATTGATATATTGATATATTGATCTATTGATCTATTGATCTATTGATCTATTGATATATTGATATATTGATATATTGATATATTGATATATTGATATATTGATATATTGATATATTGATATATTGATATATTGATATATTGATATATTGATATATTGATATATTGATATATTGATATATTGATATATTGATATATTGATATATCGATATATCGATATATCGATATATCGATATATCGATATATTGATGTATCGATATATCGATATATATCTATACAATTAGAATATACTCTTAACTGGGCCTACATTTCAGCTCGACTGATATTGATTTTCTAAATTGCATTGGGCTCGTAATTAGCTCCACGCCCCCCCCCCCCCCTCAGCAGGAGTCCACAAATGCCTGCCACAGACATTTCACATTTTTGAGTGTTGTTGTTTATTTTGTATTTTTCGTGCCGCTCTGTTAGTGATTGGCTTGTCCTTGACACGGCCATTCAAATACCCATTGTCCGTTGGCACTTGTGAAGGATGCTGCTGTTATTGCGGCTGATTCACTGTCTGCCACCAATAGCGTCTGAGTACCTACCTGGATGTGCTTGTGTTACCTGGCTGACTGGCTGACAGGTTGACTGGTTGACTGGTTGACTGGTTGACTGGTTGACTGTCGCCTGCTGCGCTCTACTGCTGACAGCTTCACACCTTTCCAATGCCAAATGCCATTAAAAAAATAAAATACAAATTAAAATCGAGCCCATTTATTGATCAGCTGTTGGTGTGAATGAGCCTTACAAAACCAGCCGCAATTAGCTGCCTAATGCGGTGCCCCCTCCACACTTCACCTCCACTCCCTCCCTTAACATGTCCCTGTATGACCAGGTATGGGCAGCGCCTCGTGTCCATCCCTGTTGGCCGCTGTCCAATGCCCATTAGTGCCGCTCAGCAGCTGTCTGGCTGACTTTTGAACTAGCCTCTACTTCTCCCTCCCCTACCGTGCTCGTGTCGGTGTCCTGCGCCAGCCCTGCGCCTTTATCAAACAAAACAACAATGCCGCCGTCGTGTCTCCTCTGGCTCGGGCTGTGGTCTCGCCAGTTGCCACACATTTCCAAGTGTTTATTTCAGTCCACTTCAGGACTCTTCACGCCACAATGTGAGGTGTAAAGTTTGTTTATGGTCAAGTGGCTTGTGTTTCCTTTTTTATATAGTACATACAATGTACATATATATGTATGTGTGTATATGGATGTGTATATAAATATGTATTTGTGTATTCTGTCAGCTATAAAAAAAAAAGAAGGCGCCTGGACAGTCCACTCTGTTGACACGACACTAATGACCACTCGGATCTTATCTGGACATGTGAATGGCGCTGAAGTCGCTTGTTACAGTTGCTGTTGTTGTTGTTGCTGTTGTTGCCACAATCGTTGCCACTTGCTGCTGCCTCACATCCTGACCCATGCACACATTTAGTTTTGCATGCGCTTTTGCCCCATTTCCATGCGTTTCTCTGAGCAAAAAATAAAAATAAGTAAAACAACTTATGCGAAACATATTTATACATGAATTTCATTGTTGCGCTTCGCTTCTAAGCCATACAAAGAATTCCAATGAAATATAATATTATGCATAGCCAACACAAGTACGAAATACACTTAACACTTGCCAACAATTTAAAATAAAATTTCTAGACATGTGAAATAAATAAGCAGAAATTAAATTAAATATTACAAATTAATAAGGTAAAATCTACATAAATTGTCAAAGAAACGAATATTATTGCACTTTAATTAAATTACTTAAATATAAATTTCGAGTAAAATTGATAAAGTTGAAATAATATTATATTTAATGAAATTCTTTATATGTTCAGTTCGGAGAATTCTGAAAGTTCAATTGAAGAAATTCAACCCACAAATATTTGCTCGGATCATATGAAAAGCTTTTGATATAGCATAAATATTTACATTCACTCATTAAATAAGAAAGCAGGCAAATATTTAATGGTTCAAATTATTCATTTAAATTATTGCAGTCGGAAATTGTGAGAATCTGAGAAAAAAATGGATTCATTCTGATTGAAAGACTTTAGTGAAGTCAGGCGAATTTAAGGCATTTGGGGAGAACAGTTCTAGCACAGCAAATCGACTCTTGAAATATTTATTTTGTATTATTTACTAATAGTAATATTAACTTGTATACAATATATTTTTATTACACTTGAAATGGAAATTGGATAAGCTTAAATCAAAGTACCCAACGGAAATGCTGTTTTCATAAAGGGCATAATAAATGCAAATAAGTTTATGGCAGGCGTGTGACTCTCTCCCTCTCTCTCTCCCTCTCTCTCTCTCTAAGTGTGTGTGTTTGCGTGTCTGCAACAATATTGGTCTGCTTGCAACTTTATAGTCAGTGCTAGGATGCAATGGAGTGACGGGTTGCTACTTGATGCTGTCCCTATGCTAGCTATGCTTGCTTTTAGCTAGCTCAGCATAAGCAAAACAAATAGTTGCAACAACAACAACAGCAACTGCAACTGCAACAGTTGCAACAACAATTCGCATGATTTGCCAACAAAACATGGCACGCACTTTATTATGGCGCAATGCTTGAGCATTTCCAGCCAGCGAAGTTAATTCGTACGCCGTTCGCACACACACCTGAGCACACGTGCTGCTGCTGCTGCTGCTGCTGTTGTTGTTGCTGCAGGTGTAGAGGTTGCTCTAGGTGTTGCGTTGAATGTTTCTGTCACTGTCTATTTCACTCTATCAACTATGTATGAACGACTGGGGCTACGCACAACATTCGCGCCACAAGCAATCGAGGACGGCAAATAGCTAGAAAAAAAAGAGAGTAGCTCCAGCTGTAAGATACTCTATAAAATAAATAAAATAAAGTAAAAAATAAATGAAATGAATACAAAGAATAATGATAATAAAAATAATCAAATTAATAATAATAATCATTATATTAATAAATATAATAATGTAGGTATAAAAAAAAAATAAAAATATAAAAATAAATGAAATGAATACAAATAATAACAATAATAATAAAATGAATAAAATTAATAATAAAAAAATTAATTAGTTAAAAATTAATAATAATAATAATAATAATAATCTAATATTAATAAATATAATAATATAGGTATACAAAAAAAAAATAATAATAATAATTAAAATAATAATAATAATAAAGTAGAGCTTATAAAAGTCAAATTTTTCAATTTCAATTTATTTCACTTTATTATATATAGCTATAGTTTTTTTTTTTTTTTTTTTTTTTTTTTAAATGATATCCTACAATATTTTTAAGAATTTAGACTAAGAAATAATAATAATGATAGGGATGTAACAAAATTGTGTTTTATATATATGTGTTTATGTATATATGGGTTTTTTTTTATTTTTAGATTTTGGTACTTCATCTAATTGATGTGAAAATATTATTCTTTGTTATATGTAGAATAATAGTTAATAAATAAATTTATAGAATATCCATTATAGAATTTAAATACATTTTAATATATGGACAAAATTCTCCTTATAGGTTTATTATATACATACATATGTATTTATATAAAAATAAAAATATATAAAAATATTTTTATATATTTATATACTTATATGCAGTAATACATATATGAGTAAGTAGATGGTTAGATGGTTAAAGTGAAAAACCCAATATGCTCGTTAGGAAACGCAGCACAGAGTATATAAAGGCGATTGCCTAGCCTGGTATTTCGATTGCTAGCATTTTTGCGTATCTACCTTTAGCGTGAGATAGAGAGAGAGAGAGAACTGAACAGTGAGAGTGAGAGAGAGTGCTGAGTGTGTGTGTGTGTGTGTGTGCTTATGTACCGATGTGTGCGTTTCGCAATCTTCAATAAAACTGTTTGTGCGCTCTTTTTTGGTATTTTATTTTTGTATTTTTTTTGGCTGCGCCTTTCATTTGTTTAAAACGCAAACTATTGTGCCGGACGGGTTGGGGGATGGAGTTCAGTGCTGGGTGATTGGGTGGCCGAGTGGGTGCGTGTGTGCGTGTGTGTGCGAATATTCCCTCAACCTTTTCCATTCAGTGGCTGTCCCGCAGTTGCGAACAACTTTGTTGCTCTTTTTAACGCGATTGCCATTGCGCATTGTATTTGTTGGCATTTTTTTATGCCTTAACTGAATGTGGGCGCTGTATTGGGATAGGTCATGGGGTTGTGGGTGTGGGCTGCAAGGTGGGCAGGGGGGGGGGGATTGTTCACTCAACTTCAATTGCAAAATGCGCGACGGGGTGGGGCGTGGCATGGTGCGGCGCGGCGCGGCGCGGCTCTGTTGCGGGCTTTCATGGCGGCCACTTTATTTTCATAGCCGCCTTTTTCACAGCCGCATAAAATGCAACAACAGCAAATTGGAATGTGTAACCGCAACTCGTAGTTAATTTTATTTATTCAGCAGTTCGCTGGTATTTCCATTCTTTAGCTCGAATGTTGTTGTTGTTCTGGTTCTGCTTCTTCTTTTTATTTCTAATTGCTGCTGCTTTAAAGGCGTGCCAGGGCTCGCACTGTCAATATGATTTAGGCGCCGGGACAATAACATAAATTAGGCAAATGCTGCAGATAAATTAGCAAGGCCCAAAACAATTTAACGACGGCCGCTGCTGTCACAAAATGCAACGCTGCTGCGCCAAGGACATGGGCATGGTCCTTTTCAAATAACTCATAAATGCAGCAGCGCTAGCTAGCGGCAGCCCAGGGGAGGCACCAGTCAGCAGCTGGCCAACGGACCGACATCTGGTGCTGCGTGTATTTACGCCATAAAATTGAATGGAATACAAATGGATTGAACGGGGCGAGGCGAGGCGAGGCGAGTTACAGCACTCCCTCCCCTGCCCACCCCCCTCGCCATATGGATCAATACTCAATGCTCAATGCTCAATATTAATTGCCTTTTTTTGTCGACTCTGGCCGGTGATAATGCTGTGTTTGTCCATGGATTTTAAGGACATTTGTCCAAATCATGCTGCTTATTGTATTGTGCTATAATGGCAGGCAAATCAATTACATAAGGCCAAATCATGAATCGACACTAAACGGTAGCAGCAGGAGCACGAGCAGGAGTAGGAGCAGGAGCAGGAGCAGGAGTAGAAGCAGCAGTTGAAGCTGTGTGGCATGTAGCAGCCAGGGGAAATCGAAACAGGTGTATGCCAGCTGAGCAGGAGTCGGGCAACGAGAGAGAGAGAGAGAGGGAGGCAGAGAGAGCGAGGCATGTGGGGCACCTGGTTCCTTTTGGAAACCATTTGACCATATCGTTACATTCGGCTTGGCTCAGCGTTATTTTAAAACATTTTCACTGCATCGGTTCGTGGAAAGCATCCGTGCGCGGCTGTTCCGGCCGCTTCAGTGCCGGAAATGCAAACGTAGCCGGGCCGTAGCGGGAGAAAAATGCAAAGAAAATTTATTGACAGACATTCCCCCTTAAAGGACTCGCAATGCACATTGTTATCACACCACACGCTCCGCTATTCAGCACACACACACACACACGCACAGCATATTTTTGCATATACAAAAACACAGAAAAAATTACTCAGAAAGGCATCTGAAGAATTTGTAATTAAAACATTCTCATATTCATTTCAGACCTGGACTTTGTGCTCTCTGTGCGGAATAATATTCTAGACGCTGTGCGGCATGAGCTGAGCATGTTTTTGATTTCTTCCTCTTCTGCTTGCCTGTACGACAAAGCAATCAATTTAAACGGATTGGCATCGACATGGGCATGAGCAGGGGCATGGGCAGTGCGGGATGGTGGCATCTTGGGGCACCTCGAGTACGGGCTAAGGACGAAAGCCTCTCAACACCTGTTGGCCAAGAGAGAGAGAAACTCCAATTGGAATTAACTGGCAAAGCCCGAAGCTTCGCATTCATTCTTTATTCAGTTTCTCTTTACTCTGATTATCTCTCTTACAGCCCCCAGCCCCCAGCCCCGCGTGCTTTTTTGGGCATTCAATTTTTAATCGATTTGTGCACAAATATAAAGGCAAAAGCGACCAAATTTTTGTGTCCGCTTGGACAGCTGGTTGTCCCATTGCGGCCAGTTGCACAGCTGCGACGTTTTATGCCCGAATTACGCTCGATTTATGTTTATCTTCAAATTTACGAACCAGTTCAAAGCCCCATGTTTTCCCGTTTTCCACCCCATTCATTGCCACCCGCTGCACAGGAACTGACGGCGCATAATCGAAGTAACTCCCTTGCAATGCTGAAAACTGGGTATTCAGGTAAATTTGAATAGATCCGCACGATTTCCAGGGGAAACTTTTAGATTTTTTATGAATTTATAATATATAGATTTCTATAATTAAATATATATTAAATTTTTCTATAATTATATAGTTAATTCTCTAGTTTATCTCATCTTTCATTCAGTAATTAAATATACATTTATCTTAATTTCTATCTACTGTTTTTCATTAGTCAGGGCTGTCCACAGTCGACGTATCCATCTGACGATAATAATCATTCTATTTGGTTCATGTAGATAGCATATTTTGAACATGATACCTCCCAGTGAACCCCCTTGTGCCTGTACGGCGTATTGTGCCCGTCTCTGTCAAGGGATATAGGGTTAGCCCTGCATAGGGCTAATATAATTAAAGTAGATAAACTCCTGAGTTAACTTACACCTATACACTATGCACAAATTTCCAGGGTATTTGCATGGATTAACTCAGCGGAGCAATGATGACATTTTTCTAAATCCTGCTCGCCTTTGAATGCCTGCATTGATTTGGCTTAGCAATTTCGGTTTGGTTCGTGGTCAATGTGGTTGGGTTTGGTTTACTCTGCTGTGGCTTGGTTCGAGCAATTGTTGGTGCTCTGTAGCGACCTGTCGCTCTTTTTATTGCATTCGCTTCGTTCGTTCGTTTATTCAGGCAGTGCAAAGTCCACTTTATAGTTCAACCAAATGCGACAGACCTGCTGCACTATTCGAATATTCTGAAACTTTACGCTTGCAAATACCAGCAAAATATTTGATTTCGCTCTCTCTTCCATTTGTTTTTCATTCATAGGTTTATCAACAGATTTCTTTTTTTTTTCGCTTTTTTTTATGTATCAGACGTAGAGCATTTTATTTACAAAATAATTGTCAAAGTTGCAGCTGCTAATTGCAGATTTCTATTCTGCTCTGGCAATCTATAACTGGGCTTGGTTGATTCCCAGCTTTTAATTGGTATCAAATAATACTTGTTTTGTTTTGTTTTTTTTTTTTTTTATGCCATGGACTCAGTGAAAATGAAAAATCAGGGTATAAAGGATTTATATATTCTTGAGTAAATCGAAGAGCTGACTCGATATAACTAAGCCCGCTTGACCTGTCCCCTCCATTCGTCGGTCAGTTCCTCGAAGATTTCAGGGGATAACTTTTAATTCAAGTATTATGATAATTATTTAGTAGTTTGAATGAGTCACTACATATCTGTGAACTTATTTAATGTTCTTAAGAAAATACGAAGAAATACATTAAAGTAACTTTCAGAAGGAACTTTTAATTAGCTAAAAATAAACGTTAATAGAAGCAAACTGAGTGCACGTATATATAAATGTTACATAACTTTGTCGACTTATTTGAGATCAAAATGTAATGAAGTAGTAGTATTAGTAATAGTAGTAGTAGTAGTAGTAATAAGAGAAGTAGCAGTAGTAGTAATAAATTAAGTAGTAGTAGTAATAGTAGTAGTAGTAGTAGAATTGGTAGTAATAGTAGTAGTAGTAGTAGTAATAAGTGAAGTAGCAGTAGTAGTAATAAATTAAGTAGTAGTAGTAGTAATAAGAGAAGTAGCAGTAGTAGTAATAAATTAAGTAGTAGTAGTAGTAATAGTGGTAATAGTAGTAATAGTAGTAGTAGTAGTAGTAATAGTGGTAATAGTAGTAATAGTAGTAGTAGTAGTAGTAGAATTGGTAGTAATAGTAGTAGTAGTAGTAGTAATAGTGGTAATAGTAGTAGTAGTAGTAATAGTGGTAATAGTAGTAATAGTAGTAGTAGTAGTAGAATTGGTAGTAATAGTAGTAGTAGTAGTAATAAGAGAAGTAACAGTAGTAGTAATAAAATAAGTAGTAGTAGTATTAATAGTAGTAGCAATAAAAAAAGTAGCAGTGGTAGTAGAAGGAGTGGATGTAATAGTAGTAATAGTTGTACTAATAAAAGAAGTAGCAGTGGTAATAACAGTAGTAGTAATAGTTGTTGTAGCACTACTAGCATTAGGAGTGGTTGTAGTAGAAGTATTAGTATTAATATCAGTATCAAAAGAAGGAGCAACACCCCGTGCTCAGGGTGTTTTATGGCCGTTCACAGCTGATGTATTAGGAATTTCATAAAAAATGCATAAAAGGTTAAGAGATAAAGGCCTAATAGCGGCTAATGAATGGCCCTTTTCATCACAGTCGTAATGAATTGTATGCTAGTTAGCTGAGCCGGCTCCTCCTCCACCTCCTGCAGCTCCCCCGCTCAGGGATAATTTGAATGCGCTGCACTCACGCACGACGCGATGCGGTGCTCTGCCCCGTATTATAATCGTGTTAGTTTTGATGAGATATTTATGGTTGTCTAACATGATAGCCGGCCATTCGGACTCGCATCGAATTGTATCTCGAAAGCTGTCCATGCGGGCACCATTCGCATAATTAAGCTGTAAAAGTAATTGACGCCTAAGTGGGCAACTTTTGAGCATAATTTACAGTCGGAGCATCTGAGCTAATGCCCGCTGCCGCTTCAGGGTTGAGGCATCAAGTGGAGAGACAACGACTCGCATTGCCACATCATTTTTGCCAATCATTACAATAAAATCAAATGTCAGAGGGCCAAGCCAAACAGTGGCCCAACTAAGTTTCTGGCCAACAAAAATAAAAAAAAAAAGAGCTCATATTATATGGAAAAATTTCGAATGCATTTTATGGACTTTTTACGACTTGAAACTTATGTGGCGGGCGCGACAAGGGCGCACAATTCGAGTCGAATAAAAAGCCACCCAGAATAGATGTAGCCAATGAAGAGCATAACAAACGACATATAAATATGTATCTGTGTATCTACAAGTTTGAGTTTCAGTTGCCGATTTTATGAGCTCGACAAAGAGCCGGACAAAAGGTTCCACGAATTGTGCACTGGGAGGGGGGAGGGGGTGGACTCCGTTGGCACTACCTTGTTATTGTTGTATCGTCCCAGTTGTTTGAGTTTTGCCAAAACTAATAAAATTAAATTGAATTGCTTAAAAATTGCCAAAAATGAGGCAAAGTGTCAAAGGGGGCCAATGGGCCAATGAGCCAACGGCGCCACAGCAGCCAAATGGTTATGAGTCCGACTCTCTCAGTGAGGCTCTGACCCGAGCTGGAGCCCGATTGGGGCGCAACGTGCGCGCATTAAGGAATCTTGACTGGAATTGAATATTGAGTCCGGGGTCTTACGCCCAATGTAAGAGAAAAATCCCCAAAATTCAATGGAAAACCGAAATGTCTAATACACTTAACAAAAGAAAGAGAGAGAGAGAAAGAGAGAGAGAGAGAGAGAGAGAGAGAGATTATAATTTACATTTAAGTGAATGCTCTTAGAGAAACTATGCTGAAATTTATGAATTTTTTTAAGATATAACTCTCTATATATTAATATTATATATATATGTATATGTATGTACCTCTTCTTTGCGGAAGAATGTAGAGCAGCTGAAACTGATATATATATAGAAGGCATGGCAGGCGTCTGACTCGATTGGGCTGAGCTCGGCGTCGACAAATTGAATCGCGTTGATTGCCAGGAAGGCAGCTGGGACGCGCCGGCAGATCCCTGCTCCGGCCGCAATTTTAATGCAATTAAGTGCAAATCAAAGTCGACGTCGGCGCTGATATATACATATATACATCACCATATATATATATATATACTATATATATGTTCTTAATATCCTCACCGTTGATGGCAAACACATCAGCGAGACCATAACGAATTTACAGCCAAATCCAATCAACTGCATGAAAACGATATCATCAAAACTGTTTACTGCACACACGCGGCGTATGATAGATATGAGGGCATATGCGGCATTCAACTCCAATGTGTGCGTGTGTGTGTGTGTGACATTCGACGATATGGGAAATGCACTATGCAAAAGTTGTCAAATGCAAATGCAAAGGCAAAATTTCCATAATTAGTTGAACGCCTGATGCGATATT
Organism: Drosophila aldrichi; assembly: GCA_035045965.1. NCBI lineage: Eukaryota > Metazoa > Arthropoda > Insecta > Diptera > Drosophilidae > Drosophila > Drosophila aldrichi. The sequence continues at coordinate 570,166 of JAWNOM010000040.1, forward strand.
TTATGTATGCCACTCATATGGCAGGCAATTTAATATTTGACCACAGACGTACATATATAAATATACATATATATATTTTAATTTAGTTAGTAACACAGAAAACAAAAAATTTTTTTTTGTGCAATAAAATGTGGGAAAACTTTCGTGAATCCTTTTGAAAAAAATTTAAATAAAATACGTATTTATGCCCTTTATTTATGTTTTGCGAACAGTTCAATCAATCAGCATGTCAGTGCGTGGGCGTGGCTGGTGGGCAATCAAGCGACTGATTCATTTATTATTTTGTCAGCTGTGAAATATTATGAAATTCTCTAAATCAAATAACCGCAGATCAGCAGAGCAGCAACTCTTTAAATTTGCAACCATGTAAACTTTAAGTGCCATGGCATGGCATGGCTCGGCATGGCATGGCATGGCATGGATGGGATGCTTGGCGCAAATTAGCATAGCCTAATTGAACACAAATGGCATCCTATTTCCAGTCAGCCAGTGGCACGCCTTTGCCAGCAGCCATGAAACTGATACCCACTCGACTCCAATCGACTTGACAGGACGCGGTGCGACGCGACTGTCTCCCACTCGCTCCCACACTCCACCACTCTGCAAAGGGATGCGGCGTCCGTTTGCAATTTATGGGGCCACAGACGACCCGCAGCAGCAGAGTACAGAGTGTGAGAGAGAGAGATGGAAAGAGAGAGGTAGGTGTAGGCGAGGACTGGTTGGCCATTGGCGAAGGCAATTGCTGACTTTTGAGTAATCAAATCGAAACCGAATCGTTCACCAAACCCAAATGACTCTCTTTGGTGCGCTTATTATGATATATGGTCAATGGGCATTGAGCACTACTCAGCTCAGCTCAACTCAACTCAGTTCAGTTCAGTTCAGTTAAGCTCGGAAGAGCGATTGGTTAGTGAAGTAGTCTGCGGTCGTCTTGGAGTCTGAAATTGCCATGCGCATGTGTATTATATGTACATATGTATGTATATGCGCTGCATGTCAAGCAACTCTTTGCATTGATGACACTTTCTAGAAATATGGAAATGATTGGGTAGTAATTAAAATGTGACTCGACAATCATTCAATACACATCGCAATGCGAAGTTGGATTAGACATACGAAACTCCAGAGAGCAGAGAGATAAAGCCTATATCGACACACACACACACACACACACACATCACTCGACGATTGACAAGCTGGCCTGCAGCCTTTACTTTTACTTAAACTTTTTTTTCCTGCTTTTTGTTTTTCTTTATTGCGGGGCCATATGAAAAGTTGGGGTAAAAAAAAAAAAAAAAAAAAAAATTAGTTCGAGCAAAGAAAGTACCACAACTCAGAGCTCACGTTTTTTTCTCTGGCACGATGCAAAAATTTTTGATTGCAATTTTGTGTTTCTTTTGCTGCGTAGGTGTAATTCTTTTGCAATTCACCTTGTGCTCCACACAATCTGCCCCACTCACTCTCCCTCTCTTTCTCTCTCTGACGAGATACCCGCCTGCCATCACGCATTACCATTGATTAACACACACTCGTCCAATCTTGGGGCTGACGCACGCAAACTTTTTGCACAGATTGAAATACAAAGTTTTTGCCAAGCTGCCGACTCGTCTCGCATTGTTTCCACTTATTTGGTCCTGCAGTCCTGCAGGTCCCCTCCACCACCACAGCCACACATACATACATTTATATATTTCATTCGTTTCTTCTTTCTTTCGCACGGAGAGCCTTACATGAAAAATAGATTTGCTCGTAGATGGCTGAAACTTGCGCTCAAAGCAGCTCGAGTGATATATTTTCATAAATCAGCCATAAATATTGAGCGTGTCATTGCCAGTTGCATAAGCCATTTTAAAGGCTCGCCTCAAAGGACGCGAGAGAACTTTATGTGTAGCTCATGCAATACAAATTGAATATACTTGCAGTCCTTTCGATCATGTAGATATACCCCAAAGTAGCGATAAGTAATCTAATAATGTAACTACTTACACAACAATCAAGCACAGTGTATATGTATATAGACGGCAATCTAGTGTAAAGAGAATGAACTAAATAGAGCGATATAAATCTAATATACTTGCAGTAGAAATTCAACTCAAGTGGATTTGACTCACGGTGTCGATAAGTAAACTTATAGAGTAGTATGTAAAGGAAAATCTAGAATAAATAGAGCGAACTAAATAGAGTGTACTGTGTCTGTCCATTAATAATATTTCAATAGATTATTCTGTATATGACAGTTCTTTGAAATATTTTACAAGTGGGAACTAACATAAGACTAGCAACAAAACTTCAAATTAGGGTAATCAGCTAAGCGAGTATTCAGCAAGACAAGGCAAATCATCTCAGACACTACTCGCCTACTATCGATGGTGCCCACTATCGATAGTTTAACACCTCTATAAAACAGATAAAGCTGATTCTATGAACTGATTAAACAAAATCTGTAGAGACTATAAAGTCCTTTATTATTATTATTAAATAAAGTTGATATCAGCTTGAATTTTATAAAAATTACTCCATCAGAGTATGTACTTTATTCCAACGTAAGCAACCAGAGCACAGATAGTGATCAAATTTGGCTTTAAGATAAACTTCATAAGCCAATTCAGTTCAGTGCAGCGTTCGCTTTTTTATTTAGTTTATGTGTTGAGTTAACTTTTAGCGTAGCTGTGTTTGACAAACGCGCCGAGAAGTAGAAGAAGAAGAAGAAGGGGCGTGTAGACGTTAGCTGTTGGCTAATTAAAGCCAAATGTGGGACAGCAGAGCGGCCTTTGCGCAGTCGTCTAAAGTTGTTTTGTTTTGTTTTGTTCAGTTCCGATTTGGTTTTCATATTCTCTTTTTTTTTTTTCATTCTTTCTTTCTGTTTTTTATATGATTTTATTTTGTGCTGCAGTTTGCAAGCAGAGGCTCAACTTTTGAGCTCAACTCCATGGAGTAACATTTTTAATGGACCAAGCATTTTAATTACTTTGCCAGCGCAGTGTGTGTGTCAGTAGGCGAATGAGTGAGTCTATCAGGCTGTGTGTGTGTGTGTGTGTGTGTGTGTGTGTGTGTATGCTTAAGCTAGTGGAACATAATTACTCGTCTCTAGTGCAACTCCCGGAAGTCAGCGCCAGCCGCAGCATCGCCGGAAAGTATGCTGCAGCGGGTGAGAAACTTGCCATAAAATTATTATATGGCAAGCAGAACATATCAAGCCATATATTTGTTGAATGCACACACACATAGAGAGAGGGAGATAGATACACATACATATATCTATATTTATGGGCGTGAGCTGCTGCTGCATTTAACTTTATTTTTGTCGAGTTTTGTTTGGATTTTGTTGCTAATTAATTGCAAAAGAGCTCAAATAGACTTTGTAAATTTAAATTGTATGTATGCAAATATATATATATAGTAGTCAGGCGACAATTAAGTGAATAAATATGTTGTATTATGGATAAATTTTATATACTACATACAGTATAGAGAATAGTAAATGTATATACATGGTACATATATTCACTTGCATTCATTTCCATTTTGTAAGAGGCTCTGCTATTTGGCATAGCCTCTTTTATATTGTAGAGCTCATATTTTAGTTTCTGTAGGCATTTCATGCTCATTTTGTTTCGCAAAGGGAACCAGTCCAAAAGTTTTTTCGTTTAAGTTAAGCAATGTGAAAAACTGGAGCATGTTAATAAACAACAAAAATGAAGGCAAAGCAGACGAAGTTGAAATAATCTAAGAAGTATATTTAAGTCGAATATTAAATATGTATTTAATACTAAAAAATATTGCATTATTAATTAGTAATACTCTGTTACTGGATGATTCTCCCTTTGTATTCCGTTAAGAGATCTATTGGGTGCCCATTAAACATTATGTGACAAAACTCACTTATATTGGGGGCTTAGGAGTGTGGTCATGAGTGGAGTGTAATCCTGCGCTTATCTCAAAGGGATTGGCTAGCTGTTTGCCGATGCCCATGCACGTGTGTGTGTGTGTGAGCCACATACTAATATCACTTTTGGCTGATGCACACCTGCACATACATATGTATGTAGGTGGGGTGAAGCCGAAGCGTGAACTGCTCATAAAATATTTGTCAGCGAATGGGGTCTTATTTGGCATAAGTTAGCAGTTAGGGGCCACGCCCACGCTGCTGTCAAAGGCGGACGGAGGGCAATTAAAGTCAAACTGTGTACATAAGAAGTCGGCAGTTGTTGCCCGCCGGTCATAATGATTCACGGAATCCATTTGAGGCTAAGCAAACATACAAAGCTACAGCAGACAGGCAAATGCGACACACGGCCAAACAGGTTGACAGACGGACAGACCGACAGACAGACGAGCTGGCAGACAAACAAAAATTCGATTGCCCCGCGGCTGCTTGTGCTATTGCCATTTTATTTACACAGACCGCTTTGACGCTTTTCATTTTGAAAAATTAAAGCGCAGCGAATTGTCGACTGTGTGTGTGTGTGTGTGTGCATATGTGGGCGTGTGTGTGTGTGTGCTTAACGATTTTCGGGTTACGCAAGGCCTAAAAGCAGGCAGCACGCTCAGCGCACGCAGCTCCGACTTGTTGGCCGTTTGTCCAATGCATTGGCACTCATAAAAGTCAAACTATTTTTCAATTTCAAATTTCTGGCCCACAGTCACAAATCTTATTCACAGCCACTGTCAGGGCCTCTGCAGCGTGCTGCGTGCCAGGACAACAGCAACGAGCACTCATACCCCGTCTTATTGCAGATCAAATGGAGCTCAGCTCCGGCAAAGCGAAATACTATATAGAAGCAGCCAAGCAACCCATTTGCAGCGCATCGCATAGGCAGACGAAAGCCGGCCAGCCACATCTACCATAACAGCACGAAACGCAAATAACATAAGCTCAAAGACAATTGGTAGTGAATAGACGAATTTTGAATACCCTATAATTTTGTAAGTGTGCTTATATTTTTTGTATAATTATTTGTAGTACCCCACATGGCTTTAAACATTATTAAAAAATAAGTAAGTAAATAAATAAATAAATAAATAAATAAATAAATAAATAAATAAATAAATAAATAAAAAATAAATAAATAAAAATAAATAAATAAAAAATAAGATAAAATAAATAAATAAATAAAAAATAAAAAATTATTTGTAATAGATAGCTTTTTGATTCATTTATGCCTGAAGCCAATGAATTTTAATTGAGTTGAGTAAATAAAATAAAATAAAAAATAAATAAAATATTATAGCATACTTTTTATAAATATAAAAATATTTTATGGTATCCAATGTCTCTCTCTATATATATTATAGCTCTTAAATATATTTGAATCTTAACAAATAGTCTGCCTATTGTTGTCTGCCCATTTCACAACAACTCTGTCTCATCATAGTTCACGCTACAAAAACACCTTCAGTCAGTGTATTAGAAAAAAATAGAATAGAAAAGTGCACAGCATGCATTGTGTCTGTCAGATGACCTCAAAGCCAAATCCACACCACCATGCACTTTATGTCTGCAGACATCTGGCACTTATTTTGGCCCCAAAAAGTTTTTGTGTTTGACACAAAAATATTCATTGCCGGCAATCCACAACGAGCGGGCGGCAGTCAAAGCCAAAGCCAACAACTATTGGCCATTTACTGGTTGCACCACATTCACACATACAGTTGCAGAGCTCTCTCTCTCTCTCTCTCTCTCTCTCTCTCTCTCTCTCTCTCTGTCTCTGTCTCTCTGGTTGCTTATTTTCAAAATTTTACTCACGTTCTGGCTGGCTGGCTGACTTCTCAGGAGCCAATACTCAAGTAAATGCGCTCTTTGTTCAGTTTTCAAGCAGGTGGTTAACAGCTTTTCGACCATGTCTGTATTCGTTTCAATTGTTCCAGATACACTGACCAGCTGACCAGCTGGCCAGCTGACTGAAAGCCCATAGAAAATAAGCTGCTTTGAAAAATACAAAAAAAAATTTAAAAAAATAAAAAATAAAAACTTCAAAGAACACAGCTTTGAGTATTTTTGCCCGATTTCTCATATTTCATGTGGCATTTATGTTCATCTTCTAGGAATACAACATTTGCGCACGTTTCTAGAAACACCTTGATTTGAAATTTCTACGAAATTCAAACGAACTTGACCTGTAGCTGAGCTTCTTTCGTTGGAAAAATATAAAATTTAAGGAAGCTGCAGCACGCAGTTGACAGTTTTTTTCAATTATCTAAGTTGTAAGGTAGTAAATTTTTCAGCTGGGGTAGACTCAGTCTACCCAGGGTGCTCTCACAAGAAAATTTATTTAATTGAAATAGTGAGACACCAGGGGGGGGGGAATATCTAATGTTAATGACCGGGAAATGGGAGAGGGGGGGGAACTTTCATGCGGGGACCGCCACTCACGTGTACCGCTTGCCTTTCTCTCTTCGTCTCTGCTGCTTATCGCCTCTTTTCCTTTTCTTTGCTGCGGCCTTCTTTTCCCTCGCCGCCGTCACTTCTTTATACCACTCGCCGTTTTATTTAAACAAAATCGTCGATTCACCTTTTTTTTTCTTTTCACTTTTCTTTTTATTTCTTTGCCGCTTAGTCTGATATATAATTCAAAAATCACTCGCCAAAACTTAACACTACTGTTCTCAGAACCGACTCGCCAACGACTGCCACGATCTCGCGCGCTCGCTCAAAGCGCTCGGCGTCGGCGACGCAACTCTCCGCTTACAATTCTCCACGCAGGGTTGCGTCGCCGATCGCCGATAAATCGGCGCTTTGGGCGGCATTTTCAAACGTGGATTTAAATTTCAAAGTATATTAAACTAATTTTCACTTAATCTCTAATTGCTACGACTAAATCTTACTAACTACAAAACTAACCCTAATTAAGCCTACTTAATTTACTAACTTAACTCTAAATCTTAATCACTACAAAATAAACTAAATACTTCATAAATTTCAATAATGATCCAATCAAAATAAACATTTTACATTTTAACTTCGAACTAAACATTTCTCCATTCTCTTTATAAATCAAAATAAACCTTCATTTCAAACAATCGTGAGGCGGTAACTAGGGAGCCGCCTCACACCCCCCCCTTACTTAATCAAGGAGACGACCACGGCTCCTGTGGCCGCCACCGTGACGTTATAAATTCCGGCATCCGACGTCACCTTGAAGCGTGTGCGGCGATGTCGGCGACCGCAAGCCTCCGCTTCTCTTTTCACCAATTCGACCACTTCTTCGGCCAGAATCGTGCCCTCCGGGCGCACTGTCCAATCCCGCGGGATGGACGCGAAACCCTCTTGTCCCGCGCTATCCTCCGCGCTCGACTGGGACGCCTCTCCCGCTTCCCATCCATCGAGGACATCCTCCAGCTCTCGCCGGTGGCTCGACCCTGCCAGCCGGGGATCATTCAGCCTCCGCCATTTTGGCCGCGGCCCAGCGTCGTCTGTTGGCCGTCTCCGCCGGTTCGCCCTGCCGCTGCTCGGCACTTCGTCGGCGCATGGGGACCTGGCACCTCGATTCCGGCGACCTGCACTAGCCCGTCGACTCGTGCGTTCCGGATAATATACTGGCTGGGCCAATCCACGTCTGTTCTCCACGGCCCCCGGGACATAGCGAAATGCGACCCGCGTGGAGTCGCGGCGTCGGCTATTGCTTCGCTCATCTTCTATTCGTCGCCGTGTAGTCGGCATCGGTTCCGCCTGCTCTTGCTGCTCGCCCCTCCTCGTCCAAAGTTTCTCAGGCTCTCCGGCTTCCACTCGCGACGCCACCCTCGAGGCAGGATTTAGGGCGGAGGGACAGTGTTCCCTGCCGCCTTCTACCTCGCGTGGCGGGAGCTGGTCGGGGACCTCTCCTGCATCGCCCTCCTCCTCGCTTCCATTCGCAGCCCAGGGTGTCGGGCTGGCCCAGCCCTCTAACTCCTCGTCCGTCGATATGTTCAGGATCTCCGCCTCGGATGGAGTCGGCGAAGCGGGAATAGACGCCGGCTCTTCCGCATGCGGTGGAGTACGCTGCACTCCAGGCGCTGGTATGTACAGCGTAGTGAGACTTCCTCTCAACACCATGATTGTATCCTCCAGAGCCACCGATACATTGATGGTAGAATGATGGATGGAGGGGACTGGACCGGCGTGTGGCTGCCTCTCCCACGACGACCCTTGAGAGAATGCATCCTCCCACTCCTCGTCACTACTAATAGTAATAACGTCGTCTTCCATTGATCTGCCCTGCGGGAATTAGAACATTAATATTCGCTCTCTCTCGGATCTCTTCTTGACCCAAAACGGTTAATGCGTTAGTGTGAGATTAGTGAGGTTTTCAAAGAGGTGGTAGAGGGGATAGCGGGGTTTTCATGCAATCGAGACTCTTTTATTCTCCGAGCGGCGCGCCAATGCTCGATTTGCGCCGATCGGATCTTCCCTCCTCTTCTGTTTCTTCTCTCAGCACCGTTTCGCCGGTCTCCTCCTCCTCAGCGTAAAAAGGCTTAAGCTGGGAAATGTTGGCCACCCTCTTCTTTCGTTCGCCCGCTCGAGTGAGTCGCACCACGTTGGGGGAAATAAAGTGGACGACTTTGTAGGGACCATCGAATTTGGGCGCCAATTTCGCCGCGAAGCCCTCCGCTGCGCTGGACAGCTGGTGCTGCCGCAGCAAAACCATCGACCCTAGCGCGGGTCTCCACTCTCGTCGGCGCAGGTTGTAATACCTGCCTTGGTCCTTCGACGCCTTTTGCAGATTATTACGGGCCACTTCGAAGATTTCTTTCATCATCTCTTTCCGTGTTTCTAAGTCGATTTCCCTCGTTGCCGACCCGGGAGTGACCTCGTCGTAAAGCGTAGACGGGAGGCGAGGCTCTCTGCCCATCATTAGGAACGCAGGCGTGAATCCAGTAGAATCTGCGACACCAGAGTTGATCGCTAACGATATCTCTGGTAGCAGCACATCCCACGAACTTTGATGTCCCTCGATGTACTGGGCGATCATCGTTTTTACGGTGCGGTTGGTCGTCTCAGTCGGGTTTTCTTGCGGGGAGTACGGGGCTGTGAACTGTAGCTGTACCCCCAGAGACTCCATGTATGACCGAAATCCCTTGCTCGCAAACTGCGCACCGTTGTCACAGACGAATATCTTGGGGACTCCGAATCGAGCCAAAATGCGCTCCCTAAAAGCCGCTTGCAGCAACGCCGTGGTTGCTCTCTTCAACGGCACCAGTTCCACCCATTTGGCGAACGCATCATGGAACACAAGCAACATGGTGTTCCCGCGCTTCGAACGAGGCATAGGGCCTACGAAATCCGCGCACAGAATCGACATGGGCTCCACTACTTGCCTGGTTAACATCTGACCCGCTGGTTTGCGCTGCTCGCTCTTAAACTTTTGGCACTCCTCGCATCTCTTCACGTATAGAGCCGCTTCACGGAACATCCCCGGCCAGTAGTACCTTTGCGCCAACCTCATAACCGTCTTCCTCACGCCTTGATGCCCTGCTGTGGGGGCGTCATGGCATTCTTGCAGCACTCTTTTCCGCTGGTGAGTTGGGACGCACAATTTCCAGGGAATGTAGTCTTCGTCGTCCACCCGGTGGCCAAGGTTACGATACAGTTGCCCGTTCTCCTCAACGTAATCTTTGAACTTCTCTGGATCCTCCTTGATCCTCCCACGCATCCTCGCTATCCATTTGCAAGGGGGATTGGCTTCCATCATTCGCTGGCAGCTTTCCACAGGTTGTCGCGAGAGTGCGTCGGCCACAACATTCAACTTCCCTCGTCGGTAGCGGACGTCAAACTGAAACTGTTGTAACTCCAGGGCCCACCTCGCGATCCTCCCCGTGGGACTCTCTATCGAATTAAGCCATTTCAATGCCAAGTGATCTGTAACTACCTCAAATCGATAGCCTTCGAGGTAGCACCGCATTTTCCTAATCGCCCAGACAATCGCTAGGCACTCCTTTTCTGTCGCTGAATAGTTGAGCTCAGCTTTCAACATCTTCCGGCTAGCGTATGCAATCACCCTTTCCTCGCCTTCGACCTCTTGTGTGAGCACTGCGCCCAAGCCGTAGTCGCTGGCATCCGTCTGTAGTATGAACTTCGCCGTAAAATCGGGACACGCCAACACTGGCGCGGTCGTAAGGCTCTCTTTCAATTGCTTCAGTGACTCATCCTGCTCGTCGTTCCATTCCCATTTGTGGCCTTTCTTAAGGAGTCTCGTCATTGGTTCCACCATCGATGCAAAGTTCGGCACGAATCGCCTGTACCACGACGCCATTCCCAAACACTGCCGCAATTCTTTGAGAGTCGATGGTGTCGGGAAGCGGCGGATCGCCTCGACCTTTGCGGGATCTGTGCGTATCCCCTCCTCACTGACGACATGCCCGAGATAGACCAGCCTTTTCTTGAAGAAACTGCATTTCTTGCGATTTACTCGAAGATTGGCTTTCCTCAATCGGCGGAAAACCTCCCTCAAGTTCTCTACATGCTGAGCTTTCGTGGCGCCAATCACCACAATGTCGTCTAGGTATGCAAAAGCATGCGGCTCCATGTCCGGTCCTATCACTGTGTCCAACGCCCTCTGGAACGTAGCGCCTGCTGAATGTAAGCCAAATGGCATGACTCGCCATTGAAATAATCCTCTCCCCGGGACCGTGAACGCCGTGCATTCTCTGCTGTCCGCTGCCATGGGGATCTGCCAATATCCACTCTTCAAATCCAGGGTGGAAATGTATCGCGCGTGTCGTAGCCTCTCGAGAATGTGATTGATACGTGGAACTGGGTAGGCGTCTGGGATTGAGTGTGCATTCAGCTGCCTGTAGTCCACACACATACGCCAATCTCCTGTCTTCTTCTTTACCAGAACGATGGGTGCACTATGCGGACCCCGTGACGGCTCGATGGCTCCAACTCTAATCAATTCGTCTACCTGTTCGTCAATTACTTTCCTCATAGCCGGATTCTTGGGATAATATCTTTGCTTAAGAGGCTTATTATCCCGCATCCTTATGCTATGCTCGGTGATGTTTGACACTCCATCCAGTCCCTCGAAAAGCGCCAGCTCTGCTTCCAGGAACTCTTTCAACTCGTCTTCCAGGTCTTCCGGCCACCCTGTGTCGTCGGGGGAAGACTCTGCATTCTCCTCGTCCTCTTCTTGGTCCATTGGGCTCTGCGGTGGCTGACTACTCCGAATTTCGTCTACATCCTCCGCCTCCAACCCCACCAACCTAACTTCTGGGGGATGCTCCTCTGGCTCGTCCTCCAGATCCTTTGTCCTCGCCAACTGAGGACACCTCTCGAATACTCTTTTCGGGATCTCGTGACATTTCTTGATTGACTGGCTAGGCAGTTCGTCGCCCCGCGACGTACCCTGCTCATCGATCGGCAATCCTCCGCCCGCCGACGCCGCGCTCCTTCTCTGCGTCGGGGACCAACGTGGTGTCTCGGGGCCTCTCTCTCGTTCCTTCTCGCGAATCCTTGATCGAGCAAGCGATTGTGGCCCTCCAGGCTGATCGCTTTCTTTCGATTCGTGTGGCCCGCTCCTCAGGGACGTCTCTTCGTTCGGCTTCTCCTTCATCCTCATGGTGAGCGCTGCATTACCACAACACAATGTGGTGTCCATAGCGCACAAGAAATCCATCCCCAGGATAAGGTGGTCCAGCATCGCCGGCATGACGAGCAACGTCATCTTTGCAACCTTTCCTGCGAGACTCACCTCCACGCTTATCCTCTTCGTTATCTCCAGCGTAGATCCGTCAGCCAATCTAATCCGCGATTGCATCTCCTGGATCTCGCCTCGGATCGCCTGCCTGCGCACACAGTCTTCGCTAATGCAACTGCGTGTGGCTCCAGTGTCGATTGTGGCCGTCATCGCTCGACCCCCAATCACCACCGCCGCGACGATCCTCCCCTCTTCCACCGAAAGTGGATTCTTCGCCTCATCTTTGCTATCTAAACGGCGCCGCCCCGCTCCAGCGGGGGGCGCCCCATTCCGTTTCCAATTCGCTCCGACCTTTTCTCTTTTATTTTTACTTCATTTTATTTTGATTTATTTTATTTTATCTTATTTTATTTTGTTTTATTTTATTTTAATTTTATTTTTATTTTTATTTCATTTTATTTTATTTCTCATCTTAATCTATTTTATTTTATTTCGTTTCCTTTACTTTTGTTTTATTTACATTCGTTTATTCCCTTCTTCCTCCCTGTATTTAGTTTCGGTTAGATCTTCCTCGTTCATTCCTTTCCTTCCTTTTCGCTTCCCTTTTATACGCCCTTAAATCCTTTTCCCTCGGTTGACTCGTTGTATTTCTTCTTCATTCCCTTACTTTCATTTCCCTTGATCGTTTTCTTTCCATACCTTTGTTTAATTTTCTTTGTTACTCTACTCCGTCTTCACTCTCGGGCCTTATCCCCTTATTTATCTCTCTTCCCACTTCTTGTATTCCTCTTACCTTCCACCTCGCCTTGCTTTATTCCAATTCGCTCCGAGCTTTCTCTTTTATTTTTACTTCATTTTATTTTGTTTTATTTTATTTTTATTTTTATTTTGATTTATTTTGTTTTATTTTATTTTGTTTATTTTTATTTTATTTTTATTTATTTTAATTTTATTTTATTTTATTCTTATTTTATTTTATTTTATTTTATTTTATTTTATTTTATTTTATTTTATTTTATTTTATTTTATTTTATTTTATTTTATTTTATTTTATTTTATTTTATTTTGGTCGGATATGCCCTAGGTAGGGTATCGTGAAGTGAATAAACTATAGTAGTCGAGCTGCACAGTGGGCCTCACGCCGCCAAAACCGGACAAATCTTAGTGAAACATATATTCGTACCAACTCGTCGGATATACCCTACGCAGAGTGCAACGAAACCATGCAACAAGTAGCCAAACTTTACCCTCACTCTCTTTCTCTCGCCCGCCTACGAGTTCTCATATGCCTATATGCACATATATAATAATGGGAGAAACAAAACGCGTATATATATATGTGTGCTATAACTTGCATACATACATACACATGTAACCGCCAAGCCGCCAAAATTTAATCTTCGTTTTCTTTCTCTCGCTCGCCTATGCGCTCTCATATGCCTATATGCACATAGCGAATAATGGGAGAAACAAAAACGCGTATATATATATGTGCGCCATAACCTGCATACATACATACACATGTAACGGACAAGCTGCCAAAATTTGACCCTCACTTTCTTCCTCTCGTTCGTCTATGCGCTCGTATGCATATATACATACATACAGCGAATAGTGGGAGAAAAAAAAAACGGACAAATCGCGTATATATATATGTTCGCTCTAACCTGCATACATATATATATGCTTGCATATATCACCGACATGCATACAAACAGGCATACATATATGCAAATGCGTATTCTCATACATATATTAGCGAAGAAAAAAAAAAAAAAAAAAAAAAAAAAAAAAAAAACATGCACAAAATTAATGCGCCAAAACTCGAATTAGACGCGCAATTTGTCTTTTTGTCATTACCGATATACCCTACTTTTCTTCTCTCACTCGCAAGATACACTCGACTTGCCACTTAGAGAAGATATTCAAGTGTCAAAATAGGCCACTACTCGAACATATAACAATATTCTCATTTCTTCATCTGTATATACATATCCATATACCATTATATTCCTTTATTCACATACGCTTACATGCACCACATATATGTATTCATTCCAATATACCCCACCATATATGCGCACATTTAAGCACCAACGTTCACTCATGCGATTATACATATATATTCATATATCTAATTCTCACCAAAACCAAACATTGAAGCAATGAGGAGATACAAGCAACCAAGCGAATATACCACACAGCGACCGCGCTGTCCAGGGTATAAAGATTCAAAAGCGACGAGAAAAGAAAAGTAACGGTAAAACAATTATGGCGCCGAAAAGTACAGCGCGCGCCAAAATCGCTAAACACATATGCACAAATATATATACACACATAAAATTTTCTACTTTTCTCGATCACAATTCAAATGTTTTATATATCAGAACATAGCACTTTTATATGTTTATCTATTTCCGCCGTTTCCCCTCGGCCATGCGATACCGCGCACCTCCCTGTGTCCCTGCTCGGGCGCCACTTGTAAGGTAGTAAATTTTTCAGCTGGGGTAGACTCAGTCTACCCAGGGTGCTCTCACAAGAAAATTTATTTAATTGAAATAGTGAGACACCAGGGGGGGGGGAATATCTAATGTTAATGACCGGGAAATGGGAGAGGGGGGGGAACTTTCATGCGGGGACCGCCACTCACGTGTACCGCTTGCCTTTCTCTCTTCGTCTCTGCTGCTTATCGCCTCTTTTCCTTTTCTTTGCTGCGGCCTTCTTTTCCCTCGCCGCCGTCACTTCTTTATACCACTCGCCGTTTTATTTAAACAAAATCGTCGATTCACCTTTTTTTTTCTTTTCACTTTTCTTTTTATTTCTTTGCCGCTTAGTCTGATATATAATTCAAAAATCACTCGCCAAAACTTAACACTACTGTTCTCAGAACCGACTCGCCAACGACTGCCACGATCTCGCGCGCTCGCTCAAAGCGCTCGGCGTCGGCGACGCAACTCTCCGCTTACAATTCTCCACGCAGGGTTGCGTCGCCGATCGCCGATAAATCGGCGCTTTGGGCGGCATTTTCAAACGTGGATTTAAATTTCAAAGTATATTAAACTAATTTTCACTTAATCTCTAATTGCTACGACTAAATCTTACTAACTACAAAACTAACCCTAATTAAGCCTACTTAATTTACTAACTTAACTCTAAATCTTAATCACTACAAAATAAACTAAATACTTCATAAATTTCAATAATGATCCAATCAAAATAAACATTTTCCATTTTAACTTCGAACTAAACATTTCTCCATTCTCTTTATAAATCAAAATAAACCTTCATTTCAAACAATCGTGAGGCGGTAACTAGGGAGCCGCCTCACAAAGTTAGTTTTAATTTTACATTAATGCTTATCTCTAATAAATAAAACTTTGTGGACTTGGCTTTAATGAAATAGTTTTCCTGAACTCTATATACATATTGTATACGCTATTTGAATTTGATGGAGCGATATACATATATGTATATAATTATTATACATACACATATACATATGTAAGATTATAGAATTATCCATATTCTCGTCATTAAATCAAAGAAAAACATATTCTTTTTATTTTTTTTTTTAATTTATTTATTTTATTTATTATTTATTTATTTATTTTTTATTTTTATTGTTTATTATTATTATTATTATTATTTTTTAATTATTTTTTTTTTTTATAGTAAAAATCATTTTATTTGATTGTTGAAATTTTTGTTTTTTTTTATTTATTTTTTTTGTTTGCATATTATATCTCTCAACAGGCCATATCCGTCGAATAAGTACAAGCCTTTATACATATATTTATATATATATATAAATGTATTTATTTTTATTTTTACTTTTATTTTTATTGTTTTTTTATTTTGTTTAATTTTTTTTTTTTTTTTTTTTTTTTTTTTTTTGCTGCACAGTTTGCAATTAAATTAAATATTGCATAAAAACACTCAATGCAAATTGGGTCTACAATGTCAGCGATGCAGTTTTAAGCCTGCTGTCATTTAAGTGAACCCAGACAGACAGACAGCTCAGCTGGCTGGCAGACAGTTACAGGTTGGCCTCCACTCATGGCTCGTTTCCGGCGGAGCATAAATATTTACGGGCGTTTTTGTTAAATGAATCATGGTGGCGCTAAATTTGTGCAGTTGCATTTGAAGAAATTTCAAATTCAAATGTTCACTGTCTGCAGCTAAAAATAATAAAAATAAACTAATTGAAATAATTTTGTCAAAATATATGAAGCTCTTTGCTTACAGTTAATTAATATCAAACGGCAGTTGAATAGATGAAATTTAATTTATTTGTGACTATAGGCAAATAACTGTCTAATTAGAAGAGCTGCTGCACAAAATGTTCAATTATGTTCAATATGCAACTCAATTACAAACATTTTCCAATTACATTTTTACAGCACTCTGTTATTGTTTCATTAAATTTGCAGCCAAATTCTGCACTTAAAGCATCACATGACAATCGAATATTTCAGTTCAGTGTGGTTGGCAGCACCACAGCAACACCTGCCAGCGTTCGCAGCACTTTTGTGTGTGTGGGGCAGGCAGCATGTGAAAATGCAATTAAGCTGTAAATATGGGTTTATATATATGTATGTATGTATGGCACACTGATTATTTGGCAGGCAAAAAAAAAAAAAGATAAGGAAGACGTTAAAAATTTTGGATTATCATAATCGACGCACAGGCAAAAACAAGCTGCAAGTCACAAGAGAGAAGAAACCAGAGTCGAGCTGAGCTGAGCAGAGTTAACTAAGTAAGTTAGTGATGCTTGGCAACTTTTGATTGAGAGGTAATTACTATAATTGCCATTATGAGATATAGTTACGCAAACTTTTATATTGCATTTACATAATCAGACTATAGTTTACACTGCTTTAATGTTGTATTTTTATTAAAGTGCAGCAGAGGCTTCGTCGTCTAAATACTTGTAATGCTAATATTATTGAAACATAATGCTCCTGCTGCTGCCTCGTTCCGATAGATGTCAATGTCAAGTAAATATACTGCCTATCATTGGCAATGACGTGCCAGCATTCGCAGCATTCGCTGTCAACATTTTGCTGCTGCTGCTGCTGCTGCTGCTACGACTCCTGCTGTAGCCTTTAGCTGAAGTGACACGTTGCTGCAGAGCAGCCATCAACTTGAGCTGATGCCTCATAAATGAATGTATCTTGGCATCGGGATGACACGGCTGGAGAACTCTCAGACTCCGTCCGGGCCGTGACTGACTTGGCAACTGTAAACGAGTCATAAATACAAGTACATGCTACAGCATTTATGTATATATCTCTCTCTCTCCCTCTGTGTGTGTGTGTGTGTTCGTGCTACAATTCATAAAATATTAAATACTACTTCGGCCTGCGAAGGGGCAGGAATGGGAGCTCGAGCAATGCTCAAATTAAATGATACCAAATAATGTGATTATTGCTCGTTCTCTTTGTCGTTGGCGTTGTCATCTCTGCGCTCTGCTGGGCTGAGCTGAGCTGAGTACAATGACTAGGCTGCACTTCAATCATCTGACTGATGTTGTTGCCGACTCCACTTGGGCACGCCTGATTGAGCACAGACACCCACACACGCACACGCTCACCATAATGCGGCCATGAGTGTGTGTATGTGCACATATTTTTATGATTTTTACCGCCTTGCCGCTTTTCCAATATCAAATACCCTGAAATGAGAGAGAAGGGGTATATTAGGCTAGTGTAAGCAACAGAAGGAAGCAGTACGAGAACTTTCAAATAAAAATTCTCATATAAGACGAAATAAAAACGAAACAAATAATAATATATACATTAATATTGCAATAATAATATTTACAGCTTAGAAATATTTCATTTTTTAGATGAATAAACAAATAAATAATAGATGTTTAGTTCGCTTAGGATAACTCAATATCGCATATGCCCGAGTTGAGTGTCCTATATTGTTTTTCCTTGTGGCTGACTCATATTGTGCTACATATAGACATTAGCCAATGAGGAGGAAAATCAAAAGACAAATGACAACAAGGATCTTTTGAGTCGCGCTGCTTTCGCCAATTAGGTGCCTGGTCATGTGCATTGTGCATATTGCAGTGCAGCAGCATATCTTACATAATCAGGGACCAAGACTAATTAAACACGCACACACAGCCATCAACAGCGCACGCCACAAATCCAACATCTTTTTTCAACAGAAGACACACACACACACACACACACAGATAGCGGCAGCAACAAGAACTCAACGGGTCATTTCGCAATTAAGCTGCACTCGCAGCAGCGGCAGCATTACAGCTATGTATCCGTATCTATAGCATTCTGTTACTCCGATCCGAGCCCGTAACCCGACCCGTCTTCTGCCTGATGATGATGAATGAGTTAAGCGGCCGTTGCCTTGTAGCCCATCTAATGAGATACTTTTTCTGCGTGAATGTGGATGCTAGAGTATTGGTATGATAAAGCAGCAAACAGAGAAAGATAGAGAGAGAGAGAGAGCGAGCACTATGCAGCGGCACATCATGCGATGTTACGTCTCAGCTCATCTCATACCAATTGCACTCTAACTACGTAATCTATGGCATGCCATCGTCTATGTGCATTTGTATCTTGAGCTATCTCTGTATCTACACACACACAGACATGTATACCACATGCGTGCCCAGGCACTAATTGCGTCTAATTGAATTGCAATTGACCGTGAGTTGGCGTATTTTCCACACGTTTTTGCCAATCGACCGACTGAGCGACCGCCAGCGAAGACTCCGATGCTTAATGAAGATTTACGCAGCTGCTTTGATTTGTGTCAACGCGACAACGGAATAGCGGCGGCATTTCAATAGATACACACACACACACATACACATTCATGGCTTCAGTCAATCATGCTGCTGTAGTGGCGCCAGCAACAACAACAACAAAGTGGACTATGACAAGCGAGTACCATTAAAATTCCATTCATGAACAATAACAAGTAGAGTAAATTGATGAGATCAAATTGACTTTAATATCAATTCAGATTATTTGCACATTATTTTACAGCTTGAATTTGAATATAATAAATGTAAAAGAATTTTATTTCCATATAAATGAACGTATGCAGACTTATAGCGTGGTATACTATGATTTTTAGTCCCCAATTATACATTCTGTCAAATAAGTACCCGGAAATTCTCATTTTAAATTTTTCCTTTGAGAATATATCTAAACAATTTTTTTCCCAGGTTGGCACTACTGTCACCCACTATCCTGTAAATTTTGATTGCTATATGTCATTTAGTTTGGTTACAGCGTCATTTGGAACAAGTCAACCTTATGTGTGCGTTGCGATTTTTACTATGGATAAAAATATCGAACAAAGAGTTTGTGTGAAATTTTGTGTTTCAAAACGAAATTTTTTAAGCCAAAACGTTGGAAATGTTGAAACAATCATTTGGTGATCCAACCATGTCGAAAACTCGAGTTTACGATTATTATAAACCGTCCAAAGAGGGGCAAGAAGAAGAGAAGTGATTTACCACGTTCAGGACGCCCTTCGACCTCTTCAACTGAAGAAAACGTTGACAAAATAAAAGAAATGCTGCTCGAAAATTGTCATTATAGTTAATATTATCTAATAATAATATTATCTTGGCGTTATTAGGCGTTTGAGAGAGAATGTTCGTCGCAAAAGATCAGATTTGCGGCGGAACAACAGTTTGGTTTTGCACCACGATAATGCACCAGCACACAAAGCGATCATTGTGAATGCGTTTTTGAAGAAAAATTCAACAAATATCATCAAACTGCCACCGTATCCTTTAGATATGGTCCCGTGTGACTTTTCCGTTTCCACAAGTCAAATTACCACTTCGTGGAGCCCGTTTTGAGAGCATAGAAGCATCAAAACTAAAAATCGCAACGCACCATAAGGTTGACTTGTTCCAAATGACGCTGTAACCAAACTAAATGACATATAGCAATCAAAATTTACAGGATAGTGGGTGACAGTAGTGCCAACCTGGGAAAAAAATGGTTTAGATATATTCTCAAAGGAAAAATTTAAAATGAGAATTTCCGGGTACTTATTTGACAGAATGTATATAGCAAATGTTTAAATATGTTCAGCCTTAAGGGGCGAGAGAATATTGATCTGAACTGGGCCGTGATTTATGCTCATCAATATAAAGAGATTAATTTTTCCCTTTCTACTCCCTTTGTGAATCGTAGAGCATTTTTTTTTTCGGTTCACAGTCACTGCCTGCAAGGCACAACTCCATCGGGCCATCTTGACTGAGCCACTGTTTCGGTTATCCTAGCAAATGGGAATTTATGCGTACTTATGATATGGCGACTGTTTCCATGGACCCCCCCTCCTGCAAAGTTGCCTTAGGTGTTTCTAGCTTTTCTTGCTGCAAAGCTTTTCGCAAGGATTTCAGCTTAAGTACAACTTATAGTTCATATTGTCAGCAGAATCGTTATTCTTCTACATTTTCTAATGGACATAAAAGCTAGCTGAAAGCGCATTGAAATAAAGCCTTTGTTGCGTTGGAGTTTTGCATGCGTATGTATGTACGTATGTATGTATATGCTTTGCTATTCCAGATGTTGTCATGCTACATGCAGCAATCAAATCTCCTTACTGCTACGTTAGCCAACACAAATTTTGCTACCCTCCTCGACCGCCCTTGCCGCCCATTCCTCCACGGCCGCCTCCAGCTCCTCCTGTTCCTCCTGCTCCTCCTGTTCCTCCTGCTCCTTTGCCGTCCTCTCCGTCTTTACCATTGCTTTTATTGTCATTATTCTTGTTTCCAGCTGCTTGGCCAACCTGCCCACCGCCACGCCCACCCTTTCCAGCTTTTCCAGCTCCATCTTCGCCATCTTGACCTGCATCTCCACCACGTCCTCCACCACCAGCTCCACCCGCTCCACCCTTGCCACCGCCACCTCCTCCTCCGCCCTTGCCACCACCGCGTCCTCCCTCACCTCCTGCACTTGCTCCCCCAGTTATGCGATCTGTGCGGCCAGCCATACCCGAAAGTTGAATTTTCAATTACTTGGACAGTAAACACAAACTGTAACAATATTTAATGTTGATCGAAATATATTTTAATTTTATATCGGAATTGAAAGTGAAATTGGCGAGTTGAGTGCTTAGATATTATCATTTGGTTTCTATAAATAATTAGTTATATATATGAGATGCTTTTCTGAGCTTCTCAAATATTAAAATAAATTAAAAATAAAATAATAAAATTTGTATTCGATGCAATGTCAGATCTTCTTTAAACTGTCTTTCAGTCGATTTATAAATACCAAGAACTAAAGTCACTTCTTTCTCCAATCTGTTCCATATTCCGATAGCTAACAATGCAGCCTTAAAGTCTCCAGAATTTGTAGCTTGACAATTCTGAGTTTATGCTGGAGTGCTGATATTTAAGAGAGACAATCAGAATTCGTCACCACAGTTAAACGCCTTTTCTTTTCGCAAATTAACAACTTATACGGCCAAAAGTTTCGCCAACAAAGTTGGCCAAAAGTTGCCAAGCACCTGGCGCCCCACCTACAGCGGGCTCGACACAAAGTTGCTCGACTTGTGGCTGAGGGCGTCTTAAAGAAAATATGAAAAATCGATTGGGGAAACAAAAAGTTGGAATCTTTTCAATTTTATGCAGCGCCCGTCTTGTGTTGCTTGTGTTGCTTGCATTCAAAAATTTATGTTTACAACTCGCACGCAAAAATAAAAACTGTATTTTTATGTCGAGCGCGAGTGGAGAGTGGAAAGAATGAACACTTTTTCAAGCAATAAAATAAAATATTGTTGCAATGCTGTGCGGGCTAGAAAACTGTCACTGATATGTCAAACTAACAAAACATAAAACGGACATAAACAAAAATCAGGCCAAACATAGCACCACACGGCCGGCCACAGAGACAGAGACAGAGAGAGAGCTGCAGGACCTCCGCGTCCATCGAACTGGAGAGCAGCCACAGCCAGGATAAATATTTAAAGTTATCTGTGGCAACTTGGCAAGTGGTCGGTCGTATGGCAAGAACATGAGGGGGCAAATTTGCCAGCGGCTGCGTCACTGCTTCTCACTTGTTTGTCTTTGCTTAATCTTTTGATAGAAATTTGTATAGCAAAGTTGTACTTTTGCCTTCGACCCCTGCTCGCCTCCGTCGTCCGTCGTCCGTCGTCCTGCCGTCTCTGTTGGTTTTGTTGTGTAAAGTTTTGTGCATTATTTTCCCAACGAACAGCAACAACAATTACTTGGCACACGCTGTTTTTCTTGCCATTGAACTTAGCAGGTGAGATGAGGTGTGCGAGGTGTGTGAGACAGTGTTGCCAGTCTAGCCCATTTCAGGCTAGATCTAGCCAATTGATAAGAGATCTATGGATTGAGAGACCTCTTGAACAACAGAAACTGCTGTCTATGCCATCTAATAATTATAAATATTAAGGTACATAAGCTATGGCTTATCAGGCATATACATATATTCGTGAGCAATGAGAATGAGGCAATCCAATCTGTTTATATACCTGTTCGTATGTCTGTCTGTATATGTCTCTCTCTCTCTCTCTCTCTCTCTCTCTCTCTCTGTCTGCCTGACTGACTATGTCACTGTCTGTCTCCCTGTCTACCTCACAGTCTGTCTCTCCTGTCTGCTCTCTGTCAAATCAAGAGACAGTAGATATACAGAGGATCATTTCAGCAGCAGTATGTATGTATGTATGTTTGTTTGCTTGTCTTCATGTATGTATGTAAGTAAGTATGTATGTATGTATGTATGTATGTATGTATGTATGTATGTATGTATGTATGTATATATGTATGTATGTATATATGTATGTATGTATGTATGTATGTATGTATGTATATATGTATGTATGTATACATGTATGAATGTATGTATGTATGTATGTATGTATGTATGGATGTTTGTATGCATGTATGAAGCAGTTATCATTTGGCATTTATATGTATGTATGTAAGTAACGAAGTTAGAATGCTTGCAGCAGAAGAGAAGAAAGTGTTCCCATTAGTCACTTAAGGCTCGTCATAAAGACCTCTACCTGACGTCGAGTTGAGCATGTGAGCACAACTTAGTGTTTGAGTGAAAGACACCGTATATAAAGGCCAGCAGCTACAGCATTTCTTCAGTCGCCCAGGCCTTGTGGAGTCAGTCGCAGTGGTGTGAAGTGTGTGATCGTCCAGCTAAGCACAAATGAAAGAGGAAAATACTTAGACGAATTATTTGGAGGAAATACTTGGAGGAAATACTTGCAGTAAAAACTTGGAGGAAATACCTACAAAAAATACTTAGAGGAAATACTTGGGGGAACTACTTAAAGGAAATATTTTGTGTAAGTACGTAGAGGATATACTTTGAGGAAATACTTAGACTTACTTGAAGAAATCCTTAGGAAATGATAATAAAAAATAAAAAAATAAAATAAAAATGTTTTTGTTGTACATATATACAATAAATACATATATTATTATTATTTCTTCGATTTTCCACCTAGCTCGCTTCTCCCGCTTACATTTATTTATAGATTTTATCATCACCAACAATGCAACTTCTTTCGGAGCTCAACAGCTGACAACACTGATTTGAGCTGGCAGCTGGAGCTCAACTTTGAAGCGGATCAGCAAGGCGGCGGCAGCATCATCATCATCATCATCGAGCTATTGTCAACATTATTAGCCAACTGCCTTGTCAGTGCATCTGCTTAGCTTGAGCTCGCCGTCTTATAATTTACAATCATGTCCTTCGAACTTTGATCCTGATTTACACACTGCGAATGCTGATGTCTGCAGTTGCTTTGTACCCGCGCCCACACGTGCTCGACCGTCCTTTGTGCCTCTTGTTATTTACAACGTGCTCAAAGTGGCAGCAGCAACAGAGTTAATTTAGTGCCCCGGTGGCCTTCAAGGGCAGCGCAAGGCTATGGAGCGTATACTTAATAATTGGATGGTCAACCATTTGTCTCGATAATTACACGTGCCACATGTGACACTTGATGCGATTGAACACTGCACATCAACAGACTTTAATATTAAATCGAGTTACGTGTGGAAAGTGTGAAGTATTAATTTCGATAATTGCAGTACTTAAAGTTATTAAATTAGTTATAGCTATGCACATATTATATGCGACTCACTTGAAACTATGTCTCATGCATATTACATTAGTTACTTTGTTTAATACCAGATTTGCAGTTGATGTTATATATTAAATTCAGTTTAATTAGGTCATCCCAGACAGATATAATTAACCAAATTATGGCATATGTCTCTAGTGCCTATACATATATGTATATCTCTATATTGAGGTGCGCATTCAGGCGAGCGAGTCACTTATACAAACATAAATTCATTGTAAGTCGTAAACAAAGTCTGTTGTTTTTGAAGGCTTGACAGTAATAACATTCGTACTCTAATTACAGTTAATGCAAGCAAAATTTACAATAGTTGTCTAGACAAAGAGTGCACAAGAAAAGTTACTAAACATAGGTGAAACAAGGTAAATAACAGCAATACATAGAATCAAAAGAGAAGACTATATACGAGGAATATAGTATATGTTTATTAGCACATTCAAATGCATTTAACTAGATCAACGAAAGTGTCTACAATTTATTATTACTATTTATTTTTTATTTTATTATAAAAAAGTCAATTGATTCATTAACAAAATATTTTAAATTCATAAGCAGAAAAAGTAATATAAAACAGAAATTTTTTCTGAGATATATTTGAATATGTTTAGCTCTCTAATAAGTCAAATTTCATTTGGAATAAAATATATATCAAGTTTAAGCTTGATACTAAAAAACCAAATTCAAAGTTGGTTAAAATAAGATAAAGATTTTTTCTATCAGCAGCCAGGAGCAGAACATGGAGTCAGCCTTTAGGGTCCGCCAGTTAAGGGGCTTAAGTCAAGGTGAGTCTTCTTTGTAAAACATACTCTCCTATACCTTAACATACTTTTAGAATATACATGCACATATACCCTACATTTGTCGGCTTAACTCTATTTTGCCAAATGGATCGGCTGCTGGCAGTTGCAAGTTCCAGAGAGAGTTGTCTTTTGCCCCAGCTTGAATCCATTTCGTGGCAATTGCTTTATGGCCCAGCCATACTCATTTAATTCGCTTAAGTGGAAAGCACTTTTGCTGTCAACTTTCACTAACTAGCGCAAGTTTTTTATTTGACATTAAAATGTAAAATTAATTTTGGCCAATTAATCAGAGACACCATCTCATGCACACACACACACACACACACACTCACACACACAGTCGTCCAACTTTTAGTCAGAGTAAGACCCGTTGAGCCCGACAACGCTTTGCTGCATGCCCCGAAGCGCGATTGTCAGTGAACTTTCACAAGTTGCAAGTGGATGGAAATTTTCATTGCAATTAAATTTAGCACAGAAAAGGCCAAAAAAAAGGGGAGAAAAAAAAATAGAAATGTCGTGTAGCTGTCAGTGGCAAAGAGTGAAGTGCTCGCCAAAATGTTGCCATTTGCATTGCCACTTAAACACACATAAAGGCAGCGACAGATGGGCGGACACACACACATACACACACAGGCACACACACACACGTGTACTTTCGTCCGTCGACACACAAATCGAGTCAAGTTGAATAGGCGGAAGTAGAGCAAGAAATGCGATTGCCAAATTGAGTTGAAGGTTTCGCTTGACTGTGTTTTGTTTGGCCAACTCCGTTAGCTCAGTTGCGCCCTTTGCTGTCTCATGGTAACAGCCGCAGTTCCAGTTCCACTTGCAGTTGCCCTGACTCTGGCATTCGCTGTCGCTGGCGTTCAGAAGGCACTTGGCACTTTGCTGCAATTTTGTAGTTTTGATAAAATTTCGCAAGCATATTAAAAAGTTTTGCGCAACTTCGTTTTTACTTTTGCACATGCCATACGGCCACAGGAGGCGCAGCTTGCCACGCCCCCGTACCACACATGCCACTGACAGGCTAAAGCGGAAGCTGGGCCCGCCATGGCTTGTTTGCTGCCAAAAAAAAAGAAACCGAGGAAAATTGTAAAACTAAAAAAAAAAAAGAAAACTGCCAGCGGCGCACTTTGCTTTTCTATTTAATTTTGCAGCTCAAAGGCGACACAAACTAAATAGAGAGCACAAGGAGACATTCTGCTTGATGGAATGTTTCAGCGATCTTTCACTGCCAACTGCCAACTGCCAACTGCAAGCAAAACAATGAAGTAATTTAATAATGAGTATGCTCTATGTAATAATTTTAAATTTTATGCGCACATATATTCATTGATAATAGCTACGAAATGAACTTCAATGCAAACACGCATATAAACTCAGTGTGTTAAGAGAGGGAGAGAGAGAGGGAGAGAGGGAGCTCGCTATTTTATTTATTTACAACATTGTTGGGGTTTAGACGGCATTTATGTGAATTCAGTTAAATATTTACTATGGCAGCTGCAGACCAACCGAATATTGCAATTATCGTTGCGATGCAACACGTTGTTTGTGCCAATTAAAACCAATTGAGTGTAGCATACTTTCGGGCGCAATTTTTCGTTGTTGCTTTATGCGTATTTAATGCAGCGGTAAAACGAGTGTGCATGTGTGTGTGTGTGTGAGAGGGAAAAAAAGTTATATTTTACATTGCAAATCAAGCAAATATGCAATATTGAATAACCAACGCCCAGTTATTGTCATCACTGGCTGGCTGGCTGCTTTAAACGCACGACAAATCGATAGCTTTAAGGATCGGAAGTCATCGGAACATCAAGCTATCTGTGCGGGACAGGCAGAAGTGTGCTCAAAATGTTGACCCACTTGACTAACGGACTCAACTCTTTCGCCCCCTCACCCCAATGCATTGTGAACTCTGAAGGGTCTGTGATTGTTCGAGAGATTGTTATAATAATGGCAAAATTTAAGCACATGCAAACACAATTTAATCAGGACAATGAAAGCTGTTGACAAGTCTAAGATTCATTGAAATGACACAAGCAAAGCCATCTGCGAAACATGTCAAATTCCATATGCAAATATTTGTTGTGCTCCTCGAATTACAGCGTCGAGGCAAAAATTCTTTAGAGTTTCGGCTCTGGCTGATAAATGCTAACGGCTATTAAAAACTGCATTTTTTGATCGGACCGTAAATTACGTTCGTATTGTGCTGATTCACGGGTCTAAACTATGCGGACTGCCATTGACACTCCCCAGGACACACACACACACACACATTCATTGTTATTGTCTGTAGCTCGTCTGCATGTGCTGGTGGGGGGTGGGGGAAATAGTGGAGTCACCGCTTCGTATATTAGTTAACTGGTGTGGTTATACGTTCTATGTCACACACACACACACACACACACACACACACGTACAATAAAAGTGATTGCATTGGCAAACGCTGACAGGCTGAAACGCGCGTAGCTGCCTGCATATGATGGATGAGTTTGAAGCTATGAGGCAGATGGTATATTTCAAATGCCAAAGCTCAACATACGCACCACACACACACACATACGCAGAGAGTGAAGCTAAAAAATGCATTGAACAGAAGAATGAGTTACGTTGTGCGTCGCAGAGTCACGAGTTTTTATTGAAATTGAATTGTTGATAAGTTTCGTCAACAAAACGTTCGGCCAATTCGTACATGGAATGGCATAAAAAATGCATATCAAATGGACCTCATCCACACATGTGCGTCGTAATTGATATGTATGCAGTGTCGCTTAAAGTGTGTACAAATAAAATACTTGTAAAACATTCTTTTTTTTAAGTATTTATTTATTTTAATTATCTATTCTTTGCATAGCCATAACTCAGTCATATCCTTGACGATCCTGTAAGGACATACCATTTTGAGCTCGTGAGCAACTCAGCTATCGATTGGCATTCAAGGATTTTGAGGATTAGACGTGAGGAACTCGGAGAATTCGCTTTGTATTGGAGGAGAAAGAAACAACATATTTTATTTTAGCTCAGTAATGAAATTTATTTAAATAAATATAAATACATTTAAAAAAAAATCATATCTTTCAATTCATTTTTAACTACATATTTTAGCTGAAAAAAAATAAATAAATAAATATCAAAATTACGTTTAAAACGATCGTCAATTGCAGTTCATTTAAATTTTATTGCATACTTTCAGGCGGCAGCTTATTTATTCACCAACCATACACAAATTTGCAAGTTTTTGCTGCATACTTTTGGGATGTGAATTTTTTGTATTTTTGTTTTATTTTTGATTTATTAAAGCATTTTTGTTCGCTGCAGACTGCAGGTAAGAAAAAAATCTTTTAGAAAAATAGCTCCTATTCAGCTATATCCTTACGCAGGACGAAAGTAATTGATGTTTTAGACTCACAAGGAGTAGCGCCAATGTTTGCCTGCAAAGGATTAGTATGTTATCTAAGAACCAAGGACTTGTAAAATTTCCGTCCCAATGCTTATACCAGAAGAAATCTTGTATAACTTGTACAATAAAAGTACGATCAGTATGTCCTTTGGCTAATTTGTACTCCTTGACATTATGCACTATGTGAGATGTCACACGCCAGGATCTGCAAGGATGCGGCTGAGATTTGTCGATTTGATCTACCACGAATGTCCTTTGATCCTTAGATGACCCCCCAATATTTTGATGTAAATCGATGTATTTGGTCCTTCCGATGTCAACGCATCGAGTCCTATCAAAATTTGCAAGGATATGACCAAGTTAGAGCTTATTTTCTATATCAGGATATTCTATGCATAGCCATAACTCAGTCATATCCTTGACGATCCTGTAAGGACATACCATTTTGAGCTCGTGAGCAACTCAGCTATCGATTGGCATTCAAGGATTTTGAGGATTAGACGTGAGGAACTCGGAGAATTCGCTTTGTATTGGAGGAGAAAGAAACAACATATTTTATTTTAGCTCAGTAATGAAATTTATTTAAATAAATATAAATACATTTAAAAAAAATCATATCATATCAATCAAATACATTCATTTTTTGTTCACATAAAGAAGTCGAATATTATTTAGTTACATATTCCGACTATTCCGTAAAAATAATGACTAAAAACAGTAGATAATAAATATCTGCCGGAGATGAAGGGAAATAGGCAGGAGGCTTGGTAACCGCAACGTAAGCTTACCTAACGTTTTAGTACACCAACTGACGGGCTGTTCACAGTTAGTAGAGGAGCCTCTGACCACAAGCATTTGGCAATTCATTCGTTTGCCAGAGCTCGATCTGGTTGGCAGCAACAAATGTTGCCAGCACTGACCCACAATTCGTTTAATTTGCGGCTGCACACACACACACACACACACACACACATGTGTAGAAATCGACACACTTAACAGAAATTGCTGTAGCCCACATTGAAGCAAGCGGCATCAACATGTTGCTAACCCACAGTGCCACATCAAAAGCCGAATAGGCACGAGTGGCTAGAGAGCGCGTTTGCGCAATCGAGAAAAGCGAAAGCCGAATGGGTAAAGGCGATTGGGCCGAGAGCGGATGCTGCAATGCCCTATTACTCAATACAAATACAAATCTCTCAATTGCTTCAAGTGCGCGAATGTTGACCGTAAAACGCCTAATTCATGTCGCCGGTAAATGAGCCAAGTGCTGTAAGCCGAAGCAATGGCTTTAATTACCCAAACAGTTGCTGTTGTTGTTGTTGTTGTTGTTGTTGCGCTGCGATCAGACCTGAATTGCATTGCCAAATGGTTTATAGTGCAGAGTTTAACCCATTTGCGTTAAGTGCCCACGACTGGTAATGCCATCATCGTCATCATCATCATCATCATCTCGGAACAATTGCGTCGGCGAAAGCCAAATGGATGCACATAAAAATTTGTCAAATTACACCAGAGCTTGAGTGAGTGTAAGCAACTCGCACGTACCGATCCCACCTGAAGTGCCAAATTGTCTGTCAGGCATTAATCAAGAGCACGCCGAGCAAAAACACCGAGCAACAGTCGTCCAAGCAAATTTATGTGCCGCAATTAATCGTAGCGCCTGTGGAATTGGCTACGGCTTTTGGAATACAATTCTTACATTTTGTTAGCCGACTGCAATTTGCAGCTCATTTCAAATGCAGAGGCCAAAGCTCAAGGTAGCCGTGGCAACTTTTGACAATCCGATACGATTTCAAGCAGTTGCACAATTAATTAAATCGCAAATGGAAATGATTGAAAGTCGAGCCCATCCATTCAACACTTGACACGTATACATAATTTGCTCATAATTGGCTGGCACCTAGCCGTCTCTCTGCCGTCTCCCCAGCTGCTGCGTCTATTAGTATTAGATAAACATTTTTATTACGCATATCCGAAGCTCTTAGATGTTGCTACGCAACGGCCAGTGGGTTGCCGCCCTTTTTCTATAAATACCCTATACAAATAAAAAACAGAATACCTTATTCAGGTTTTGGCCAAATGTTTGTCCTTGTGGATAAATGTTTACCTCGCTTTGAAGATCCAACACAGAACTGCGCCACATCCATATGTGCAATAAATGGTTTGAAATAGAATTCAGCAGTACCGAAAATAAAAATTCAGAAATAAAATTGGAGTTGAGGAATGCCCAAATTTGAAATTCATAAATAGAAATAGAATTCAAGAATTTATTATCTTAAATGCATATATAGAAAATATGAAATCTAATAATTGTTTAGCCAAGCTGCAAGTCGAATTTCAATTTTAATTTAATTTCTTTTAAAAATTCGTTGACCTTTTTCAAATCATTTTTTAAAATAGTTTCTTTCTTGTGTAAATTTAAATTAGAAATTCGAGATATTTTGGGCTTCTCCGCTTTCGCTTTTATTATTTGATTTCTTTTTTTTTTCGTATTTATTTTTTTGCTTTACTCTTTACGCATTGTTTATGCACTCTTTGAGCGGCTTTGTCGCTAGCTCAGTAGACGTCTACACGCCCACACACACCCACACACACACACACACCCACACACAGCCAAAGCTGGTTCGCCTTTAACTAGAGGATTTGGTCGGTAATCGTTGGCACTGCGTTTTCATTGACTTCATCAAAGCTGGATGCTAGGATTGATCGATCGACTGATTGATTAATTGACACTTTGCACATTAATTAGCTGGCTGGCCGCTGAGCCAGTCTGAACTGAACACCATGACAACCATCATTCAATACTTTAATGTGGCCCTCTCGCTTAAAGCCCGACAATGACCGAATGGCTTACCAGCTGTAGCGATTTGGGCCATGTTTGTATTATTGATGGACACTCGAAATCTGCTACTTGTGGACTTACGCCTCATTAGAAATTATGACAATCTTTTGAGCAACCCTGTTGAGCAAATTTGTGGACGATTAATAAACCCATTAGAACTTTGTCTATTTCCGTCCAAAGTGTTGACTAACAAACAGATTCACACGCTTACAACTTTGCCCTTGCATTTAATTAAAAAAGTTCAGCTTCATATTATTTATGGCATGTGATTGACACTGTCTCAATTACCATTAATATAGAGAATTACTCTGTTCGACAAAATCATATTCAACTATTTTGCTTGAAAAAAAATTGCACTTTGTTTCTTTCTTGTTTTCTTTGTATACTCTAAGGCAGTTCATTATATTATAATTCCTATATATTGCGACATACTTTGAATATACTTTTCTATATACTGGAATAAATAGTACGCAAAGAAATAAGTTGGAGGAAAAAAAGTTTGCAAAGTGCAAAAGTAAGACAATTATTGATTCGTTGATAATGAACGGGTAACTCACAATGGAAATTAAAGAACAGGGAAAGGAAAAATAAAAGAAAATAGTTTTCTACTGATTGCAAATAATTAAGAGTAAAAAATGTATTGGAAATTCAAATGCGCTTTGATACATAATGAAACTTTATTTTTTTCAAGCATGCAAGAAATTTGTGAAAATTTAATTAATAGGCATTACATACCGTCAAGCTTATTCATTTTCCAACATATATTTGCAATAATTACTTTGATATAGAATATGAGGAATATTTCAATTAAAATATGTCACGAATCATGAGGTGGACTCAGCTTCCGTAGTTAATTAGAGTGGACAAAAAACTATTTAAAATGTATTACTAATTTTTTGCCTGCATAAGTTAAACTATTATTTTGTGAATATTTTTTAATGATGCACAAATAAAGAACTGGTATTTTAAATCACATATTCATTAAATACAAAAATTTAATAATAAATCTGTCTGAATGCATTTTTACAATTAACCGCAAAATCTTATTTTTTACACATGCGAATTCAATTGCTGCTGACAGTTGCACGCATTCGCACATTTATTTGTATACCCTGAACCCATTTTCAATGAGCATTTGGGGTATATTAGCTTCGTCAAAGGGTATGTAATAGACAGAAGGAAGCGTTACAGATCCTATAGATGTGTTCATCACGAACTTATAACTAATAAATATTTCCATTTTAATGTAATGTAAATTTAAATTCAGTTATAACATGGAATACTGTAAATTCCTTCCCGGATTTTTATTTTTTATTATATTTTAAAAATAATATTTTAAATATAATATTTTAAATATATTTTATTTATATATTTTTGAATATATATTTATTTTATAATATATATTAATTTATTTTTTTCTCATTTTATTTGAAACATATTTTATATTTATTTTTATTATTATTATTTTTTAATGTTTTATAAATTTATTTATTTTTATTTATTTTTTTATATTTAATTTTTATTTTTTATTTTTATTTACATCAGTTTTGTATCTTTATGCATATTTTTATATATTAGCCGGGGCTCAGGGTATGTCTTAGTCGGGCACTCCCGACTAGACCTAGCTTACTTGTTATTAACAAAATTGGAATTAAATTTGGAAGTGTCATTTATTTGTGGGACAATAAACTCAACTGAATATTCCGCAAAAAGCGCAAAACAAAAATAAATAAATTTTTAAAAAAGGAGAAGAAGATATCAAAGTTTCAGGCTAAGTTCTTATATATATTTAATATTGATTCCATATTCAATATAGTTAGATAATTTATGCTGAGGGCTACTTGACAATCATTTCTGAAGCTTCTTCGAGATATAAAAATCTGTTTCAAGCAGTTATCTGGTTTTGTATATTTTATTTTAAATTGAATTGAATAAAAAGAACGAAAAAAAAATAAATACATTTTAATAAAAATAATCAGATGAGAGGTGACATTTATCCAGCTGGCAAGGAGCTGTAGAAGCAGACCGTTTCTGACTTTCATGAACCAAATATTTTCCTTTGTCGTGGACATAAATAAGAAAATAAATGTCAATTGGGCTCAACTTGTACGGGGAGGAGCTAAGTTCCAACTGGCAACTGATGACATATATCTTTTTGCTGTTATTGTTGATTCTGTATTCCATTAAACAATTGATGCCTCCTGGTCCTGGGCGCTTGCTTTGTCCTTGTCCTTGCTGCGACTACACATATAAATTATATTTTAATAAGAAAACAAACGAAGAATTCAATGGCGCCATAAAGCATAAAAAGACGCTGAAAAA
This sequence comes from Drosophila aldrichi, assembly GCA_035045965.1. NCBI lineage: Eukaryota > Metazoa > Arthropoda > Insecta > Diptera > Drosophilidae > Drosophila > Drosophila aldrichi. The sequence goes on from JAWNOM010000040.1 coordinate 603,271, forward strand.
TACTTAAGCACGTGCGTGCGTCCATGTGGGTGTGAGAGTGCGTGTGTGAGTGTGAGCTGGAAAAAAAACAATAAGCGTGTGCTTGACACACACACACATACATAGGAGGCAGTCTGAGGCAAAAGTAAACAATGAAACATTTTTGGAAACGAAACGGAAACAGGGCATAGAAAAACGCACGCCGACGACTCGATTAAGTAGCATAAAGTGATGATAAATGCGACATTGAGCAACAATAAATTTCGTCTTTGTCCTTGCTTGAGTCAGCATCGTGGCCCATTGTTTGCTGTGCAGTGTTCTCGTTGTTGTATTATTGTTTTATGTTTGTTTTGTTTTCGTTTTCGTTTTCGTTTTTCTCTTCTCTTTTTTGACTTTTTTCTGGCAGTGCTTGCGATTGACGTGTTTGACTTATTGATGCTGCGTGCCGGGATTAGCGCGGTACCAAGCGTCGTATGAGCGATATCGAAACGAGCAAACATAACGCAGATTATTAGCATTTTGATGTCGCGCCATGTGCATGTGTGTGTGTGTGTGTTAGCAGACATGTGTCTATTGCCATAGCAGTTCAGCTGTGTGTGCACGAGGTTTATGTTTATATTTTTGCTGCTCATTCAATTGTATTGTTTATGGTAATTTGATATTCATTGGCCAGCGACAATCGTATCGGCTTTATGGCGCTGCAGCAGCAGCAGCAGCAGCATTAATGCTGAAATTCAATTGAAATTTGAGTTTTTTGGTTTCAATTAAATCTTGCATAATCTATAACAAAGTTCTTGCCAAGCCATTGGAAAATGTTAAAAATCAAGTCATGAATTTATGCTTAACGTGCGAGGCGAGTCGCTCTATCGGAGCTCAGTCAGTCAACTGCTATTTGGTCTATTTGAGCCACTTTCACGCTGCCGGCTGGGCACTTTTTCAGCTTCGTTGCAGGCAACGCATTCGCGCGATGGCAAAGGCATAAGTTTTCCACTTAAAGAAAAAAATCGCCGCAAAGTTGCCTTAACGCTTGCGAATAGCCCCGAAGTTGGCTATTCGCATTACAACAACAACAACAACAAATTGTTGTTTGCTTTTATTTTGCTCGCAATGCTCCATTTGCTTTCTGCGGACTGCCGCAAGTTGTGGCACTTGCGAGTCGAGGCGACGCTTTTACTGCTGCTGCTGCAGAGCTTGAGATTACTTTGGCCAACATTGTGCAGCATTTGTGCTTTAAATATTGTATAGAGCTGCTTGTTACTGAACTAAAAAGCCACTGCCCGCCCCTAAATACAGTGCAATGCATTCAAATCAGAGGGAGGGGAGCGGTGGGGTAGCGTACGCTATTTATTGCTGTAACTGCTGCTGCTGCTGGCGCTACTCCTCTGGCCTCTGCCATAGTTATGCTGGAGGATGAGTAAGGCACAGGTTTATTGAAAACAGAGAGCTCTTATCCGAGCATGCTTGGCCTGGCCCAATAAGAAGAACATGCTCGATAGTTGGGCAATTGCTTAATTGCGACTTAAGCTCAATTTTGCAAATACCCTCGATGGCTCGATACCTCAATGCCCGCTTAGCCTCCACCTGTGCGCTCCACTGACCAGCTAGCCAGCTAGTAAACTGGTAAACTGGTTAACTGCTTTGCTTGTTGTTGCCACATAAAATCCTGGCCAGCCTCCGCTCACAGTCATTGCCTGTAATGACTGGAATTTGTGGTTAGCCCGATATGAGGAAGATGGGACGGCCAGCAGATGGTGCTGCCTGCACAGATAATCGCTCCGACTTCCATTCAAACTAAGCCCTTGAGCTGACACAGAGGCTGACACTAGAAACGAATAACGAACGAGAGATTTGAGGTTCTCCAAATGCAGCCCAAGTGTTTGCTAGCCGCAAATAAAGCTGTTAATAGTTCAAATGTTGTGCTAAGACGGCACCAACACCTGGGCTACATTTGAAACGATTTCTATGTGGTTAGAAGTGAGCATTGATTTTGTATAGTCATTTTTTATTCTATGTAGTAAATGATCTAAATCAAATAGTAAAAATTCCAAGTGATATAATGCACACGCTGAATATGGACAATGCCATTGAGAGGCAGAAAAACCTGCTGACCCAAAAGATGTACGTAGACTCGGCACAAAACACGAATATCTTGAAATCCAACCACATCTATTTTACAGGAGCACACGCGTCGCGGTGAATATCATGGAAAGCTGCATGAAGCCGCCAGTCCCTGGCATAGAATTGGAGCCAATGTCAGTTGTCGACAGCAAACTCTTCATGGACGACTTTGTTAAGTGCCATCTGGTGTGCAATCAAGCCAAACTGAGAGCTGCCATAGCCAACGTGGTGAGGAATCGCATTCGCACTGACGTCCAGGTGGTTGTGCATGGCAAAATCTTTGACTGCCATTTGGCCGTGCTGCATGTGTCGGCGGAGTACTTTAAGCAGTTTACCTCGACGAACGCGATCATTATCGACGAGCCAGAGGTGACGGCGTTGGGCTTCGAAAAGGCCTACGAGTGGATGGTTGACAGGATTGTAGACGCAAAGTCCAAATGGCTCATTGAGCTATTTCTTGTGGCACGCTATCTGCAAATGCCCGCTTTGACAGAGCAGCTGTGGTTTTGTTTTGAAGACAGCAACAACTTTAGAGAAGCCGATGCCTTCGAACTATATATAAAGGCCATTCCCTATTCGACTGAGACATTGCAGGCGCTGCTGCTGACTCGGGTGAATCGATTCTTTCTGTCAGCTGTGACGACACGGGAGTACCTGGAATTGACGGCCGAACAGGTCTACTCAGTGCTCACCACCTGCGTCCTCGCCGTCAACTCCGAGATGGAAGTATTTATGAGCGCCTTTCGCTGGATGATGTACGACTGGGAGGATCGCAAGAGGCACAAGCTCCTTCTGATGCAGGCCGTGAGATTCAATTTGATGCCCGCCTGGTATATACTCTCGCTGATGACCAAGCCGAAATCTCCCGAGCTGGCAGAGATCCTCGACGAGCCCAGCATCCAGGATACTCTCAATGCGGCCCTGTCCTACTCGGTCACACAGCACTTCATACACGCCGACTCGCCGTTGCAGAAGCCGCTCGAGCTGAACACCGAACATCAGCGTGAATGGATCGTCGATAGCAATGCAAGCCATCATCATCTCTACAATTGCCCCAACTGGGAGTACCTGGACTATAGTGTTTTTAGTTTATACATGGATCAGATCATCAGCTCTAAAGTTCTTCATATGGCGGCTCTAAAGCTTTTCAAACCTTCAAATTTCCCGCCCTGCTGCCGGGCAGTGGTTCAAAGTTGCAAAACTCTGAAAGAGATGTAAATTTGATTAACATTTTAACAATCGATTTGCCTGTTTGCTTACTGTGGGCGGTGCGTGTCAACACCCTGGGGCACAATATAATTGCTACAATTAATTCCATGCGGACTGAGCAGTCGGTTTAGCCGCATTTCCAACTTCAGCTTTACATGCCCATTGAGCGTTTCTAATTGGCTCAATGGCCGCCATTTGCTCTATTAATTGTCAACGTTTATGAACTAAGTGTAGCGACCTCGATGTGTCTGCATGTGTGTGTCTGTGTGTATGTGTGTGGCATGTGCGGAAATTGGTGCTCGTGTGTTTACATTTGTTAAATACTAGCACTACACTTTTGCTACGCTGTTTGCGAACGGTAATCAAAAACACGAAAAAATTTAAATAAACAAACAGCAATAGCCAAAAAGAGACAGCTAAGCTAAGGTCTGTTCGATCAACTGATACCCTACACACAATGGCAGGAGTATTTCATTGCCACGGCTATTCTATATGCCTAGCAAATGCAATCAATAAATTGAGGCTTCTACATCAATGCATGTTTCACTCATTCATTTATTTATTCATTCATTCACTCATTCATTCATTCAATTATTCATTCATTCATTCAATTATTCACTCATTCATTCCTTCAATTATTCATTCATTCATTCAATTATTCATTCATTCATTCATTCATTCATTCGTTCATTCACTTCTTCATTCATTTCTTCATTCATTCATTCATTCATTCATTCATTCATTCATTCATTCATTCATTCATTCATTCATTCATTCATTCATTCATTCATTCATTCACTCATTCATTCTTTTTTCGATCATTTATTCATTCATTCATTCATTCATTCATTCATTCATTCATTCACTCATTCATTCTTTTTTCGATCATTTATTCATTCATTCATTCATTCATCTAGTCAACATGCTTGTAAAGCAACTTTTAACGATAGCAGAGTATCGAACAACTTTTGCGCACATGTCCTCAAACAGATTTCAGAATTATGAAATTCCTTAAATATTATTTGCATTGCTTTCAATTCAGTTCTCAACGTTAGATTTCTGAATACATGTTCTTTAAACAGTTGAGCGTGCTGTGTAACTATTTGTATTTCCTGATAAACAACTAATTTTGCGGTATTCATTCTAATGACATATGCCAATATAGAAGCAAATACTGACGTATTTATCTTAAAAAAAAAAAAAATAATAATAAAAATAAAATAAAATAAAGTAAAAAATAAAAAATAATAATAAATAAATAAATATATAAATAAATAAATAAATAAATAAATAAATAAGTAAATAAATAAATAAATAATAAAAATAAAACATATCAGGCGGCATTCTAAATCAACTGCTGAAATAAACAGCTTATTAAATTAAATTGTAATATATATAGAAAAATTATATAAATATTGCATATATCAAAAATTCCTTACTTTATTTACATATATAGAGATTTATTCCTTTTTTTATTTATTTATTCCTTTTTTTTCGTCTGGCTATTTGCATGCGCAATTCAATAACTTAAGGCGTATAAATCACGTAAGAGCAATACGGTCAATTGCCACTGGTTGAATTTCATAAAATACGTTTACGATGATAAAGTTCATAATAAATGCATTGCCATTCGTTGATTGTTTTACGCAACGGATCAAAGAGAACCCCATACAGGTATGTAATGCATACCATTTCGATTTTATTTTCATATTATTTAATTGTCTGCAGTTAAGCCGACAACGATAAATCAATGCCTGAACAATCGCTGGCAAATAATCAAGGATTTTTAAATATATATATATATTTTTTTTACTTACTTTGGGGACAATCAGAGATTTAGCTGCGCATAAAGTTGCACAAAGATACGCCTTTGATGGCGTCCATAATGATTGATGAATGCAATTAAAAGTGAGCAAGCAAAAAGGCGTAATAATGAATGAACGACTGCAGGCAGGAGGCGTCTCTGACAATCAGACTTGAGCACTTTGTTAGAAAATAAATGAAAATTAACGATAAAATGCAGTACAATAGCTGCCACGGTTGCTGCAGCCAAATATAGTAAACGAGCCAACTATTTAATACCCTATACAATAGGCTCTCAGCTAGGCTAGCTAGCTTCACAAAAGCGAATTCAATTTGGTTGCTTATTGTCATCTATTACCGACAATAAATGCGATAATCCTATTGTGGTTGTTGCCTGCCTTTAATTGGAATCTCCCCACCCACACTCCCCCACTCTCACACACACACACTCACATGCGAAATTTCTAGCTAACAGCGACAAACAAAAGCGGCTTTACTTTTCATGTTTTTGCGGCGAGTGCGTTTTGAGGCGCCATTACTCACTGCTCCACGCAGCAGCATGGCATAACGTTGCTTGTGGAGCTGCCCACGGCATCCGATGGGATAAACTATCAGCTGGCATTTCGCATGCCACGAAAAGTTTCCACCAACCAACCAGCCATTGTTTCAGTTGTCAAACAAGCGTTGTCAAAAAGTTTTCGCCTGCCTCGCCGGCCACAAATTAGGTGGCGCAGCTTAAAGGCCACACTTAAAGCCTGATTAGCTAATTGACCATTTCGAATTTCGGATGCGAAATAGAAGTCTGTACTCTGTATTTTAGTACAGTCAAAACCTTGCTTTAGTTCGTGTTGCTTTAAACAAGAAAAAACCATATTAATAATTATAACTCGCAGCTTCAGCTTCGGCTTAATTTCTGGGACAGTGTTGACCGCAGCTACAAGTCTGAATAATTCGCTTATTGCAATTAAAAGCAATTATGCTCGCTGTCCCAAAAACCACAAACTCATTAGCTTGGTGCACCAAAACCACAATGCAGCATTGCTTAACCACAGAAACAACAAATACCTGCACAGCAGCAACTAAGCTAACCCCAGATACAAATACACACACACACAGAGAGATGCAAGCATACAGATGCGTGTGTGTGTGTGTGAACTGTATTTACATATTTGGGATTTGAACTGGGCAGCCATTGAATTCTAAAGCTCTATCGTCTTTCAAATTGCAAAACTTGAGCCACTTTCATGCTAAGCAATTTTTTGGCCGCATCCTTTTTGACATGTGTGTGTGTGTGTGTGTGTGTGTGTGAAGTGCTTTCTGCCCAATGTCCATTGCCCATTGTCCATTGGCCCGCAACGGGTGGTTGAGGTGGGTAAAAATGTTTGTTTAGAAGGTTTTATGCATATGTCGGACATGTGAGAAATTCCATTAGGAAGTTTTCTTTGTTTGCATAACATTTGCATCTCTAACGGAAAATAAAATTATTTATTTGTGGCCAAAATGGGTCGCTTTCACTCACAGCACTCACACAGACAGATTTCACATCTAGAATTTTATTATTATTATTATTTATTATTTTGTAATGGATTTGAGTGTTTGGTAAGCCATAGCAAAGAATAAA